>BSBK01001436.1:602500-872500 GCA_027943335.1 Chamaecyparis obtusa
TGATATGCAGATTTATCTAAGAATGATATGAATGATATGAAAATCTATGATATGAAACTATGCAAAAACTATGATCAACAATGAAAGATCTCACAAATCACCTGTCGCAAGTGCTTAATCCTCCAATCACCAATTCGCTAGAGTAATTGTGCAATTTCGAGTGTTGATAATTATGAAGAGCTGAGCCTTGATTTTATAGAAATCCAGGGCTTTGAGGATGCAGGAGAAAAGCCATAAATCACTCTTGATAAACTCAAGTTGATTTTTGAGTTATCAAGAAATCAAAGATAATTAACTCACAAAAATCATGCAAAAGTAGTTTTCAACTCAAAATAGAGTTTAGATCAAATTTCAACTTATCATCAGATGTTGAGTTTCAATTTAAAAATTGATTGTTAATTTCTAGTTGCTTGCTTTTCTGATTGTGCATGATTTATTTATAAATTAATTTTAAAAATAAAGTGATTTATTCTCAACTTAACTGATTTATGGGTTAATCAATTATTAAATCAAATTTTATTCTAAAACAATATCATTAAAAATTGACAATTGACATTAATTAAGTAAATAAGAATTTAATCAATTAGTCAAGAGATTTTAGATTTATTGTCAAAATTAAATAATACTGTGTGATGATGATTATCACCTTCATGAAATTAAGATCTAATAGCAACAATTGAAAGTAAATACAATGCAAATCTAATTAAAATTGATACTAAGATCTATAACATCTCATGGCTCTCTAGAAAGAGGTGGTAAGTGAAGCTCTCAGCTCAAATCTCCACTAGTGACACTTCTAAAATGAGAATGTATGCTGCTATGCTTCTACAATGCTTAATTCTAGCTCAAATTGACAATATATAATGCAAATTACTCTAAATTTCTTTTAGAAAGAATGCTCTCAATTGCCTATAGTAACAATGCTTTGCAAATAAATTTCTACGATCTCAATTGCTCTCAAAATGCTTGATATTTATAGTAAATTCCCAAGGGTAGGGGGTGGAGTGAAGTAATCATGATTTACCTTAGGTTGAGTCAAATACTTTGCTTTGTTCATAAATGGGGGGACAATTTAAAAGTTTGTCTCAAATCTTTGGACAAAAGGACAAGATTGAGTGGTTGAAATTGAAACTTTCAAATGAGTGATTGAGATTAATCTTTTTTGAGTGATTTATGTCTTTTTGTCCTCAATTCTTATTGGTTGCTCAACTTTGTTGAAAAAAATTAAGAATTATTAAATTCAATTAATTAATTAAATTTAGCCATGAAAGGGTAATAGGTTCATTTTGATTTTTGCTTTAAACAACTATACAACTTAATTGATTAAAATCAATTATGTAGTGTTTTCCACCCTTTTAAGCTTTGATTTAATTATTTAACATTCTTATTTGATTTTTCCTTTGCTTTAGTTGATTTTTTCCCAACTTTATTTAATTATATTCTTTTTAATTGATTTGATCTCTTTTTGATTGAATTAATGCATTTTGATGATTTTGAGCCATTTATTGATTTTTTGCAATTTAAAAGCACTTGTCCAATTTTGCGTGTCTACAAATGCTCCTTTTTGAATTGATGTGCGAAGAATATTGATTCAAATATTTTTTTGAGTCCTGATTGCTTTTAGGTCCTAATTGCTGATTCACTAATATGCCTATGATACTGATTGATTGCTGCCTCTGATATGATATTGATATGATTGCTGCCTCTGATACAAAACTTTTTGATGCCCCACTAATTCCATGATGTTTGATTCCAATTTCAATTTGATACCTTGATGCCCCCTCAGAAATTAAAATATATTAATTTCTTGTTTTGAAAGATTAGATGATGTTTGATTCATTGAATATGTTTTCATTTTTGAAAAATCTTGATGATATGTTATGTGATTCAAGGATGCCTCAGTTGGTTTGATATGTCAATATATAGGTCTAAGACAATTTTCACCTCCAAAATTAAGTCAAAATAGTTTAAATAGGTTGAAAAACCTTGTTTTACTATTCATTTTTACTTTTCTCTTTGGTGATTTTGCTTTGATCCTGTGGTGAATTTTGAGATGGTTGTCCCTATTCGAGAGCATCGTTTCAACAGATGTCAAAGATATGTGAGGCCACCTGAGTATGGACCTCCTGTAAGTTATTTTGAACCTCTTATTTGCATTTATTGCTCATTTATTAGCATTTATTACAATTTCTTGTTTCATCATTGCGTTTAATCTACAAAATCATGCCTAGGATAATTTTACTATCGCTTAGGCCCTTTAACTATTGCATTCACGCTTTTCTCTCACGCTTCCGTGCAGTTTAATGCTGCTTAATAAACTTTTATCCTCACCTAGGAATAGGATACTCATGCCTACAAATAGGTCAAAATGCCCCTTGTCATATATGCTATCGCATAGGAAACCCTAGCGATTTTACTGTTGCCTAGACCATCATTTGTTGTCGCCTAGCATGATTCAGTGTCACGTAGCATGAAAACTATCGCCTAACACCCGAATAATGTCGCTTCACAACTTTTTGCTATCGCTTAGGAGGAATGTCGCCTGAGTTGATTAAAATCACGCCTGTAGACTTTTGAAAAAAAAATTGTACTTTTTTCACACTTATACTTTGATTGTGTCTGATGAAAAATTTGATGACTTTCAATGCTCGAGTCGAATGATTAGATTAGGTCTGTTACTTTCAACAAAACAAATGGATTAGGATATCAAGATAGTGTTACCAATGAATGTGATGTGTCAATTTGATTCGGATAGGATATTGATAGGATAAATCAATTAGTGTGAAAACCGATATGATTTGATACTACTGCTTCATTCTCAGGACACAGAGAAATGAACAATTGGTACTTGGTGTGATTAATTGATTCTTTTGATAGAATTTGATTAACTTGAGATAATTCCTTGATATGGTATACTGATATGATTCCTTTGCTTTGCCCACAGGCAAACTTTCCTACTTTATACATCCGGACAGTGGCTTCTTGGGTCAATGATTTGGGCCAGACTCTTACAGATGCGGAGTTTCGTGCGATTGAGTTGTGTGGTTTGAGATTTCTCCTTGATCTCCCATAGTTCCAGCTAAACCATGGTTTACTGCCTGTAGTGGCGGAGCGATGGCACTCTGATCACAACACATTTCATTTGCCTTATGGAGAGATGACGATCACACCTGAGGACGTGTATCGATTACTACAGATCCCATGCAAAGGGGAGGTAGTGTATTATGATTTCATTTATGATTCTACTTGTGTGTGTGAAAATTGTACCTGATCTGTAGACACAACACTTCAGTAAAATATTAGAGGTTAGCAAAAATCAAAATCGTACAAAATTGAAATCTAATTTAACCAAGAAATTTACTGCCTTCTAGTAGGTGCGAGATTAATGTTCTCAGATTTCTATTGAGATCAGTGACCTAGACGACACCTAAACGAAAGATTTGAATGCAAAACTGATATGAAATATGAATGCAATTAATCTTTTTTTTTTCTGTATTTTCTATGCAATGATAATGAAAAACTTGATATGGAATCTATGCTAATATGAAAATTGATATGCTAAAATGATCTAACAATGATATAAAAAAAAGAATCTAAATGAATGTAAAAAGAAAAAAAAAATTGATCTCACAATAGCCTTGATTTGCAATAAGCTTTGATTCTCCAAATTCCAATTCTTCAAAATAGTTGTGCAATTCGTAGATGACTTTGACAAAGTAAGCTTGCAAAATTATGAGATTCTGTGGATGCAAATTTGAGAGATGAATTATGAAAAGCTGAGGCCTTGGTTTTTATAGAAATCCAGGGCTTTGGAGGTGCATGAGAAAAAGTCATAAGTCACTCAAATAACTCAGGTTGATTTTTGAGTTATTTGATAATAAAGATAATTAACTCACAAAAACATGTAAAAGCTAAGTTTTAACTCAAAATAGAGTTTAGCTTTAATTGATATTTGATAGTTGTCTGCTTTTATGATTGTGCATGTTTTATTTATGAATTAATTTAATAATAAAGTGATTTATTTCCAACTTAACTGCTTTTAAAAATAAAACAATTGATTTATGGGTTAATCAATTATTTAATCAAACTTTTATTAAAAATTATATTATTAAATAATGACAACTTGCTTTAATTAATTAAATAAGAATTTAATCAATTATTCATATGATATTAGATTTATTGTCAAAATTAAATAATACAATTAATAATAAATAGAATTAAATTTAATTACACAATTAAGTGGCAAGATATTAAATCTAATTAATTAAATATGAAAATATTCAATTAATCAAACTTTAGGATAAATGTGATTTATTGCCCAATAATTATAAAATTAAAGATAATTATGATGATTAGGAATATTACTAGGCATATTTTCCGATGCAAAATTTAAGATAATCAATTATGATTCGATGATGTTTAGATGTGCCTTAGATTAGGACTTTGATGTCGATTTCATTCAAATTGAAGATGTAGGAGATTAATGAACTTATAGCCCATTTTTGGGGTATTACATTTTGCCCCTCTTTGAATTACTGTGCGAAGCGCAGTGGTTCAAAGATAGTCTGTGTATGATAGAGATATGAAACTGATGTTGGATATTGATAATTGATATGAGACAGAAGCTGATTGATATTGATTTGATATGAAGATGATAGGTCCTGAATGACCAAAAATAATGTTAACTATAATAGCAAATGAACCGATGATTTTAAAAAGTGTCAAAACACCTGATTCTGAACCTTATGATTGCAAAGAAGTGAGTGACCGGTTCTAGACTCGATTGTCTTAGCAGAACTAGCAGGTATCACATCCGACCCCTTCAGTTGCTGAAGAACCAAGGAAAGAACACTATGATCCGATGGTTGCAAAAACTGATACAGTTTACAAGATTAGGAGAATACCAAATTGATATGGATCGATGAATCTGATATGCCCCAAGTGATGATAGATTTGCCCCGAGCGATGAGGACTTTTGATGAATCAATAACTAGACGTGGTTGTTGTCTTGATTACTGAGAAAGATATGATAAAATTTGATTTACAGATTTTGAATGATGTGCAATACCATGCCCCCTTCGGGATTAAAATTGAAATCTGACAAGAGAAGTCAGCATTGATAGTTTAGAAGCATGTTAATTGATTTGAAAAGTGGTTATACACGTCCGAGAATGCATTCTGCATCGTTGGAAGGTCCCAAAAAACCAAGTTTGACGAGGTTAAACCATGAGTTGACCAAGTTGAAATTTTGATAGTTTGATGGAAGATAATCAGTTAAGTTGAATTTTAGATTTCTGTGATGATGGAAGGTTGATTATGCAAGCAGTGAATAAGATAAATGATCTCAGATTTTGATTTTTTATCCCAAAAAAAGATTCTACTTGCGGTTTCGTTGGAGGAACCTTCATGTAAGATTCATCTCTTGTTAGATTTGAATAGGTGATTGAAGAATCTTTTAAGTGTTCAAGCAATTTGTGAGATCATGCAAAGTGCAAAAATGCAAAGAAACATGCAATATGAAATGCAACCTAAGACCTAGGACCTAGTCACTGATCGTGTGTCGATTTATTATCATCATTGAACTTTTAGGTAACCAGATAAATCAATACAATGCCCACTAGCTATGAAACCATAGACATATGAATATCGATTTGTATGTGCAAGAATGAATACAACACCCACTGGTCAACAACCATGGATATATGAATATTGATTTTATTTTTGGAATGTCGAATTAGATATAAGTACCAAGGCATAAATGTCAGGATGACTTGAATATCATGTCCATTTTGATATAGCAATTTGTATAAGCATCAAAACATAAACGTCGTGATGATCAGAATACTCCTTGCATTTAACATACACATCAAACAGTCAAGAGATCATTCAAAATCCAATGTGAATTACCCGTAGTGACCCTTTATCGTTCAAATCCTTAGGTAAGATCGTGTTTCACAGTAGGAGAAAGAAATCACTCAAAAAGACAATAGTTAGATCAAACTTCCTTGAATTTTTTGGGTATCAATGGTCGAGGTATGCATGGCCATCCAATTCGAGATAGAGGCTCTTACAGTCGGACATCATTTCAATCTAGAATTTTCAAAGATGTTAGATTTTCACATACAAGAAGAAAATAAAGAAAAATATTATGCCCCCAGTCATCACTCTCTAAATCCTATAAAGGACATCATCGAAGAGCTCGAAGGGACACAATATGCAAAAATCTCAATGCGAATCAGTAAGCATACAAGGAGATAAAAGCATGAAGCACATATTATTTTCAGTTGAGTTTTTATGTTTGATTGCATTGTTGTAGATGCAAAATATTTTCTGGAGACAAGACTGACTGACTGACTCACATGAAGCTTCAAAGGACTCTGACTAGATATGATCCGTCTAAGATACATGGGAGACCATAGGATATGACATTGATTGCCCCCAAGTGTTAAGCATTCATAGGATACAAACGCTTGAGCTGATTGGTGGACAAACCGACTTATGAAAAATTAGAAATGCAGAAGCAAACCAGGAGATATGTACAAACTAAAGCAAAATTGAAAGCTGGGAAAAACCAAGATTGCACTGATAGATGGAGCATTTGGAACAAGTGGCACCCGTTTTTTGAATTTTCACCATCTTGGAAGAGATTCTATTTTTGCTACCAAGGCGCCTGTTTTTAGGTTTTTACCAAGGCACTTTTTCTTTTTTCTCATTTATTTTTTATTTTTAAAAATTTTTGATATTTTTTTATTTTTTTGTGAATCATCGAGGTGCCTATTGCTAGGTTTTCACCAAGATGTTCATTTTTTTCAGGACATTTTCTAATTTTTAAGATTTTTTTTAAGACATTTTACCATAGACTGAATGCTTTAGGCGTAGAATTTCTTCAGATGGAGAACGTTGATTGGTTTTTGGAGCTGTTCTCCTTCAGTCATTGAGAGTTGATAGGCACCAAAGCCAAAAGTAGCAGTGATCACAAAGGGACCCAGCCAGTTGGATTCAAACTTCCCCTTGCGTTCTTGATGGGATTGATTTTAAAGATTTTCTCTCAAGACTAGATCGCCAACCTGAAATTATTTGTGTCTGACTTTTTTGTTGTAGCCTCTAGACATTCTCTTCTGATATACTCTGAGATGATCATACGCTGCTTGTCTGCGCTCATCTAGTAGTTCCAGTTCTTGTAACCTAGACACTCTGTAGTCATCATCAGTTACTAGACCATGCATTCTAATTCTGAGTGATGAGATTTCAACCTCAATAGGCAGTACCGCTTCAGACCCATAAACTAAAGCGAAAGGTGTAACCCTAGTAGGTGTTCTGATACTTGTTCTGTACTAGTTCTGATACTGGTTCTGATACTGATTCTGATATTGGTTCTAATACTTGGTATATTTGATAGCATCTTTTTCCATTTGAAAACTTCCAAACAAGATCATATCGTGCAGTCTCAATGTCTAGCAAGGTGGAGAACAAGAGGGATTGACAAGCTGGTGGAAGAGATGGAAGACAAGAGAATAAAGGAGAATGAAGGACTCCTCAAGAATACCCAAGCTAGAGAAAATTTTCATGTAAAGCGCATTTGGACAAGCAATGAAAGGCCAGCATAGGATGTCACAAAAGTGTAATGCCAGAGCAGGATAGGATGCAGTCTAAAGGAGTAGACATGTCAAGAGGCTTCATAGCATTGTGTTTTACTCTTTTTTTTTTTTTTTATTAGATCAAGACCAAAGGGGAAATGATAGCGAAATACTAGAATGAATAGAGGAAAATAAATATAAAGGCTAAACAGGAAGGGAATGAAAGCAAGATCATCATCAAACAACTCACAAAATAGTCAAATGTTCATGTATAAGTCAACCTTGTCAAGATCAAAGAGAGGAGATGGAATGGATGAAATATGTAGAAGAACTACGCATGATGCCTGATTGCCAAGTTTTCATCATGGTACTTATCCAAGGTGTTACAAAGGAGTGGTTTTCACCATAGGATGAATTTATTTCTCTTTACTTTTGCTACCAAGGTGCCTGTTTCCAAGTTTTCACCAAGGCACATTTTCAATTTTTTATTTTTTTTCAATTTCTTTTTGAATTTTTGGAAGAAGGCAAGCTTTTTAGATAGTGCTCCTTGAAAGGATAAACCATGATATACCAAATATTCAAATGATATACTCAAAGATGCTGATAGAGAAAGGGAGATGGAAGAGAAAAATGGAGGATAATATTTTATGTAAAGCGAGTGAGGTTGGAAGATAGGAGGAATAGGCAAATGAGGAAAAATGATAGAAGGTAGAAGGATAATGCATGGAAGGATTGTAAAAAGGTAGGTGGAAAGGAAGGCAAGATCAACGTCAACACATACCGTGAAGGGTGGTGAGAGGATGGAAGAATCGTGAATGAAGGAATACGTGAAAGAATATGGTGAATGGATAGCAGAGGTTGTGGTTTAGGCGCATAGAATGAAAGAATATTTTTGGAGGGAAATGAAGTGGAAGCCTTTGGAAGCTTGAATGTCAATTTCACTTTTTGCTCAACACCAGACTCTTTCAAGAGAGACTTTGGAATCCATATAGCCATAGGCTTTTTATTTTCTTTTGATGATCTAGAGAAAATATCTTCAATGATGGATTTTGGAACCCATACTTGTCTTGTAATTTTTTTCTTAGATATCTCTTTTGACTTTATGTTTCCATGTCTATTAGAGGAGACATGGTGATCTTTTTTTTTTTATAGATTCTTGTATTGCTTCTTTTTCTTGTATTGAACATTTAAGTTACTTCCAAAAGACTTGGGACTTGTGGAAGAAGAAGGAGGATATGACCCGTTTAGATGGGTGGGTGGATGAAAAAGATTCAAGGGTATGCATCTATGTTGATCTTGAGGGAAGATGGGAGATGGAGGTATGTAAGGACCCAAGATGGATGGTGAATTAGGAGAGTTAGGAGGGGAAAGTGAAGGGACATAAAGACCCAAGATGGAAGGAAGGTGTGAAGCTTTTAGTAATGGTGGAAGAGGTCCAAGGATGGAAGTGGAAAACGTAAAAGGATAATCAATAAGTTCATCAGCATCTATATGACAACC
The DNA here is from genome assembly GCA_027943335.1 of Chamaecyparis obtusa. Lineage (NCBI taxonomy): Eukaryota > Viridiplantae > Streptophyta > Pinopsida > Cupressales > Cupressaceae > Chamaecyparis > Chamaecyparis obtusa. The sequence goes on from BSBK01001436.1 coordinate 611,578, forward strand.
AAGGATATCAGCATATTTAGAGTGAGCATTATAATTTTCAATAGAATCATGGACATCATGAATATGAGAACCTTCTTTGATATGATTATTCAAATCTTGCAAATACTTAGGAAGAGTACAAAGTGGAAGCGAACATGGAGTGGTAGAACAAGAAGATGGAAGACTTTGATCTTGACAAAGATCTTTGGATAGCATAAGCGCATAATTTTTCTTTTAATTTTCAATAGGCTTAACATTGGAAGTAACAACACCATTTTTAACAACCTTAATGGAAGTATCATCTTTGGAAAGCGCAAGTGTAGTAAGGTTATTTTGATTGTTAATAAGCTCAGCAGTGTAAGTAGTAGCTTGATCTTGCTTAGGAGAAGACTTAAGACATGATGGAATGCATAAAAAAGAGTGTACAGGATCAAAAGAACCATGAAGCGGATAAGAGACATCGGGAAAAGGAGTGGATGACATGGAGGGTTCTTGATCTTGATCTTTCTTTATGTTCTTTTCTTCATCATTTTTGGAGTTCTCTTGACATGGAGCCACTTCTAAGAACAAGGAAGCATGTTGGGATTGTATGGAAGACTTTGGAAGAGATGGTGGAGGACTAGCTGAAGTAGGAATTATAGCATATGAAGGCTTAGGCTCTTTAGGTTTATCATTATTGAAAGTATTTGTAATCAAGTGAAGGTTAGCTTGAGTTTCTTTAAGAGGTAGCCCTGGAGGATAACTATAGGGAACCGCATGAAAAGTATCAAGGCTTGTGTTGGATGAAGGTTCTGTGAAAGATTTGAAAGACTTAGAAGCTTTAGGAAATGCATGGATATTGGAGGAAGTAGGGGATGGAAGGGAACCATCACAAAACAAAGGTTCAACATTAACATGATATTTCTTGAGAAGATAATCTTTATTTTCAGCATGAGAGTTCTTAGAGGAGAGATCCTTGTAGTATTGATGCTTCAAGCTAGCACGATGCATTTTATAGTCCTCAGCAGTAGTAGATGGATCATAGTCAAGGTATTGTCCACAAAAGCCATCAAAATCTCTTTCAAAATTAGAATCATATGGATCACCATCACAATCTATCCAATGTGACATCTCATTTCCAATAAGCAGGAACACACGATGAGGATGACTCTTAGGAATAGAGGTGTCATAGGTATCATTATATTGTCTGTCATCATAGTCATCGTAGTCTCCAAAGCTGGATGTGTCACTCTTCGTGGAAGAGGTATCATAAGGGTTATCATGTTGCTCAAATTCTGTCTGGGGGCATGGTGACATGTACAAGTCTTTATTAAATGGAAAAGAGCACAGAGCTTCCATGGAGAACTCTTTAGGTTCCTTTTTTTTTCTCAAGTTTGTTAAGTTCAACTTACATAGCTTGCAGACATGTGTACTGATTCTTTGAGACATGTGTATTGATTCTCAATAGCTACTACTCTATTCTTGACACAGTGATTTGTTCGACAAATTTTAGAAATAGGCTGAAAAAGCTAAATATCTGGCAATTCTGACAATTTTCTGACAACTCTCAAAAAAATTTCCAAATGACACTCTACAGACTCGTATGACAGTGGGTATGCTATGAAACGACAATTGAAAAGCTCGTACGACAGTTGGTAGGTAATGAAACGACAATTGAGAATATCATACGACAGTTGCAAGTAGGATTTTGGCTTTTGAATTTTTTGGCATAAAAAAATCATACGACACTGGGTAGTTCACCATACGACAGTTGGGCAGTACTGAAACGACACTTGATAGAAACTCGTATGACTTTTTGACCTCCTGAGATGACTTTTGACTCCAGAAAAGAATTTTACTTCAATTTTTGCAAAATTTTGAGTTTGCAGATTCAGATTGTTTGCAAATTTCAATGTCCAAATTTGAGGATTGTAACAGATTTGTTCATTTTCAGTAACCAGATAAATAAAAAAGCATGCAAAACAGCAAGCACGTGATTTCAAGCATGTCTGAAAACAATGAACAAGGGCAAAAGCAAGCTTGTGCATGAACAATCAAGTGACTTATTCGTTCTAATCCTCATAAGCGCTAATTGTGTATGTTCCAAAATGTTTTGCAATAACGCACATATACCCTATAAAATGAAAATTTGCTCTCGCTAGGATTTAGTAATGGTTTGACTCTGCAACTTTTATGATCCAAAGGGGTGAACTCCAATCCCAGTGCACCAGAGTTTTGACACAGTCCGAGAACTTAATCTTCAAGAGCTGCTAGGGAGATCTGACAATCCAACAATGAACCATACCCATGGAGATTTCTTCCACAAGGACATTTATATAGCGGCTATCACTACCATGGCGAAAATAGCTATTACCGCTTGAGGTTCCATCAACGCAGTTTGCCCTGTGAAAGGATTGTCCGCTACGGTTAACCCTCTCTAAAGGTGACTCACAATAGTATACCACAATGGGACTTGGCTCCAAATCCAAGGTTTTTGACACCTTTTCACTTTTACCCCAAACAAAGCAAGCAGATTAATCCAACACGCTAAAACAAAGTTTTGCTTCACCAAGGTCTATGATGCCAACTTTACGTGATCTATCAACCTCTCCGGAGAGAGAATGTATCAATCAATAAGAGAAGACACACTAACCAATTTTGATTCACCAAAGCTCGTGATGTGAACCCCACGTGATCTATCAACCTCTCCTGGGAGAGAATGTATCGATCAATAAGAGAAGACACACTAACCAAGTTGAATGTGAAATGCACTAAGTATCCTCCCTACCTACAAGGATTCTGTCATCAAGAAAGATTTCGCTAGGAATCCAATCTCTCAAGAATCACAAATAGTGTTCATAGGGCCTAATTACTATGTGAGCACAAATGTATGTTTCCAAAAGCAATTCTACCAAAAGTACCCAAAAAGTAGAAAGAGGAACACTTAATGCTTAAAGCAAATATGAGATGAGTCCACAAGGTGGAACACTTAACACTTCACACAAGCTGAAAACGAGTCCCCAACTTAAAAAATAAGTGAGTTCTTAAAAGCACAAAAGGGTTGCCAAGTGGAACACTTAACGCTTTTGTCTTGTTGACCCCTCCCCTTTATGGCGCTGAGATTGCAACCACGGGGCGGAAATGAGGGGCTGATGGATTAGCGAGTTCAATAACTCAAGTTAGCAATCAAGATCAATCACAAGTATCTAAGACTACTTAATGAATCCTTAAGGAGTCACAACCTAGTATCAATTATGCACGTGTGTAGAAATAGATAAAAGCATGAAAAGACACACACAAGCCCGACATGAGATTTATTTTAAGTCCAAATTGAAATATTATCAACTTGAGAAGAATACCTTAGGTTCAACGCTCTGCAATCCAGAATTTAGCACACGTCTGAAAGTACAAAATCAAGATAAATCAACAACAAACTGTAAGCGTTAGAAATCAATAATATGAAAGTACAAATCTGTAAATTATGTGTCTTTGTAGAAAAATCTCGCACGAGGCAGGATGCAGTCCCGCGCGAGGAAACACTATTTCGCACAACAAAGGATGAAATCTCACGCGAGTCAGGATGCAGTCTCGCGCGAGGAAACACTATTTCGCGCGACAAATGATGAAATCTCGCATGAGGAAGTACAGTCCCACGCGAGAAAGTGATTTTTCATGCAAAAAAATAATAATGATACTAGTGAAATTTCACGCGACATAGAAAGAAATCTCGCGCGATAATTCATACAAAGATGTACGGAAGTACGGACAAAATGATAAAAATCACAATTTTGATAAAAAAGTGCCAAAATTTTTTTATTTTTTATTTTTGCAGGCAAAAAAGAAACAAAAAATAACATCCTATAGAGTATACCTGGATCCTTAAAACCCTTATCCTCAAAAAATAGAAAATTGATAGAAATGAAGGGAAACCCGTTTCAGGGCCCCACGGTGGGCACCAGAAATGTGTGTGTGAAAATTGTACCTGATCTGTAGACACAACACTTCAGTAAAATATTAGAGGTTAGCAAAAATCAAAATCGTGCAAAATTGAAATCTAATTTAACCAAGTGATTTACTGCCTTCTAGTAGGTGCGAGATTAATGTTCTCAGATTGCTATCGAGATCAGTGACCTAGATGACACCTAAACGAAGGATTTGAATGCAAAACTGATATGAAATATGAATGCAATTAATCTATATATTTTTTTGTATTTTCTATGCAATGATAATGAAAAACTTGATATGAAATCTATGCTAATATGGAAATTGATATGCTAAAATGATCTAACAATGATATAAAAAAAAGAATGTAAATGAATGTAACAAAAAAAAAAATTTGATCTCACAATAGCCTTGATTCGCAATAAGCTTTGATTCTCCAAATTCCAATTCTTCAAAATAGTTGTGCAATTCGTAGATGACTTTGGCAAAATAAGCTTGCAAAATTATGAGATTCTGTGGATGCAAATTTGAGAGATGAATTATGAAGAGCTGAGGCCTTGGTTTTTATAGAAATTCAGGGCTTTGGAGGTGCATGAGAAAAAACCATAAGTCACTCAAATAACTTAGGTTGATTTTTGAGTTATCTGATAATAAAGATAATTAACTCAAAAAACATGCAAAAGCTAAGTTTTAACTCAAAATAGAGTTTAACTTTAATTGATATTTGATAGTTGTATGCTTTTATGATTGTGCATGTTTTATTTATGAATTAATTTAATAATAAAGTGATTTATTTCCAACTTAACTACTTTTAAAAATAAAATAATTGATTTATGGGTTAATCAATTATTTAATCAAACTTTTACTAAAAACTATATTATTAAATAATGACAACTTGCTTTAATTAATTAAACAAGAATTTAATCAATTATTCATATGATATTAGATTTATTGTCAAAATTAAATAATACAATTAATAATAGATAGAATTAAATTTAATTACACAATTAAGTGGCAAGATATTAAATCTAATTAATTAAATATAAAAATATTCAATTAATCAAACTTTAGGATAAATGTGATTTATTGTCCAATAATTATAAAATTAAAGATAATTATGATGATTAGGAATATTACTAAGAATATTCTCCGATGCAGAATTTAAGATAATCAATTATGATTCGATGTGCCTTAGATTATGACTTTGATGTCGATTTCGTTCAAATTGAAGATATAGGAGATTAATGAACTTATAGCCCATTTTTGGGGTATTACACTACTATCTGCCAACGAGTGTTCGGGGACAATTCTATTGATGATGGTGATACAATCACTTGGCCTCAGTTTGCTTCCTTTCCTACCTTGCCAGCAGTACATGGCGCATTGATTGGTGGTTTACTTCTTCCCGACCGGCAAGGTCGTGGTTTTTTTGTTGGATGGGGTAGGATATTGGAGGATTTGTTTTCTCATCCTCGACATTTTGATTGGGGGTCATGTGTCCTAGCACAGCTATATCATGATTTGCACGAGGTGGTCTATTGAGCGAGTGCATCTTTATTGGCTGGTGCAGTGGTTCTTCAGTTGTGGATATGGGAACATCTTCCCATCACTAGGCCCATTTCTAATAGGGTTCGGCCTCCGGGTTTTCCCTATGCTTTTCTATACACTGGGATGGTTATACAACATCATTTGGGTCATTTGGATTTTTGGCGACGACAGATTGATGATCTAGATTAGGTTTTATGGAGAACATATAGGGGTTGTGAGCTATGGAGAGAGGATGATGATGAGTTACCATATATGTTTGCCCCTTGCTGGATGATTGGTCACACTACTACCACTATTGAGTGCTTCTGCTTTGGCAGAGTTTCTAGATAGTATGGTCGGACATAGGATATGCCACAGGGTACAACACTGTATGCTCGGGTACATGCAGAGAGATCTATGTGGGGTCCTCTTATTGATTATGAGTTTGCCTTAGATCATATTGCTGGTATGGCTTATTGTAGATGGGAGATGCTTTCTGGTGTAGCAGATGCAGGGATGTCTCACGAGTTTGCCAATTGGTGGGCTCGTAATAGGTTCACTGATCCAGTAGAGCCTATCCCGGGTCGGGGAGATGGAGGTGGTGGTGGAGGTGGTGGAGGTGGTGGTGGTAGACGGAGGAGACGAGGAGGGTAGAGAGATCCTCTGATTATTGCTGATAGAGGATGGGTGAGAGATGGTCATGTGAGAGATAGAGATCGTGCTAGAGGTCATGATGATGCACATGACAGACAGCCTAGAGTAGATAGATAGTAGAGAGCTCATAGATAGCAGAGACAGGCTCATGTTGATGCTGCTAGGAAGATTCCCGGTGGATTGGATCCTTTGGTTCAGTTGTAGAGGGTAGCCTTGGCTCAGCAAGATGATGATGCAACACAACAGGATCAGGTTCTGACACAACAGGTGCCTATACAAGGTCAACAGCCACAGGATCATGGACAGGGTTCACAGGATGTTCCTCCTATAGGTGCTGTAGTATGAGAGGTTCAATCTCTAAGGATATATGTCCACTGTTGTTGGACGTTTAGATCAGGTTGCTGCCTTGATGTAGTTATCTTATTTTATGATATAGATAAATGATGCAATGATGGATGGATTTATGACATGGTTTTCTCTTTTTCTCAATGTATGGATGCAAAATGAAAATGCATATGGAAATGCTCCTTATGTTTTTGAATTTTTCAATGTATGCAATTCTATCCTTAGCTACATGTAGGCAAATGATGTATGCATTTTTTTCTCTTTTTTCTAGTATATGGATAATGTCTAATGATTAATGTTATGCATCAATGCAAAAGATAATCTCATTTTCTTGTAGTTTGATTGATCTAATCAAGAGTAAGACGTTTGATGGAATTTGGTGCAGGGCACCCTCCATTTGTAGAGATTTATGTTTTGTTAAATTGTTGTAATAAATAGGATGAATCCATCCTAATTTTGTTTGGAATCCTAATGTGTGATCAAGGGTCTGTTGGCAAATTATAAGCCTAAGATACCTTAGGTCATGGGATTCACCTAGGTAGAAATAGTTGCTAGGATAGACCTATAAAGCCTTAAGAAATTGTTTTAGAGTAATTTTTACTTTAAAAATTCATGTTAATATGTTATGATCTCATAAAGAAATCATAAACATTACCGATCTCATAAATAAGCATATTTTGCAAAAAATGCAAAAATGCAATAAAACTTGCTGTTGCAACTTTCTAAATTCTGCTCAAGAGTTGGAATTTGGAAACTTAAGAGTCCCTAATGCCTTCTAAGCGTCACCCTTTCATTTTGAAGGTTATTTATGCTTATCACTTCGAGCCAAAGGGTAAGAAGGTGATTTTTTTGTAAAAAAAAATTGATGCTGTATATGAAGAATATCAACAGTTTTGAGCCATTTTGTTAGCAGAATTGTACGGTTGTACGACACCCTGGCCCAAGATTTGCATGTAGAAATATTGTGTTGCATGTTATTGAATACCACTATCGATTTGATAAGGTTTTGAATTCTCTGCTTTGAGTTATTCAATTTTTTTGTTTACACAGTTTAGGAAACCCTCTGTTTGTGAGCTCTGAGTACAAATGGGGGCCTAACTTGTAAACCAACCGTGGGTTTGCCCTAAGAATTTGGGGAATACAAGTTAGGTCCATATACTTATGGATTCTAAGAGATTTTCTTGTGGCTCCCAAGGTAAGGCCTTCATGCATCAGGCCCTAGTCTGAATTTGTGAAGGGATTCAATCTAGAAACATAGAAACTAGTATAGACAGTCATATAAGGGAGAGTAAAGCTCAAAGTAAAGGTATTTTTGAAGCATTTGGGATAGAATAAGACCATCTAAAGTCCTGCACCAGTTCCAAGAACCCTACATCTTGTACCTCCTTTGGAAACCAAGCCTAATTAGGCCAATTAGGTCTGTGTGCCAGGTGGTAGTTGGGTGATGCCGGATTGGAGTTGGGAAGTAAGACTTTGACATCTTAATGAAGACCCAAATGGGTGTCTAAAAATGTCCTTTTCTCAGTCACATGCTCAATTGATTGAAAGTTAGAGTAAGAAGTCTCTTGTGGAAGGGCTATAAGGAAAAATGTGTGCAGGTCCAATTCCCTATGGTACAGATTTGAGGGGATCAAACCAACTGTTGTTTCAGTGTCCTTAGTTCATATTAGGACCATTCCCATCATTAGATTGGATTGATTTGTCCACTGGTGAAGAGTTTTGGTAAAGGGCTAGGATTAGGCCGAGTGTCCCTAAAGCCAAATTGGCACCAAACTTTGATTGGATACCCATCTTGGTAAAAGGAGTTTGTTGGAACACTATCTTAGTTAATTGGTCATATTACACCATCTTAAGAGATTGGTGACACCTTTGAGCTTTTGGATTAAGTTTAAGAGTTGTGGAAACTAGTAGAGGGTCATTACGCTAACTTGTTGTTGGCTCTGCATTAGAATCCCTCATTTCTATAGTGTTTTGACTAACCAAGATTATTGATGTACCCCCTTTGCCCTTGGAATATTAACCACAAACAAATGCAATTAATCTAACATGATGATGTAATGCAATTAATCTAACATGATAATGCAATCTAACAGGATAAAGCAATGCAATTAATCTAACATGATTATGCAATACAACCTAAGTGTCACTAGTTTTTAGCAAAGAAATGCCATGGAGATAAATTTTCCTCATTGTGCATTTTGGGAATGGAAAGCTAGTACAATCATCACTGACCACATCATGATGATATGAATATCGCTTTTTATCACTTTTTGGTAACCTCCTTTTTGAACCAAGTACAACCCTCACTAGTTGGATGACCAAACTATGGGAGTCTAAATACCGATGTCAACGGATTCAATGTTGCAAGTGATTTTTTTGTATTAAGATATAGAAGATCTAAATAGCCAAGGGATCCATTTGTGTAAACAAGAAAAGGTCAATCCGTCCTCTTATGAGATAGTCCTCGATGGTTCTTTGATGACCATGTCGTTAGACAAACTCTCACAAGTTGATGAATCTTCCTCAAAACAATCACTCAAAGGCAATAAAATATCACGTCTTTCTCATGACTAATCTAGTCGAAACATCATCGAATAGCTCAAAAGATATGATAAAAGTCAATTTCCTAAAGATTTATCAAAAAGAAAATTTCTAGTGTTTTGCAATGTTTCCTGATTTTCAAAAAGTATTTCCAAGCCTTCTGATCTTTAAGGTGTTTTGTCAATTTTTAATCCTAAATTATAAAGTCAATGAAGGCTCAAGGATCATGTTGTAGGATCAAATACTTAGGCTTTTTGAACAATGATATCCATCAAAGGTTCAATAATTTTCCACTCTTCTGAAACTCTGATAAATCTCTCTCTGACGTGATTGATTGTAGCACTTATTGAATCCATTTGGTACCAAATTTCCAATCCTTTTCTACCCCCAAGTGATAAATGTGATCGGTCGACAAACTTAGGGCAGCTAGGCAATGCAACAATGCGATTGATCGGCTTTATTATGACTATGTACAAATTACGGATGCAATGGTAGTTGTACAAATGGGATGGTGGAAATGCAATATGGACATATGTGACTAGGAAAGACAAACTTAAGGGAACAAAAGGCACTTGTTTACCAAGTTTTCACCTTTTGAATTTTTTTCTTTTTTTCTACCAAGGCGCCTATTGCTAGGTTTTCACCAAGGCACTTTTTTTTGTATTGTTCTTTTTCTCAATTTTTTTGTATTTTTGTATTTTTCAATTTTTTTGTATTTTTCAAGATCTCTTTTGCTATGTGCAATAAATATGATGCTCCTCATCTGATACTCTTTATACTCTTTTGTCTCCCTCATGTGTAGAACCTTTTGAGATGAATGTTGTTGATGGGTTCTTGGAGTTCCTCTCCTTCACAATCTGATAACTTATAGGTCCCCATGCCAAATGAAGACACTATGATGAATGGGCTAAGCCAATTAGTCTCTCATTTGCCTTTCTTCTCTCTTTCAACTTGATTCTTTGGATTCTCTCTAAACACTAAGTCTCCTACCTGAAAGACTCTCAGTTTGATATGTTTATTATAGTTTCTCGAGATTCTATTTTGGTACACTTTCAGGTGCTCATAAGCTTGTGTTTGATGTTCTTCAAGTAACTCCAATTGTTGAAGTCTAGCTACTCTATAGTCCTCATCAGTGATCAATCCTTGTAATGACACTCGTAGAGACAGGATTTCAACCTCTAATGGTAGAATTACTTCGGCCCCATAGACTAATGAGAATGGTGTGGCTCCCATAGGTGTGTGAATGCTTGTTCTATAGGCCCATAATGTAGGATTAATTTGCACATGCCAATCCCTTCCTGATTTATTGACCAACCTCTTCAAGATTTTCAAGATATTCTTATTCGTGTCTTTGGCTTTCCCATTCCCCTGAGGGTAATAAATTGATGAGGAGTGGTGAGTGATATGAAATGTAGCACAAAGTTCATCCACGTCCTTGTTTTTAAATTGTTTTCCATTATCTGTTATGATGGCGTGAGGAATGCCATATCTGCAAATGATGTGGTTTAAGATGAACATGGAAATTTGCTTACCTGTGGCCGTGATCAAAAGAACTGCTTCGACCCACTTAGTGAAATATTTTGTTTCTGTTATGATATATTTGTGGCCATTTGAAGAAGGTGGGTATATGACGCCAATTAAATCAAACCCCCATTGATAAAAAGGTCAAGGTGTAACAAATGGGTGTAATTCCTATGCCGGTGCATGTATCATGTCACCATGATATTGACATTTGTTGCATATCTTGAGAAAGTGGCAAGCATCTTTTTCTAATGTCTTCCAAAAATACCCTAAGCGAAGGATTTTCTTAGCTAGATTTAACCCACTAGCGTGTGACCCGCAAATGCCTTCGTGAACTTCATACAAAGCTAATCTAGAATCTTCCTCCTCTAGACACCTAAGTAATGTCCCGTCGAGACCTTTATGATACAATGTTTCTAAGAGGATTATGTAACGGGCTGATTGGTGTATAAAGTTTCATTTTTGGGCTCGGGTTTGGTCTAAAGGTAGCACTTGGCCTTTGAGATATGTGTATATAGGGTTGTACCAAGGGGAGTCATGTCCATGTAATAGGGCAAAAATTTGGGTTTCAAGAAGGTTGAATGCCGGTTTCACCAACTCTTCCACCAAGAACTCGTACTACTCATTTTGATCAGGTTTTTGTAACAAGGAAGCCAAGGTGGCCATGGCATCAACTGCTCTATTTTTCTCTCTAGGAATCTACTCAAAAGTGATAAAGGCAAATTACTTCTTCCATCCATCAATCATGGTCTTATATGGCATCAACTTTTCATCTTTGGTGTTATATTCATTGTTGACTTGATTGATGATGAGTTGAGAATCTCCATAAATTTGTAGCTCCATGATGTTCTTCTCTAAGGCCATTTTGATGCCTATGACTAGTGCCTCATATTCCACTATATTATTTGTGCATGGAAACAAGAGCTTGTAGGACTTAGGAATGGTGTAACCTTGAGGAGTGACCAATAGTATGCCGGCCCCAGAACCTCCTTGAGTATAGGAGCCATCAAAGTATAACTTCCACGTTTTTGCTTCTATGTTTACAATGGCAGAATCCAGAAATTCCACTTGGATAGTTTGTGTAGAAGTCATGGGGTTTTTAGCTAAGTGATCTGCTATCACTTGCCCTTTTATTGCCTTTCTATCGACATACTTAATGTCAAATTCACTCAATATCATAACCCATTTGACTATCCTACCTGTTAAGGCATTTTTACTTAACAAATACTTGAGAGGATCAATTTTGGCAATTAGCTTGACCTTATGCATCAACATATAATGTCTCAACTTTTGAGATGCAAACACAACTGCTAGGCAAGCCCTTTCCATGAATGTGTAGTTAAGTTTGTATTTGATCAATGTCATACTCAAATAGTAGATAGCTCTTTCCTTTCCGTATTCATCCTCTTGCGCCAAAAGCACTCCTAGGGATCTTTCGGTAGCATATATGTATAAAAACAATACTTTGCCCTTAATTGGTGGCATGAGAATAGGCAGATTTATCAAGTAGGTCTTCAATAATGTGAAAGCTTGATCACCTTCCTCATCCCACATGAATATGGTATCCTTATGTAGCAACCTGGTGAAGGAATGACATTTTTTGGCCAATTGAGAAATAAACCTTCTTATAGATTGTATTTTGCCTTGTAAGGATCTCATTTGGCTGATGTTCTTTGGTATCTCCATATCCATTATGGCTTGTACTTTCTCTTGGTCCACTTCAATTCCTTTGGCAAAAACTATATAGCCTAATAACTTGCTAGATTGGACACCAAAGGCACATTTCTTTGGGTTTAATCTGACTTTGAATTGCTCCAACCAAATGAATATCTTTTTCAAAATTTGGAGGTGTTCTTCTCTTTTGTGGGACTTTGCCAATATATCGTCCACATAATCTTCTAAGAATGTATGCATCATGTCATGGAAGATAGTTGTCATGGCCCTTTGATATGTGGCTCCAACATTTTTAAGGCCGAAAGGCATGACATTCCAACAAAAAATGCCCCAAGGGCAAGTAAAGGCAGTCTTCTCCTGGTCTTTAGGTGCAATTTTGATCTGATTATACCCGCTGAAACCATCCATTAAGGAGTACATGGAATGACCCGCTGTCAAGTCAACTATTGCATCAATGCTCTGAAGTGGGAAATCATCCTTAGGACAAACAAGATTGAGATCTCAAAAATTTGTGCATACTTGAATGGATTTATCATGTTTTGTGACTGGTACAATGTTAGATATCCATTCAACATAAGCTATTGCCCTTATGAATCCCACCTTTGACAATTTTTCTAATTTCACCTTGACTAAAAGAGCTATGTGTGGGTGCATCTTCCTCAACTTTTACTTAACGAGCTTAACCCCTGGTCTAACATTCAGATGATGCATTATAAAGTCAGGATCTAAACCAAGCATGTCAGCATATGACCATGCAAAGTTCACTTGTTGCTCTTGGAAAAACTTGATGAAGTCCTCTCTTTCGAGAGGTGTAAGTGATGCTACCAAGTGTATAAATTTTGGATCCACTTCCGTACCAATGTTAACCTTTTCTGTCGGCTCTATGAGTATACGCGACCTTTCTTCCTCATGCTCTAGTAGGGTATCCAATCTCTATTCCTTTGATGCCACAATTAGGTTTTCACCAAAGGAAACATCTTTTATCTTTACTTTTTTGGGTTCTAATGCTGCCACATAATGGTTTTCAGCACTAGAACTTTTCTTTTTCTTATTTTTTTTCATTTTTTGCTTTTGACTAAGAGATTGAACCCCCTTTTCTTCTATCATGTTTGGTTCGAATTCATTGGTGAAAGAGGGCTCAACTGCATTAAGGTATTGGTTTGCTGCTTGGTCATTCAGGAAGTAAAGCAAGTCACTTGGCTTGGTTTGGTCCCAATCAATAAGATGGGGATTTATTAAGGATAAGGATTCATTGGGAAAGTTTTCATCAATTTGGTTTATGGGCATGACTTCATTTGAGGGTTCATACATTGTATCGTTTAGATCTATGACATGTGCTTCCTCAAGATGGTCCATGGAAGAAGGGTCAAAATCCCCTTCACTTGAGTCCTCCTCGACTTCTATGGGAAATAGCGTGGAAAAAGCCACGAGCGGATTAAAATGAACATTTGAATCTCCCTCCTCCGAAGGCATCCAAAATGTATCTATCCATGGTGGATTAGTATATGCTTTTCCTATGTTGAGACCTTGTATATTAGGCTCTTCATTGACTTGAGTTTCTTGCCTTGGGATCTTTGCATACGTGTGTATTGTGACTACTTCTTTGTCTTGACATGATTCAGCAGATAGGGTGTCCCACTCATAATCCTATGAGTCATCACTATCTCCATCAGATTCTAAGGCATTTACTTGAGGATAGAAATCTTGCATTGGGCTGGAGCTTTCACCTTTGTATTGGTAACCTATTTTAGACCTTTCTTGTTTTGCCCTCCAAGTAGGTTCAATGGGTTCTAATAAACCTCTATTCCTTTAGCCTAAGGGCCCTCTTCCCTTGTATCCCATCTTCTACATTATCTCAAACCCTTTCCCATATTGCTCGGTTTGTATATTAACATGTTGGATTCTTTCCATGGGAGTGTTTGAGATATCCTCTTCATCATGATAAAGCCATTGAAGGACTTCATTCTCCTCCTTGTCGAATGCTTCTTTGTCACTTTCTCTTACGAAGTAAGAGTTGTACTTATGAGGCAAGTGTTCTTTTGATGGTTTGCCATGTGTTCTTGGAGATATGGGCATGTCGAATAGGGAAACGGAGTATTCCCCTACTCCTTTTGAACTAATTTTGCATTTTTTATCAAATGCATCCATCATCTCATCCATTTTCTTGTAATTTTCCTTTTTAGCTTTATCTTTTTCTTCTCTAGTAGGTTTGTAGGGCACTATCTCTGATTTAGGCAGTTGATTTGAACCCTCCTTTTTAATTGGACCCTCGTAACTCATCTTTTCCTTTCCCTTAGTTGATGTCATTGAGCTAGCTTGAGGAGGATTTTGAGTAGCATTTAATGTTATGATAGGATCATCCATTTTGGTATCTTCAATGGTGGCTCTTTGAATGATTCCTTCCTGGTTATGTGGGATAAATAACTCATGAAGGGGTTTGAGTGAATTTCAATATTGGAACGGGTTTGAGTCCCCTCCAATCATGATTTCTTCACCCATGTAAAAAAATTTGATGCATTGGTGGTACGTGGATGGGACTGCTTGCATCTCGTGGATCCATGGTCTCCCCAACAAAATATTATAAGTTAACTTCATGTCCAATACTTGGCAATTGGTGTCCTTCTTGACAGGTCCCACTTGAATGGGCAATACGATCATGTCTTTAGAGGCCCTTTCAACTTCATCATAAGCCTTAATGGTGATTTTTTTCATAGGGTCAATGCAAGACTCGGACAACCCTAAGGATTTAACAAGACTTAATGTACAAATGTTAAGGCCAGCTCCTCCATCAATGAGAGCTCTTTTGACTCTATGGTGTTCAATCAAAACCTCTATATGCAATGGTAGGTTTTGAGGATGAGTGATAGATATGTCATCTTGGTTGGAGAATGACAAGCAATGAGGTGCTACGAGATGACCTACCATGTTTTGGAACTTTCCCTCTTCTAAGTTAGTAGGAACATTTGTCTCTACTAGAGCTTTTTCTAAAATTTCCTTATGATTAGGGGATAGCTTCAATAGCTCCAAGATAGAGATTTGCGCTAGAGTTCTTTGCAACTGATCTACCAAGCTATAAGGTTTTGCTACCGTAGAAGATTGCTTGATCACAATGTTGGATTGCGGAGTGCTAATAACTTTAGGAGCAACCCCTTGTAGGGTAATGCTCAAAGTCTGCCCTCTTGTAATAACATTTGATGTCTTTTTTTGGGGCTGTTCCTTGATTATTATAGCATTCACAATGTTATCATAAGGTGGCGCAAAGTTAATGTTATTGCTGCTTTGTTTCTTGCCATTAGATGACTCCCCTTTGTCATGTTTTTAGAAGGGTTGTTTGAATGATGTATGGTCTTCATTGCTTTGAGGTCCATCAATGGTGATCATGCCATTATCAATTAAGTCTTGCACGATATTCTTTAGTTGCAAGCATTCATTTGTTGTGTGCCCTCAAATCCTATGGTACTCACAATGGCTATTGGCACTCCACCAACTAGGCTTGTTGTGTGGCTCATACAGCTGAATGCTGGGTAAGGTAATGATATTATTAGACATGACGGTCTTTAGTGCCTTTTTGAGGGGTTCACCCAAGGGTGTGAAGTTCCTTTGAGGAGTTGGCACCAAATATTTATCAAATTTATTACTCCTTGAATTATTTCCTTGGTTGCCATTATTAGCATTGTTGTTGTTGGAAGGTGCATTGGAGGTCTGATTGGCATTATTCACCTGATTAGGTGTTCTTGTAAGCGTAAAGGGAGTTATCTTCAAGTTGCTAGAGTCAACAACCCCATCATTGACTATGCCCTTATTGTTGTTTTTATACCGACCATTGCTATTGAACCAATTCTTATTTTGATTGGTGTCATTGTTGGAGTTATTGTTGTTAGAGTTGTTCTTGTTCTCTTTATACAATTTCAGTTCTCCACTCTTAACCAACACTTCTTCTGTTGTTACTCCATTTTCTATGAGGTCTTGAAATGTCTTGGGACATTGCATTCTCAGTAGATAGTTCATCTCGATGCTCAAACTATTAATGAATATATCCATTTTTTCTTTCTCAGGCACACTCCTAGGATACCTCGCAAATACTGTCCTCCACCTTTGTAAGAAAGTGAGGAATGCCTCTCCATCTTTTTGTTTAGTGTTACATAATGTTATCATCGTGAACTCATGCTTGATGTTATATGAGTAACGGGCCACAAATTTTGAAGCTAATTCTTCAAAGGTCTTTATGCCGGAGGGTAACTTAGAAAACCACTCCATAGCCATGCCTCCTAAGCTTCTTGGGAATAGTCTCATTAAATAAGTTGTATCATGCATGAACTCTAAGTTCAATGCACAAAACTCACGTAAGTGATCTTGCGGATCCGACATTCCTTCATACTTGTCATATTTGGGGAACACTACATTGATCAGGAATGGCACCATTATTATACTTCTATCAAACGGGAATGGACACAATGCTTCGATGGAAAAGAGTTTAGGAGCCCCGCTTTGCTTGATTATATCCAGTTGCATTTGAAATATCTTAAACTGTTTGTTCATAATGTCTATGGCACTTTCTTCAACTTCGAGTGGTTTTAGTTGATTTACATCATAATCTTGTGGAAGTTTGAGACCTGCTCGGGCTAGCTCCATGAAATACTTCTCTTTATCTCTTTCCATTGCCTTTTCCATGAGTCTTAAGAAATAGGGGCATTGAACGGCTTTGTCAATCTTATCATCAATGGCATCATCGACCGTTGGTTCGGTGTTTGTTCTTTGGTGGGTGGTATCAATTCCTTGAGTATTTTGATCCACCCCCCCACTATTGGTATTGCCTTGGTTATTTATGTCAATGCCCCCATTATTGGCATCACCTTGGTTATTAGGGTCAATGCCACTATTGCTTTTGTTACCCAAACTACCATAATACATCATGTTGTCTTCTCTTTCTTGTTTGGGTGATTTTTTAGGTATTCTAGGAGTGGTAGACTCGTCTCCTAGGTAAGGGAGTTCTTGACTGAAGTAAGTTTCATCTACTTGTAAGGTTTGCTTGATGTAGTAAGATCTAGTAAAAGCAGGCATGAATCTTGGAGAATAAGAGTCAATATTGGTCATGGTCTAATCCTTTGTAAAATTTTGAAAAAATGGTGTAGAAGAGGATTTTTGACTGGACTGAAGGTTGGAATAGTAAAAACATGAAAAATGGTACTCAAATATGTGATCAAAATTTTCTGACCTCCCCTGCAAGTACTCTCAGTTTGCCCTTTTAGATTTCTGGGCGTCACTGAACTGATTGTAGGCATGACTGAATTTTGCATACGCGTGTACTGGTATATTGTTAGGTGGCACTCTACAGGGATGCAGGCGGCACTTTCCTATTGATAGGTGACTTTCCAATTGTTACAGGCGTGAATCAATGTGTTCTAGGCGTGACTGGCCTGTTGATACGCATTTTCATAAAAGTCACAAGCATGACTGAACCTCTGATAGGCAGGATTAATTTGTGCACAGGCGGCACTTCTCTGACCAGGTTGTAAGATTTTGATTTTTTTAAATGTTTAAGATCAGGTCCTTTGAAATTTTCTTGTTTGAAAATAAAAAACAAACGCAACACACACATCAATGTCCCTAAAACAATCTAATGTGTATATTTTCAATCGTTTCCACAAGTATAACACAAGAAAGAATTACAAGTAGCTTACCTAAAGTCAAATTTTGGCTCTTAACATGGCTCTAAAAGGTAGGCCTGCTACTTTATCCAGGATTTTATTGTGGATTCTGTTCAAATAGATCTTAAATTTTCATCCCCCAAGTATGTTAAGGGGTTTCCCACACGCGCCAAGGTATGATTTTGCGCAATCCGTGAAGACTACTAGAGGAAATTCAAAAAATTTAAGATCTGTTTGTCACACACCCCATTAAAGATGCATGTGTTTCATTTTATAGTGGTTCGGATTCTCGCGGTAAAAGCAAGCTTATCCCACTTTGGGCTATCCCTCTCACTGGCCTCGTTAAGGCACAACTCAGGAGGTGAGCCCACTAAATCTCTACTTTAACTAACATGTTCATTGAAAGCAAGAAAATGGAATTAAGGTTAAGTTTTTGGGAATTTGGTTCACCTAAAAGGTGAAGAGCATATCCCTAACTTTCCCTTTAGTTCCTCAAACACTCAAGCAATAAGGTTCTTTTTCAATCTCATAACAAAGAGATTCTTAGAAATGGAAGTGTTTGGTCAAATTCCTTGTTTTAATTAAGCTATGTTCAATAGTAATGCCGCAATTTAATCAAGTGCAAGCTTGAATAGAAGAATACGTTTCCTTAGTAGCTAGCCTAAGCTAGGGGCATTTTTGAAAGGTTTTGTCATTGTTTTTTTGTTTTTTTCAACTCACCTTGGCAATAGCCTCCTCCAAATGTGCTTGTCCACCAACAAGTTAGTCAACACTAACAAACACCATGAGAGGAAACCAAAATCAAAAATTGAAGGAGCAACATTTATGTATGAATTTTATAGAGCTTATTTGCAAATTTTCAAAGAAAACTTGATCTAAGGACTAAAAATCTAATTTAGAGAGACAAACTTTGATTTATATGCTTGAACAATTGCAAGGTAATTCTGAAATACCTGATTGTCCTCCTCTTGTGTAGTCTCAAGAACAACCTTAATGTGCTCAAAGTTCTCTTTCTTAATCTTCTTTGCTAGAGCCTTTCCTTCTTGGTTAAATCTTCTTTTCGGCTTCTGTACTTTCTTGTGGTTGCTCATTTACTGTTAAATCATATAAATAGGGAGTTAGACAAATGATTTTATCAATTTATCAGTAAATACAGACAATAGGTAGTAGGCGACATTGTCTAGCTAATAGGCATGAACAAATTGTTAGCAGGTGTAACTTTACTGATAGCAAGCGACACTATGTAGTGCCATAGGCGATATTGAAAATTACACAGGCGTACACAATTTATCACGACGCGTGAACAAAACTTAAATTTGCGAAAAATGATTTATGCTAAATGACAGTTTAATAACAGTAAGCATGAATTGAAAGATTATAAGCGTGACTGTTATTTAGAATGACGAAGCAAAGTGTGAAGGTAAGCGATAACAGATTGCGTCAAAGTGATACTCCCTGAGTCATAGGCGTGACTTTAAGTACCAAAGGCTGAATGCATTTATCTCATAGGCGTGAGTGAATGATTTATAGGCGACTGGAGAGTTCTCAAAACCGCGTAGAATTTGCATGCCAGGCATGAATCTTCAGATAACAGGCGTCAGGACAGAGATTGTAAGCGGCAGTAAAATGATTGCAGGCGTGAACAAATCTCCCGTAAGCGTGACTTCACCAGTTTCCTGCAAAATATTCACGGAAAACAAAAAATACAAGCATGCAAATTATGATGAAAATGATAAAATGAGGCCTAGGGCCCCACGGTGGGCGCCATTTGTGTGATGATGATTATCACCTTCATGAAATTAAGATCTAATAGCAACAATTGAAAGTAAATACAATGCAAATCTAATTAAAATTGAAACTAAGATCTATAGCATCTCATGGCTCTCTAGAAAGAGGTGGTAAGTGAAGCTCTCAGCTCAAATCTCCACTAGTGACACTTCTAAAATGAGAATGTATGCTACTATGCTTCTACAATGCTTAATTCTAGCTCAAATTGACAAAATATAATGCAAATTACTCTAAATTTCTCTTAGAATGCTCTAAATTGCCTATAGCAATAATGTTTTGCAAATGAATTTTTAAAATCTCAATTGCTCTCAAAATGCTTCATATTTATAGTAAATTCCCAAGGGTAGGAGGTGGAGTGAAGTAATCATGATTTACCTTAGGTTGAGTCAAATACTTTGCTTTGTTCATAAATGGGGGGACAATTTAAAGGTTTGTCTCAAAGCTTTGGACAAAAGGACAAGATTGAGTGGTTGAGATTGAAACTTTCAAATGAGTGATTGAGATTAATCATTTTTTAGTGATTTATGTCTTTTTGTCCTCAATTTTTATTGGTTGCTCAACTTTGTTGAAAGAAATTAGGAATTACTAAATTCAATTAATTAATTAAATTTAGCCATGTAAGAGTAATAGGTTCATTTTTATTTTTGCTTTAAACAACTATACAACTTAATTGATTAAAATCAATTATGTAGTGTTTTCCACCCTTTTGAGCTTTTATTTAATTATTTAACATCCTTATTTGATTTTTCCTTTGCTTTAATTGATTTTTGCCCAACTTTATTTAATTATGTCCTTTTTAATTGATTTGATCCCTTTTTGATTGAATTAATGCATTTTGATGATTTTGAGTCATTTATTGATTTTTTGCAATTTAAAAGCACTTGTCCAATTTTGTGTGTCTACAAATACAATTTAGGAATAAATAGAATTAAATTTAATTAAATAATTAAGTGGCAGTATTAAATATTCAGAATATTCAATTAATCAAACTTTAGAATAAATAAGATTTATCGTCAAATAATTATTAAATCAAAGATAATTAGGATAAATAAGAATATTGCTAGGAATATTCTCCGATGCAAAATTAGGATAAAATCAATTAGGATTCGATAATGTGCAGATGTGCCTTAGGTTAGGACTTTGATGTCGATTTCGTTCGATTTGAAGATGTAGGAGGTTAATGAACCTATAGCCCATTTTTGGGGTATTACAGATGTGAACCTGATCCATGCATTTATTACAAGACACTTCCGAATAATGAATTTGTCATTCTTCTTCTTTATGTTGATGACATGTTAGTAGTAGGAACAAGCTCTAAAATTGTTAGTGACCTGAAAACTAAATTGGCAAGTACATTTGCTATGAAGGATTTAGGGGTAGCGAAGAAGATTCTTGGTATGACTATCACCCGGGATAGGAAGACCCAAGCATTCAAATGGCATGGGAATTTAAAAATTTGGAGAGGCAAGGCAAGGAAAAATCCTCGATCATCGAATGCATGTTGCTCATTCAATCACACAACTAAATCCTCGATCCTCGATCACATAACACTTTATCATAATACTTGCTAATTTTAAAATTCACATAACATTGTTCACTTACCAATAGTGTTTGCTCATCCTTGATCCATGAAATTTGATAAGGCTTCAAGTGTTTCATCCTTTCCAACTTCAAATTTGCAACCATTTCCTCAAATGCTAGATTCATTGAGCTTCCATTGTCAATGATTACCTTCCACACTTTGTCAGCAACTCTGCATCTGGTCTTGAACAAACTTTTCCTTACCAAATCTTCCTTATTAATTTCACTCCATAGTGCTCTTCTCACCATCAAGTTATTTTCCTTCTCTAGTTCATTCGATCAGTCTTCTTGCACCAAAACATTTCTACAGTTACCGACCTTTTTACATGCATGTGTACACTCAAATGACCTATTTACTTCTCCACAATTGTAATAAATTCCTCGGAATCCACCTCTGTTGTAACCACCTCAGTAGTTACTGCCTCTTCCTCTAAAGAAATTTCATCTTTCCACTAGGTTTTGCCTTTATCTTGATTTGTTTTGTCTTAATTAGATCTAACATTTTCAGCATAAGATCTACATCTTACCCTAGGGAATCTACCACCTCTTCCTCTTTGTCTTTGCTCATGTCTTTTGTTCAATTTCTCCTCAGCTTTTAGGGCAAACTAATAAGATTCTTCAATACTTTCCAACTTGACCAAACTGATTTCCTCTTGAATATAAACTCTTAACCCATTCAGGTATCTAGGAATTATTTCTACCTCCTCAATATGTCTAGATATAATGTCTAATCTATAGAATTCCTCAATATAATCTTTTACCAAGCTATCTTTTTGCCTCAAACTTTGCATTCTCCTAACTAGGTTAATCTGATAATCACAGGGTAAAAAATTGTCTTTCAATTTATTCAAAATCTTATTTCATACCTTGATTTTGTCTTTGCCTTTCCTTTTTCAATCCAATTGCAGATTCTCTCACCATAAGGATGCATGACTTTTTAATTTTGTTCTTACAATTTTCTCCTTCTTCTCCTCAGGGACATTTTCATATTCAAAATACTTTTCCATCTCGGTTATCCAATCCATCAACTCATCTGAATCTAACCTTCCATTGTATTTAGGAGGATTGAAGTGTGGTGTAGACTTCAAATTTGTCAATGCCTTCAAAAGTCTTTCTTCACCCTGATCCATAACAAGTGCAGGTTCTGCTTCACATTGTTCATCTTTCACTTCTTCATCACTAACATCCTCAAGATGTCTTCTTCAACACTGGGTTGTCTCAAGAACTTCCAACCTCGCAATAATTTATCTTAGCATATCAGCTAAGCTTAGATCTACATCTCACCTCCCATGAACCATCTTAAAACCCTCTACAATTGTAGGCCAGATCGCCATTTGCCACCCCACAACAAATACTAACTAGGGCTTGCAAGAAGGAACCCTCAACCAAAGACCTAAATTCACAAATCTAGATCAAGATCAACCTCGCTCTAATACCACCTGACACAAGGAAGGATGGGAGAAGGGTTAAAGACACATCCAAATCACCAACCCCCTACAAAACAACCACGTAGAAGCAATAACACCATATCAGGGAGAGAGATAATGCAAAGATCTCATATATTAATAATTCTATAAATATTCATACATGTCAGGCTGTGAGGCTTTCCTAGTAATGATTTGTAAGCTTAAAATGGGTTGTTATGTTATTGTAGCTGATTCTCATCGAACTGTTAACTAATTTAGTGATTTCTAAGCTCAAAATGGGTTGTTACATGATTGTAATTAATTCTCATTGAATGGTTGACCGATTCGGTGATTTGTCAGCTCAGAATAGCTTGTTACGTGATTGTAATTGGTTCTCATCGAACGATTGACTGATTCGTTGATTTGTAAGCTCAGAATGGCTTGTTACATGATTGTAATTGATTCTCATCAAACGGTTGATTGATTCGGTGATTTGTAAGCTCATAATAGCTTGTTATGTGATTCTAATTGATTCTCATCAAACGGTTGACTAATTCAGTGATTTGTAAGCTAAGAATGGCTTCTTACATGATTGTAGTTGATTCTCATTGAATGGTTGATCAATTTAATGATTTGTAAGCTCATAATGGCTTGTTACGTGATTGTAATTGATTCTCATTAAACGGTTGAGAGATTCAGTGATTTGTAAACTCAGAATAGCTTATTACATGATTGTAGCTGATTCTCATCGAACGGTTGACCAATTTGGTGATTTGTAAGCTCAGAATGGGTTGTTACGTGATTGTAGCTTATTCTAATAAAATGATTGAACGATTCCATGATTTGTAAGCTTAGAATGGCTTGTTACGTGATTGTAGCTAATTCTTATCAAGCGGTTGTCCGATTCAGTGATTTGTAAATGGAGAATGGCTTGTTACGTGATTGTAATTGATTCTCATCGAGCGGTTGATCGATTCGGTGATTTGTCAACTCAGAATGGCTTATTACATGATTGTAGCTGATTCTCATCAAATGGTTGACCAATTCAATGATTTGTAAGCTCAAAATAGCTTGTTACGTGATTGTAGCTGATTCTCATCGAACGGTTGACCGATTCGATGATTTGTAAGCTCAGAATAGCTTGTTACGTGATTATAGTTGATTCTCATCGAACGGTTGACCGATTCGGTGATTTCTAAGCTGATAATGGCTTGTTACATGATTGTAATTGATTCTCATCGAACAGTTGACCGATTCGGTGATTTGTAAGCTAAGAATGGCTTATTACGTGATTGTAATTAATTCTTATCAAATGGTTAACCGATTCAGTGACTTGTAAGCCAAGAATGGCTTTTTAGGTGATTGTAATTGATTCTCATCGAATAGTTGATCGATTCGATGATTTGTAAGCTCATAATGGCTTGTTACATAATTGTAATTGATTCTCATCAAATGGTTGACCAATTCAGTGAATGGCTTGTTACATGATTATACCTAATTCTAATCAAACGGTTAACCGATTCTATTATTTATAAGCTCAAAATGGCTTGTTACGTGATTGTAGCTGATTCTCATCGAACGGTTGACCGCTTCAGTGATTTGTAAGCTCAGAATGGCTTGTTACGTTATTGTAGCTGATTCTCATTGAATGGTTGACCAATTCGATGATTTGTAAGATCAGAATGGCTTGTTACGTGATTGTAATTGATTTTCATCGAACAGTTGACCAATTCAATAATTTGTAAGCTCAAAATGGCTTGTTATGTGATTGTAATTGATTCTAATCAAACGGTTGACCGATTCGGTGATTTGTAAGCTCAGAATGTTTAATTACGTGATTGTAATTGATTCTCATCAAACGGTTGATTGATTCAATCATTTTTAAGCTCATAATGCGTTGTTACATGATTGTAATTGATTCTCATCGAATGGTTGACCGATTCAGTGAATCATAATGACTTGTTACGTGATTGTAATTGATTCTCATCGAAAAGTTGACTAATTCGGTGATTTGTAATCAAAGAATGGCTTGTTACATGATTGTAGCTAATTCTCATCGAGCAGTTGACCGATTTGGTGATTTGTAAACTTTGAATGGCTTGTTACGTAATTGTAGCTGATTCTCATTGAATAGTTGACCAATTCGGTAATTTGTAAGATAAGAATAACTTGTTACCTGATTGTAATTGATTCTCATCAAACGGGTGACTGATTCAGTAATTTGTAAACTCAAAATGGCTTGTTACATGATTGTAATTATTCTCATCGAACGGTTGACCGATTCGGTGATTTGTAAGCTCAGAATGGCTTGTTACATGATATTTACTGATTCTCATCGAACAGTTGATCGATACGGTCATTTGTAAGCTCATAATAGCTTGTTACGTTATTGTAATTAATTCTCATTGAACGGTTGACCGATTCGGTGACTTGGAAGCTCATAATGGCTTGTTACATGATTGTAATTGATTCTCATCGAACGGTTGACCGATTTAGTGATTTGTAAGCTTAGAATAGCTTGTTACATGATTGTTGCTGATTCTCATCGAACAGTTGACCGATTCGGTGATTTGTAAGCTCAGAATGGCTTGTTACGTGATTGTAGCTGATTCTCATTGAACGATTGACCGATTCAGTATTTTGTAAGCTCATAATGGCTCGTTACATGATTGTAATTGATTCTCATCAAATGGTTGACCGATTCGGTGATTTGTAAGCTCATAAGGGCTTGTTACATTATTATAGTTGATTCTCATTGAACAATTGACCGATTTGATGATTTGTAAGCTCAGAATGGTTTGTTACATGATTGTAGCTAATTCTCATCGAACATTTGACCGATTCGGTGATTTGTAAGCTCATAATGGCTTGTTACGTGATTGTAGTTGATTCTCATCGAATGGTTGACATATTAGGCTATTTGTAAGCTCAAAATGGCTTGTTACGTGATTGTAGCTGTCTCATCGAATGGTTGACCAATTTGGTTATTTGTAAGCTCACAATAGCTTGTTACATCATTGTAATTGATTCTCATCTAACGTTTGACCAACTTGGTGATTTGTAAGTTTAGAATGGCTTCTTATGTCATTGGAGATGATTCTCATAAAATGGTTGATCGATTCGATGATCTGTAAGCTCAAATTGGCTTGTTATGTGATTGTAGTTGATTCGCATCGAACGATTGTCTGATTCAATGATTTGTAAGCTCAAAATGGCTTATTACGTGATTGTAATTGATTCTCATCGAAAAGTTGACTGATTCGGTGATTTGTACGCTCAAAATGGCTTGTTAAGTGATTGTAACTGATTCTCATCAAACGGTTGACCGATTCGATTATTTGTAAGCTCAAAATGACTGCTTTCATAATTATAATTTATTCTCAATGAATGGTTGACCGATTCGGTGATTTGTAAACTCAGGATGGCTTGTTACATGATTGTAGCTAATTCTCATCGAACAGTTGACCGATTCAGTAATTTGTAAGCTCAAAATGGCCTTTTACGTGATTGTAGCTTATTCTCATCAAACAGTTAACCGATTCGGTGATATCTAAGCTCAGAATGGCTTGTTACATGATTGTAATTAATTCTCATTGAACTATTGACCGATTCGGTGATTTGTAAGCTCAGAATGGCTTGTTACGTGATTGTAATTGATTCTCATCGAACGGTTGAACGATTTGGTGATTTGTAAACTTAGAAAGGCTTGTTATGTGATTGTAGCTGATTCTCATTGAACGGTTGACCAATTCAATAATTTGTAAGCTTAAAATGGCTTGTTACATGATTGTAATTGATTCTCATCAAATGATTGACTGATTCAGTGATTTATAAGCTCAAAATGGCTTGTTACATGATTGTAGTTGATTCTCATGGAACGGTTGACCGATTCGATGATTTGTAAGCTCAAAATGGATTGTTACATTATTGTAGCTGATTCTCATCAAACGTTGACCCATTCGGTGATTTGTAAGCTTAGAATGGCTTGTAACAAGACTGTAGTTGATTCTTATTGAACGGTTGATCGATTCAATGATTTGTAAGCTCAGAATGACTTGTTATATGATTTTAGTTGATTCTTATCAAATGGTTGACCGATTCGGTGATTTGTAAGCTCAGAATGGCTTGTTACGTGATTGTAGTTGATTCTCATCGAACAATTGACCGATTCAATGATTTAGAAGCTCAAAATGGCTTGTTACGTGATTGTAGCTGATTCTCATCGAATGGTTGACCAATTAGGCTATGTGTAAGCTCAGATTGCGAGACATTCCACCAAAGAATGTCCCTACAACCTGAGGGCGAGAAATCAACAAGTGCTCTTCACCCAGGAGCAACCCTCCACGTCCGGGACCAGCGGTCAACAAAATACTGCATCATCCGATAGGTACAAAAACAACCGATGGGGAGGTCGAGGCAATGATGAGAACAAGCTGTGGATCCAGTATGATGGGAAGGGGAGGCCAATGATACAATGCAGAAGCTGTAACCAATGGGGACATTATGCTTGTGACTGTCAGAATGGGGCTACCGCTCCACTAAAACTGTGTCGGTGGTGCGGATCAGGGGACCACGAGGATGCTAACTATCCGAAGCCAGGTTGCAACGTCCTGGACATGGAACGAGCGGGCACGGAGAAGGTCCTGGCAATCACACGCGGGCAAACAAAGAAGGCCACATATCCTCACCCTCCAACGGAGAAACAAAGGATGCTCGAGGCGAAGGCTGAGATTGCGAAGGGTATGGAGGACCGAAGGGACCCCACAGACACCGGCACTTCTAACCGAGCAATGGCCGAACAAAATATTTTAAGGCAAATGATGCAAATGGAGGTACCCGTAAAGGTCAAGGACCTACTGGAAACTATGCCGCACCTAAAAATGGCCCTATTCCTAAACAAAAACATTTCAGCAAGCACAGTTGAACGGACGAAGATTCTCGAGGGCTCCGCAGTCGACCCCATGACGTTATCCATAAATAATGGGCAGAACCCTGCTGTGGTGGAGTTGGGTATCTTGGGTACCATCCTCACGAACACAATCATTGACAGTGGATCTGGGGTGAACGTCCTACCGGAGGAAACTTGGAAGAGCTTGGGGAAACCAACACTGTGGCCGCCAACCTTCAACCTACTAGGGGCCAACCAGCATGGCATCAAGCCCCTTGGAACCCTGATGGCACAACAGGTAACCATCGGGACCCAACCATTCATCCTCAACTTTGTAATCATTCCCCTGAAGCAGAAGGGGTATGATGCCATTCTAGGGAGGGGGTGGCTGGTGACTGCCAGAGCCAACCATAAGGAAAAAGAACATCCTGTCACTTGAGAAAGGGCGAAAGAAGTTTGTAATAGACCTAACAACGCAGATGGTCGGAGAAGAAATGGAATCCTCCTCCGATTTGAAATCAGATGACAGAATAGACGGAGGGGAAGAAACCCTGGAGCCCAATGCTAAAGGGATACTGAAAGTGGAGGATGATACAGATTCGATGGACGATCTATTCCACTGGCAAATGGGCGATTATGAATTATTTTCACCGTCCTGTAACATACTGAAGATTGGGGAAGCCCAAAGTGAGTTCCCTCCAGAATATACAGCATACCAAGAAGGGGAAGTCTGGATGAAAGAGAGCCCTACCCATGAGTTTCAAAAGGAGGAACCCACCTGGTACAAAGAAGCAAAGTTGAAAGAAGTAAACCTCGGGGATGAGAGAAATCTGAAAACCATCATTATAGAAGACTACTGGAATCCTGTGTGGAAGACCACAGCCTTCAAAAATTTTATTCTCCTTCTTCTTCTTATGTACGGGCAGGAGACCATGATCCCTGTGGAATTATGGTTCCAAGCCTTTGGATGGCCATTGAAAATAGATTTGGTGACAGGAAAAGCTTGAGGGAACGACTGCTTAATGAGATTAAGCTAGGAAAATTTTGAGAAGTCGGCTACGACGAGGCTATCAAGTTGTGGACTCTCGAGGAATAGAAACATGATGCCAGCAACGGGACCAAATTGAAACCTTCCCCAGAGAGGATGGATTCGAGAGGAGGGGAAGAACAATGGAGAGGGACTCGAGCGGTTAGGCAGGTAGAGTCATCCATACAGGCGACCACAAAAGCCTCCGGATAGTAAATTGAAAGATACCTGTACGACTATGCATGGCCGTATGACAAAAAAAATTATTATTTTTTTTAAAAAAAGCATGTCGTAGACAAAAAGTGAAAAGGCCACCGTACGGTATATATCCGTACAGCTATGGCACCGTATGGCCAAGTAGAAAAAGAAAAAAATGTGGCATTATTACTAAACGCCATGACCGTACGGTTAAGCAAAGGGAAAAAGGTACCATACGGCCGTATAGCAAAAGCGCACAACACATAACCATGCAGCCGAAATGTTTAAAGAGGAGCACCGTACAACAAAAAATAGCGAAGGGATAAGAGCAGACTGTATGGCATTTTCAAAACGCACTCATAAAGCACGGTACGACGTTCAAGCCGCACACCTTGTCCGCCGTACGAATAGCTTCCAAGGCGTGCAAGGACAGGATCGTACGACAGTGTGATAACCACGGAGAAGTGTCGTACGTCAATGTGGTAGCCACGGTGTAGGGGAAAAGTACCTTACAGTAATTGAAGACGTGCACATCCAAACACCGTACGGCAAAGGTGGCTAAGTGTTGAAATTTTGTACGGTACCAGTGAGGAGGTCACAGACTTCCATACGGCATGGTAGAAAATGCAGGTCATACGGGTAGAAGAAGATCAATAAACATCATTAGAGTTTTTGCATTCTGTATGGTTACAGTTTTTTTCGTGAGGAATAAGTCTGGAAATCAAGAAATGTACAGAAGAATTTAGTTCTTGATGGCAAGGAGTGGTAGGTTTAAAATTAAAAAAAAAGAACGATGACAAAATAAAACAGTTCACAATGAAGAACGAATGGTACCAAAGTGAAGGGCATGAGCAGGTAGTAAGGAAAACATAAGCGCCTGGCAGAAAAGAGTGTGGGATCGGAAGAAAATCACAAAAATGGTGTGTTCCATGGACTTTTGTGTGGGTTTGAAGGTGCTAATTTGGTCTTGGTGGCAGGGGCGCTGCCCCTCAACCCCGCCTTATGCCTGGGGCTCTGCCCCAGGACCCCACGAGGGCGCTGCCCCTCGACCCTGCTGGGGGCGTTGGCCCCTAGACCCCCAGTCGGTTCAGTTATCAACCTTTGGAGAGTGACCAGTTGATGAGACCTGGAGCTGCTGCAGGCATGGACAGTTTGCATGCCAGAAGTGAAGAGAGCACTAGAGCAAGTCTTTCAAGAGGGGTACTATGTTTTGAGGCACTCAGAGTAGGTGTTGGCTGGACGTGAGATTGTCTTAGTGGATGCACAGGGAGCTCAGGAGGAGCTGACCACCCGGTAGGAGGCAGTAGAGCGACACATGGCTCAACATACCCAAGATTTGGAAGCGGCGAAGGCAGCGTGAGTGGCTATTGAGGTTAGATTGGCTCGGAAGACAGTATTGTTTGAACAAGAGTTAGCGGAGGCTACAGCTGAAAAGTATGTTTTGGAGACAAGTTTGGTGCAGGCACGGGAGGAATGGGATGTGATGGAAAAGACCTACTAGACGCAGCATTGATGGGGAGGGCGGCACTTCATCTCTTCAAGGACACCCTCTGCCCCTTCTTCTAAGTGATTTTATTATTCTGTATAGTGTATTTCATCTTCTTTTTGTTGAGAGTCGCTAGAGATGACTTTCTTTTTTGGGGGGGATGATGTTAGTCGTAAAGTTGTGTTACCATCGGATGTTATTGCCGAGGGAAGTATGTTAGTTGCCAATGGAGGTTAGTTAGTTGCTGACGGTTGAGAAGGGTGACGACGTTTGGTTGCACCGCTTCGAAGTATATATGAATATTGTACTTGCTCATTAGAAGGGCGATTGTTATTGTAACCTTTGGGAATGATTAATGAAAGTATTTATTATTCTCTGATATATTATGTGCTTATTATATTTCCAGTACTATGTCTGTGCAATATTAAGTCTACCCCGGTGAGCAAACAAGTACCACCAAGTTATCTTTGAATGAACAACGTAAGCCCGCCTACGTGATTAACTAGCAAACCACATTAATATAACTGAGTTAGTATCCACAAGTGTAAGGAACCTTGGAGTTTTCTCATGTTCTTCATGAGTATTTACTTTTCAAGAGAGGGTTGAGTGTTTGGTATGCTTTATCAAGTATTCAATTGCTATATGTTATGTAGTGGTACAAAAATGACATCAACACTGTCCTACTTGAATTCATTGTTGTCCAGTTTTATTCGCTGTTGACTTGCTTCTTTTGTTGCTGACCTACTTGTTTATGTGATTCTTGGGAGGAAGAAACACGTTATGTCTTGTGTGTTCTTCTCTCAAGAATCAACCTCCTATAAATAGGAGCCAAAGGGAGAATACCCAATAGGGGCTGACTTGGATAATCCTTCCAAGAAGGCTGACTCTTGGGCCCAACCAAACAATTTATTGCAAAATTGAATTTCCTTGTAAACAATAGATATTAAATATATAATATATTTAATATCATTATTTACCTATCGAAATATATTCACAATCAATTTAATCTTTTGTTTTGCGTAATTGATATTTGTCGTAAAGACCATAATATCAACAAATTCGACCGACCTGTCTACGATATCATAGCAGTACAGAACAGAGAAAATGACATGTCTGGTGCACTGTCATCTATGCCAGATGGAGTTCTAATGACTGAAGATGTCACAGCTTTTATATATGCGAAACAAGAAGAATTGGGTGAAACTTTCATCCAGAGCGAGTACCTCTCGCTGTGCACAAACGGAAAGCTCCAGGATAAATACAGGAAGCTAGTATCTTCAGAGTTGATAAATGAAGTCTACTATTGAACCGTGTTTCGACAGAATTGGATACGACTAGTTCTCAGTCATGTGCATGAACCTGGTTTCTGGCTTGCAAAAGGCGCATGCACTCAGATCACCGAGGACCTACATAGAGTGATCGGGTACAACGACAAAGGGGAAGCCCTCACCCTAAGAACCATTTCGAATGTCGTCGCAAAATTGACCAAATCAAAATCTGGCAGTCGACTAATGACCATCAATGATATTGAAGATGGAGTTTGGTTTGCGTCTACAATGATAAGTTATAAAATCTATCAATTGAGCAATCTCAACAGTGTGTCTGGAGGAGCCATTCACGCCGCTCACCAGATCATGCATGACAATGTGCAGCATGACCTTTGTGCCATGCTTCGAGGGCAGATTTTTGAGAATCTAAAGAAGCTTGACATCGTGAACAAGTTCCTGAAATATGGAACCCTACTGGTATGCTTATTCTTTTATTATTCGAACTTCTTTTTGGGAATAGGCAAGGTGACATGGGAAACCGATAGACTAGTTATGATTCAGATCAGTCATATGGCCAACAAACTGGGAAACCACTTTAGTAAAGTCATGAATGACTATTTTGAGGCATTCCAGCTAAGGATGCACGCCAGGGAAAGTATTCCCTCAACTATTGTTCACTCTTACAAAGACAAGGTGTGTTTCCTAGTCTCCGTCGATCACTGCATCAATCAGGCAGTAGAGCCACGAACTGGGTATGCTCCTGAACTGGGGTATGAGATATCTGCAAAAATAGCTAAGGCATATGCAGATGCCCTACAAGATAGTGATTTGGATCTATCAGCCTACCGGTTTGGGACCTTTGAAGAAATTCAGGAGAATTTGAAGAAAAAGGCACCAGTTAAGAATGTATATGTGAAAAGGTCTCCCACTCTGAGGAAGAAGAAATCTACTGAAGAGGAACCCAAGGTGCAAAGAAAGAGAGCACAACAAGCGCCTAGCAATCAAGGGGAAGAAACAGAAGAAACAAAAATTGAAGACAACTCCTTTGCTTCGCAAGAGGAAATCTGCAAAACCGGTCAAAGAGGATGCACTGAGAACAAGAAAATCCACAATTGATGAATTTGTGAAAGGGTTACAAGATACAGGTGGTATGGTCATAGTCGGAAGAAGGTACGAACTGGCCAATGAAGAAGATAAAAGAAAAATACAAGAAGTTGTGGTTCTATGTATTCACAATTTCAATCTCACTCCTACCGAACTTCATAAGGTTGTCACTGACGATCTCCAAGAGATTCTTGAAGCAAGATGGAAAGTTTCAATGGAAAGAGAAAAGAAGCTAAGAATAAAGGCTCTACTTGAGGTTCAGAATCATCTAACTCTGGGCGAGGCAACTCATCAAGAAAAATTGCACAAGCAAAATTTCTTGTTAAGAAAGAGGATAAGTCATCCTTGTTGGAGAAGCTGACAAGGTACATGAAGAAGGTGTTGCTAAATGGACAAAACTTCTTTAGCAACAACACCATGCAGAAGAACAATGCTAGAAGACCATTGAGCCACCAGTCAAAGATATCGGTAAAGGAAGGGGATACTAGGAGCTAAGGCTTCGAGCATAGCAAGTGTCAACTGGACCGGTCATCATCAATATCACTGACAAGGGTGGTGATATGGCTCCACCAACTATACTGGCGTCACCAATAGAAGGTAAGACTCGTACACTGACTGTAGATGATATTGTAGATGAAGTCATGGATTTTGGTGAAGTAGCCAATGCAGCTAAATGGTTTAGTGTGTTAGGAGAGGAAGATAAACAAAAGTTAGAAGTGGCTCTGTTAGAAACCTTCTTAGATTTCAACAGAAGTCCAAGAGAATATAGGTCTAAATTTCCTCCTGAACTGAATACTAGACTTATGAATAAATGGAGAACCGGTCTAGGCTCCAACAACAGAATTGTTAAGGAGACATTGTCACAAGTAAAACCTAGTCTCAATGAAGCAACTATTAAACCGTTAACAGAGGAAGTATCAATGAATCTGGATACTAAGAATAGAGTTTCCAAGTTAGTAAATGGATATGAAAAAGAAGTCTATCAAGAGACACTTGAGTTCTGGCAACAGTATGACTTTGGTGCCTTGAAAGGAATAGGTCCACAGGAAGAACCTGAGACAATACAGGAACCACCAGTTCAATTCACTGCTCATGAACCAACCGGTGAGCAACAACAAGTTCCAATAGAGATGTTCACAACTAGTGAACAACTGAATCTGGGAGAACAAGCTCTACCAGATGAACAAGTACTGGGAGAGTCATCGGTCAAAGATGACTACTGATAAAGGGTCAAATGAGGCAAAGATCACTAAGGATAAGCAACAAGCAGCTAAGGAGCAACGCACAGAGGTAGCCCCACCATAAGAACAAGTTCACCAGCAAGAAGAAGCACGACCAAAAGAAGAGGAACTACTGGAAGGGGAAGCACAACAAGAAGTAGCAAGACTAGAAGAAGAGCTCTTATCGAAAGAG
This sequence comes from Chamaecyparis obtusa, assembly GCA_027943335.1. Lineage (NCBI taxonomy): Eukaryota > Viridiplantae > Streptophyta > Pinopsida > Cupressales > Cupressaceae > Chamaecyparis > Chamaecyparis obtusa. The sequence goes on from BSBK01001436.1 coordinate 645,547, forward strand.
GTGGTACAACTAGAAGAGGCAGTACAATCGGGAGGGGAAGAAAAACAAGAACAACAGAACAAACAGGAACAAGAGTTACCTATACATACTGAATAGGAAAATCCTGCAGTAGAACAACTGGTACTAGAACCAAAGCAAAAGGAACAGGTTGATGTTCCAAGTTCATCCTCATTTAAGAGGAAATTAACCTTTGCAGCAGAAACTGAAGCCAAGAAGAGCAAAGTTAGCAAAACTGTGGTTGACATAAGCAAGATGTCAACTAGGAAAGAGGAAACAGGACATGGTCCTCACAAGTGTAAAGAACATCATGTACAACTTTGTACCGGATGCAGATATTGATGAAGATGAGCCTGTTATTGATCAATTGGAGATTTTGGCACAAGCAATAGGAGAAGATGTCACCGATCCGGAGACAATTGTCATTGATCACTATGAGAAGAAGAGAATAGAAATTCTCCATAAACAGGTTGAAGAGATAAAGGTAACAATATCTACAAACATAAGGGTACCCCAACAATAGTTACAGGTTGCAGGAAGTCTAATGACAAGGACTTCAAACTTTGATGTTTTTGTTCAAGATATCACAGAGAAGTCATCTAAGACTTCTGAAGACATAAGAGTTCTTTCTTCCCAGTTTGATGTAAAGAACACATCTGCAACAGATTATTTCAGTAGGGAAATGACAAGCCTAGCTCTTGTTCTGAGAAGGGCATCTGAAGAGAAAACTAAGAGAATCCAAGATCTCATTGGATTCCAATTATTTATTGCCCCAACATTTGATCTAATGCAAAGGACTGCAACAGAGGCTGACACCCTGATCAAGGAACCAGACTACAAGACTGTAGAAGACATGGAGAATATAATTGTATCGTTGAAAGCAGCACAGAAACATCTGGAACATGTCACCTGTTAATGGAATCCTTTTCTTCAATCAGCGAAGAAAATTTACAAGGATATCTTCACTAAGCTACAACTGTAAACCAAAAGCATAATCCTTTGTCCTATGGAGGCAAAAAGGGGAAGAAGATAAGATGGAGAACCGGAAGAAGATTTGGAAGAGAAGGTCAGATTACAGGGTAGATTTAGCTACAAAGCAAAAGGAAGAATTACAGTACAAGCACAGGGGAAGTCTACATGATAGGGAATGAATAATGATGAGAGAGTGATGTTTTGCCACCAATGCCAAAGGGGAAGATTGTTGGCATATTTAAATTGTCATTGGATAAGTTTAAGGCAAACATCAATCCTACCGATGAACCGGTAGACCTAACAGAGTATATGTATCGGTAGACCTAACAGAGTATATGTACCAATAGACCAAACAGAGTATCTACAACCGGTCTTATAAAACATACAGGGGATGTATGAACAATCGGGTACAAGATCTATACCGGTCAACTGCATGATAATCAACACCAGATTATGCGAAGCTGTTTCAATTAAAACCGGATTATACGAAGCGTTCTGTTGTGAGGTTTTCACACCATCGCCCCAAAGAATTTGGGGACCCCCAATTTTTGAGCAAGCCTTGGCAATTTCCTAGATCCGGGAGTTTGGATGTCGCACTTGAGAGTTATTTGGATGCCTTAGCAAATTTTGGAGTGATCCAGAGGTTTTGAAATGACAATTTTGCACCTTGGACGTTTTGAAGTGCCTGGGAGGGATTGATTTTGTCTCTAGGCCAAATGAAATTCAATGAGAATATTTTATTTTGATCATTAGAATAATATCTGGCAGGACAAATTTGCAAATTTTTGGACTTGGATAAATTTTGAAAAATTGGTATAATTGTATAGCTTGAACATTTTCAAAATATAATCGTGGATTTGGATATTTTGGGAAAATCTTTTAAATTTTTTATGGTGAAAGCAAAATTTTAAATGAAATTAATTGCTTTTTGGGGCAAAATTGCCAAATGATTTTAAATTGCCAAATGATTTTGAATTGCAAAATGAAAAAAAATTAAATTGCCAAGTGGGATTTTCAAAATTTTAAATGGAGGAGAGTAAATGGAAATTGGAAATTATTTGAATTTTGATTGGCTTGCAATTTTTTATTTTGGATGGTGTTGTCATGATTAAATAGGTTAAAATCAATTTTCTTAGGGAAATTTCAAACTTACAGCTGGCAGCCCCCTCTTTCAATTTCGATTTTGCTTGGCATTGGCCTAACAAATTAAATTTTCATCCTCCAAGACAGCCCCAACTCTTCCTAGCCCCCAATTACGATTTTTTATTAATTAAATGAGCAAATTTTGAAATGAATTAAACAATCATAGGGTTGTGCGATTTATTTCATTTAATTGGGGTTTTAAAATGGCATTTTATTTATTTTTGTTTTCCCTCCAAGGCCAAGTCGGCCCTTTTTTTGGAGGCAAAAATCGGGTATATGAGGAGGGTTTCCCCCTCATTTCCTCATCCATTTCTCATTGTGTCTTGGCAGGCAGCGAATTTGAGGAGCAGGAGCTGCAAATTTGCAAGGAGGCAGCGAATTTGAAGAGCAAGAGCTGCGAATTTGCAAGGAGGCAACGAAAATTATCAAAGAAAGCTGCAAATCTGCAAATGCTGCAAATTTAGAGGAGCTGCGATTTCTTTTTGAGCAAGAGCTGCGAATTTGTAAGAAGGCGGCGAATTTTGGTGGAGGAGTGCATTTTGCATGGTGTCTTTTTTCCTTCCTTAGAGGAGAGATTGCTGGTGTAGAGGAAGGTCTTCAAGTTTGTGGGAGGAGGCTGGTCTAAAGGGCAGAATTCTTCTTGTTCTTACTTCGTTCATTCCCCATTTCTTCTTGCACTACTCATCCACCATTTCATTATTCCATCTTTAGGGTTTGAAGAAAGGAGATATAAGTGTAGTTTTCATTCATAGGATTTGAAGAAGGGAGATATAAGTGGTAGTCCCACCCCTAGGAACGAAGTGGAGAGATAAGTGTAGTCCATCTCATAGGATTCGAAGAGGCAAAAATAACTGGTAGTCCCATCCCTAGGAATGAAGAGGCAAATATAAGTGTAGTTTGATAAGAATTGAAGAGGCAGAAATAAGTGGTAGTTCCATCCCTAGGATTGAAGAGGCAGAGATAAATGTAGTCCATCTCACATTGTAGAAAGAAGAGGCAGAAATAAAGGTTAGGATGGCAGATGATAGTGCAAGCAAGAACCAAAGAGGAATGTATACCAAGAAAGACAAGGAAGACATGATGCCTAAGACTTCCTTCTCAAAATTGAATCGAGTGAGTGACACCAACATTGGCATAGTGGACATGGTACAATTAAGAGATAGATTGAAGGAAGGCCACTCCCCCATGGTGAAGAAGATCAGCAAGTGTGGAATTGTGCAAGCTGTCGCCTTCCCTCCTACCTTGCCTTGTCCAGAGTTGGTGATGGAGTGTGCATCTCGGTTTGATATTGTGACTAAGTCCATCATCTTCAATGAAGGGAAGAGGGTGTTGGTTGACATCAGTGGGCAGGTGGTAGAGGAGGTGTTCAATATACCCCAGCACAAGGTGATGCAGGGACATTCTTAGTCCTCAGTGAAACTACATGGGTGTTTGCTTTTTGGCCGGGGTTACTCGGTTGCAGCCTTGACCGACGGTCTTGGTCATTGAAGGAAGCTCAGTCGCTGAAGGAACTCAGTGGAACTTCATGCGCTCAGTGAAAGTGTTACTCGGTGATGTCTGTGGTGTTCGGTCGACACTAGTGCTCGGCGATGCTTGGCATGCTCGGTTATTTCACTGTCGCTCGGTTGTTTCTCTGATGCTCGATAGTCCTGGTTTACCAACTGGAGTTCTGTGTGATTTGTTGGGCCGACTTGGTGCATTTAATGTTGGTAGTTGTTGTTACAGGCCGACATGTTGAATTAAATGTTTGTAAGGCATTTGTAAGCTGACTTGTATGGCATTTAATATTTGTTTGTAGGAGTTAATGGTTTCATCCAGCCGACTTGTGGCTAATGATTAGTATATAAGGGGTGTGTGGGTAGTTGTTTAGGACATCAATTAGAGAGAGAACAGACATCATATTTGGATGTGCTGGAAAGCTGGAATTGGTGAAGTTGTGGAAAAGATCTTGCATGATCTTGTAGATCAGATTCTCATCTAATAGTTTGTAATAGCAGAGCTAAGAGTTGAGGCTTGGAGACAAGGAGATTGTTTGGAGGCTTGCGAGCTCAAGTTTAGATCTGCCTTAGGGTTTCCATCAGCTGTTGATTGTTTTTAGATCTGAACTAGTTGAGATTGTATTGGATCTTGTGGATCTTGCAGAATTACTTCTGATTGTAATTGGCCCTAACCCGAAAGGCTTTACAGCCGGGCATATTAATGGAAAATATGTTTTGAAACATCTTGTGTTGTGTATTTCCGTTGTGTAATTTTGAAGCAGCCAGGTTGGACTGTCCTTAACTAGATCCACCATCCTTTGGCCTGCATCACAAGGGTATGATAGTGGTGTTGATGGATCAGGCGGCCAAGCTCTTTCAGGATAATCAGGATGCCTACCTCACTCTACTAAGGCAGAATTGGTTGTAGGAAAGCAAGGGAGTCACCAAATCGTCAAGGCTCACCAAGTCAGATTTCAAATCAGAGTATGGCGACCTTATTGTGCTTCTCAACCGAGTCATGGGCTTCGCTCAAGGTACACAGTTTGATCCTTGGATGTATTATTATATTGAAGGGATTGAGAATGGAAAAAGAAAGTTTGATTGGGCTAGGATCATAAGTGAGAATTTAGAATTGCAACTTAGGACAGTCCAAAATCAGAAGCAATTCTACATGGGGTCCTACCTCTTCTATTTGATTGCAAGGTTGTATGAACATCCTGGACTTAAGGCTTTGGGAGTGATTGGCAATAAGCCCGAACAATGCTTGGTGCATGAGTGTTATCCACAGCTTCATTTGCACAGCACCAAGGACTACAAGATATTTTGTGATGCCTTTCCCATGAAGACAATAAGGGTATTGCAAGGGACACCTGCTAGGAGGCTCTCACCGAAAGCAGAGACAAAAGTCAAGAAGTTTGGGAGTTGGTTCATCTAGTTTTCACAGTTCACATATATCAGAGTGGCGGGATGTACAACTTGTCCCAAGAGCCTTCCAAGGTACCCACCCGATAGGATAGTTTTGATGGAGTTGGCTAGGCAACTTGAGCAGTATGACAAAATGATGAAGCTCAAAGCTGAGACAGGGGTTACCTTCTCACTCATGATAGGCAATGATAGTTACCCCAATCCTGTCGCCTTTGCAGCTGCGGAGAAAGAGTTAGAACTATATCATCTAGGATGGTATAGGGCAAGGCAAGGATTCGATCCTAATGGTCTAATCAAGGCATCTCATAGGGACCCATTCACGCATATCCCTACTATAGAGGATTTTTGGACCAATGCATAGGATGACTTTCATGTGAGGAAGTTGGCTTTCTCAACGTTATTAGTGGGCATGATGAGGGCCATCAGATGGAGAGGTCTTGACATTCAAGACCAGCTAGAAGATGATGAAGATGTGCTAAGGGAAGATTACAGTACAGTAGAGGGAACGGAGTTGAGTCCAGTGGATTGGGATGATGATCAAGATCCTTCCTTAGAGGCAGTTACAAGAGAAGTCGATCTACACACTGAGTGGTGGTACAACAAAAAGTTAAGGCAATTACAAAGTCGAAAGGTACACCTTACCTATGAGAAGATGAAGCCAGAGGAGGAGAATCCAGCAGAGTCAGTCGAACAGCAAGGTGAGGGCAGTAGCCAACAGCAACAGTAGACAGTTAAGAGCAAGAAGAGGAGTTTGGAGGCCGAGAAAGGTAAAGAACATCAGGAGCCTCCAACAAAGAAATAGAGTGCAGTGCCATCAAGAGAGAGTATAGTTGAGGCTAGGAGCCAAGAAGTTGATACAAGTGAACAAAAGGTAGCGGTAGAGGTGAGATCTGATTCAGAATCAAGTGGCTACAATAATAGTACAGAGTACTCTCCTCTCTCGGAGAACCAGTTTAAGGATGATATGATAGTCACTAGTGAAAGAGATAAGCTAATTGATGTTGAGGCTCTATCAGTTGAGGAAGGAAGCCAAGCGCCTAAGGCTGTTGGTGATACTTTGCTAGTCGAACCAAATCTAGATTTGGGGAGATGCACTGCACCACTATGGTTGAGACAGATGCTTATACCAAGGGGCAAGGTTGTGGCCATCCGAACAGTTGAAGACATTCAAGGATTAGTGGAAAAGGAAGATGATGTAAGACAGAAACAAATTGCAAGAACAGTGGCAAAGGTAATCAGGAGTGATGATGATGGTCACCGGAAGGTTCAGATTGCTATACCGAAGGTTAGCAAGGCAGTAGGCGAGATTGTAGCCCAAGAGTATGAGATAGTAGAACATGACATGGGAAGAATCACAGATGACATGGAGTGTGAGGAGATTCAGGAAGGCATGGTTTCGATTAGAGAAAAGTTGAGGAAGGCAAATGAAAGGATTGTGAAGTTGGAGGCTGAAAATAAGAATTGGAGAGATTGTTATTAAGGAGTGTATCAGCCTATCCAACAATTCCATCAGGCAGCCCTTCCACGAGATAGTGGGAGCAATATGGAGGAGATATTAGCTCAGGTGTAAGAAACCAAAGATTGGATCAGTGATACAATACAAGATGGGTGAAAGTTCTGGCCTTCCTTTATCTCGACATTCAGGTCATTTGTGTCTCTTAGGGACAAATTCAGAGCATTTGAAGTGGAGTGGAAGGATTTCCTTCCAATCCAAGACTTAGCCATTCCCAGGCTACAGGAAACTATAGGGCTATCATAGAGATTTTTGGTGAGGGCCAAGTTGGTAAATGAAGGAGGAAAGAGTATTGTTGAGTCTTGGTATGTTGCCTTGACTGTCAGATCAAGGACACTTGAAGAGATACGAGATGAGATTGCATAGTACAGTCCAAGCATTGACACTTTCATTTCAAACATGCTGAGTGATGTGAGGGTTGCACTTGATTTTGATGATATCAAAGAGGAGAACATTAATGAGACAGAGTTTGGATCGAGGTTGGATGAGTTAGGGAAGGTTGCCATCAAGAAGAAGCATTTGGGCACCCTTGCCTCTCTCAGGGCCCTTATTGAGTTTGCTAAGGATTATGAGAAGGAGAGTGAGAAGACACTACAAGCAGCAAAGAACATGATAAACACAGCTGAGCTCAGAATGAGGCATATACCTTGCTCTCCCATGGAGGAAGTCAACAACATGTTAGTCAAGTTCATTTCCTTGGCTAAAAAGATGAAAGAAAAGGGTAGAATTGTATTAGAAGATCATTTGATGTAAGCCCAAGTGGAAAATTCTCCTTTCTTCTTGGGTAGGATAGGTGTCTGATTCTGATTGGCTACCATTTTGGTGCCTTCTCATTGGTTGTCACTTTTTCTTTTTTTTCATTGGTCCATTGATGAGGTGGCATCTTCTCATTGGTCGATGGGGTGGCAACCCTGGTTAGGGTTTTTGGGATTTAATCTAGATCGTTGGTTTTGCCTCTTAATCTCTACCATTGGTTGTATTTTTGAGCCTCTATATAATTTGCTCTCATTTGTAAAAGGTTGAAGAAAATTGTTCCTTATATAATACCAAAATTGCTTCTCTTATCATTGTTGTGTCTTGCATGGTGATTAAGAACACTTGGTGTTATTGCATGGTTTCTACTTCCAATAGTTAGAGTTAGATTTCATTGAGTTGTTAAAATAGATTTCATTTCAAGAAAGTGGTTAAGTAAGAATAGAAGTAGATGGATAGTTGTATGGTGATGTTAGTGAATGTTTGATAGGGATCTATATACTAGGCCACTAGCATCTTAGCAGCTTGTAAGGAAGCCTTGTGTTGTAATCTAGTCTAATTCCCCTTGAATCATTGCTTCTATGGAGGGTAGCGCCGCTGACAAGCTTTCATTAGATTCGATCCCCATCCATTTGCTAATCTTTTCATTCCATAGGAGTAGTAGTAAAGCAACAAGTAGTTTGGCAGTTAAAGTTTTAAAGAGCAAAGTTGGAAGTGATACAAATTGGAGAAAGTCAATTGAGTATACATTGCAAAGCTAAATCTTATCACCATCATGGCAAGAATTTGACATCCTTGAGTGAACAACGTAAGCCTGCCTACGTGATTAACCAGCAAATCACATTAATATAACTGAGTTACTATCCACAAGTGTAAGGAACCTTGGAGTTTTCTCATGTTCTCCATGAGTATTTACTTTTCAAGAGAGGGTTGAGTGTTTGGTATTCTATATCAAGTATTCAATTGCTATATGTTATGTAGTGGTACAAAACTAACATCAACACGTTCACCGTTAGAACTGGAGTTTCAGTTAAAATCCGATTATATGAAGCGTTCACCGTTAGAATTGGAGTTAGCTTTTTAACAGGAGTTAGTTTTATTTCAACGTAGATGTTTCAAGGTAAACTCAAGATCATTTTGCAAGTTCTTTGCATGCATGATTTATAGGTGAGTTAACAGCTTGGCAGAATTGTGAGAAGTATTATTTGATAAGATTAATGTCTTATAAATACAGGTCACAGAATACACAAAAGTTGTTGAAAATACAGAGCAGGAGAGAGATATCTTCTGAGAGAAGCTACGGTCACAAGAGGTGAAAGGCAGAGAGGTTCAACAGCCAAGCAGACCAGAAAGGGTAACATGTATGATCTAATCAGACAGGAAGTGTCAATTCAGATCATTGCTTTTATACTATTAAAGCATATTCAAATCCCTCTATCAGGGTGAACCCTAATAGATTCGTTGTATAAATCCCTTAACCGGGTAGCATCTTAATTGGTGTTGAAAGCCCTTTTTGCAAAGCGACTCCTAACAGGATCAAGATCTTAACAGGTCTTCTATCAAATCTCTTTACCGGATAGCACTCTTACAAGTGTTTTATAAGCTCTTCACAGGGCACCTTTATTACTACAGTAGTAAAGTTGTGGGTTCTGTCCCACTGTGGTTTTCTCCTTCTAACCGAGGGTTGCCACGTACATATGCTATGTTGATCTGAGTATTTCTATTTCTGTTTATGAATGGTTAATTAAATTTTGTTTATTTTGCAAGAATCTATATACAAGGTTTAATAGAGATAGAAATAGTATTTACTAATACACCCCCCCTCTCAGTAACTGGTTAGGAATAACAGTGATAAGTGAAATGGCACTTATCTCCAACTCCCATCAATGCGAGGACTGGATCATTGACAATGGATGCACTCACCACATGACCGGTGTCAAAAACAATTTTATCAACTTGAACCTTAGCAATGGTGGATCAGTGACATTTGGAAACAATGCTCCCTGTGCTATTAGAGGTAAGGGTTCAATAACACTTAGTGATGAAGTTGTTTGTGATGATGTGTATTGGGTAGGACTCATGTACAATTTGATGAGCGTGGCTCAACTAAACAACAAAGGATATCGATTAGAGTTTGGACAAGGATCATGTATTGTCAAGAATCAATCAGGAGCACAAGTTGCCACCAGTAGACAAAGCAAAGGGAACCTGTTCTACCTAAACTCAACCGAAGGGAACTCAACCGAAGGGGCTTGCCTTATGGCAATAGCAAAAGGTGAAATAGAGAAAACTTGCCTTGTGGCAAAATATGACAATAGCTGGTTATGGCACAAAAGGCTTTGCCACATAAACTTTGACAGCATAGTCAAAGTAAGTAGGAAGAAGTCAGTCAGAGGACTTCCTGACATTTTAAAGCCAAACAAGACCATGTGCAAAAATGTCAATTGGGAAAATTGACCGGTACAAGCTTCAATAGCAAGTCTTATTCAACTGAGAATGTGTTGGATCTTGTTCACACAGATATGTGTGGACCAATGAGGACAAAGAGCTTCTATGGAGATAGAAATTTTATGCTCTTTGTAGATGAATTTTCAAGGATGATGTGGATGTTGTCCTTGAAAGAAAAATCAGAGGCCTTCCATATGTTTTAAATATATAAAGCCCAAGTGGAGAAGAAGACTGGTAAGAACTTAAAGTGTCTAAGGTCGGACAGAGGAGGTGAGTACACCTCTCAAGAGTTTATTAACTACTGTGAAGAACAGGGGATAAAAAGGCAGATGTCTACACCAAGAACCCCTCAACAAAATGGAGTAGTTGAAAGAAGAAACGAGACTCTGGTAGAATATGCAAGGACTCTAATGATTCAGAAGGTTCTACCTCATCACTTCTGGAGACAAGCAATCAACACCGTTGTATATACATTGAATCGGGTTCAAGTCAAGAAAGGGACCAGTAAAACTCCATATGAGTTATGGTTTGGTCATGCACCCAGTGTAAGTTATTTCAGAGTATTTGGGAGTAACTATTACATCAAGAGAGATGAATACTCTGGCAAGTTTGAGCCAAAGAGTGATGAAGGTGTATTTTTGGGTTACTCCACCAAAATTAAAGCCTATCGATGCCTGAACAAAAGGACAGGAAAAATAGTGGAGAGTGCAAATGTGAAGATAGATGAGCATTTAGAACAGAGTGATAAGATCAGTCAAGGTGAATCTGACAATCACAAAGCCTATGACGTCAATGACTAAATAGAATTCAATGAAATAACAATCGTTGATGAAGGAGAACAGATAAACAAATCCATGGAATAGGGTAATGTGCATGTGCAAGGAAGGGATCAAAACACAAGACCAATTGAAGAAGATGAACAAGAAGATGTTCATGATCTTGTTGGAAATGCGGCTCAACCAGAAAGAGAAGACTGGGATCACCGACCAGTTCTACCAAGGTATGTCACCTATCACTCGACTGATAACTTTATTGGTGACAAACATGACAACATTCTAACCAGTAGAAGGGCTAGAGGAAGTACCTGTCTACTTTCCAGCATAGAGCCTAAAACCATAAGAGAAGCTCTGGAGGATGACAACTGGGTCAAAGCAATGGAAGAGGAGCTAGAGCAAATAGTAAAGAATGAAACATGGACTCTTGTAACCAGACCTGAGGACAAAAATGTTATAGGCACCAAGTGGGTGTTTAAAAACAAGCTGAATGAAGAAAGAAAGGTGGTGAGGAACAAGGCAGGGCTAGTCTGCAAAGGATATGCACAGGAAGAAGGATGAGACTATAGGGAAACCTTTGCACCGGTAGCAAGACTAGAAGGGGGTAAGAATTTTGGCTGCCTATGCTGCCCATAAAAGGTTTAAAGTATATCAAATGGATGTAAAATATGCATTTTTGAATGGTATACTCGAAGAGGTTGTTGACATATTTAAGTTGTCATTGGTTAAGTAAGATGCAAACATCAATCCCACCGGAGCACCGATAGACTAATCATACTCTGTAATATGCACCGGTAGACCCAACACAGTGTTTTCAACCGATCTTACAAAACATACAGAGAATGTATGACCAACTTGGTATAAGTTTTATACCAGTCGACTGCAAGATAATCCAAACCGGATTATGTGGAGCTGTCTTAGTTAAAACCGGATTATACGGAGCATTCACCAGTTGAAATTGAAGTTAGCTTTTTAGCTGGAGTTAGCTTTATTTCTACGCGGATGTTTCAAGGTAAACTCAAGATCATTTTGCAAGCTTTTTGCATGCATGATTTATGGGTGAGTTTACAACTTGGCGGAACTATGAGAAGTATTTTCTTAATAAGATTAATCTCTTATAAATACAGGTTAGAGAATACACAAGAAGTGTTGTTGAATATTCAGAGCAGGAGAGAGATATCTTCTAAGAGAATCTACAGTCACGAAAAGTGAAAGGCAGAAAGGTTCAAAAGCCAAGCAGAGCGGAAAGGGTAACAGGTATGATCTAATCAAACAGAAAGTGTCGTTACAGATCATTGCTTTTATATTGTTAAGCATATTCAAATCCCTCTATCAGGGTGAACCCTAACAAGTTCTTTGTACAAATCCCTTAACCGAGTAACATCTTAATTGGTGTTAAAAGTCCTTTTACAAGGCGACTCCTAACAGAGTCAAGATCCTAACAAGTCTTCTACCAAATCCCTTTACCGGGTAGCACTCTTACAAGTGCTTTGTAAGCTCTTAACAGGGCACCTTTATTACTGCAGTAGTGAAGTTGTGGGTTATGTCTCACCGTGGTTTTCTCCTTCTAACCGAAGGTTTCCACGTATATATGATGTGTTGACCTGTGTATCTCTATTTCTGTTTATGAATGTTGATTATATTCTTTTAATTCTACAAGAATACACATGCAAGGATATATAGAGGCAGAAATTGTGTTTACTGATTCACTCCCCCCCCCCTCTCAGTAACTGATTAGGATTAACAGAGGTCTACAGCAAAGATGAGCACTATCAGATTAGTCCTAGCCATGGCAGCTCAGTTTGGTTGGCAGGTCCATCAAATGGACATCAAGAGTGCTTTTCTAAATGGTGACCTACAGGAAGGTCTACAAGACGCAGCCTCCTAGTTTTGAGGTTGTTGGTAAAGAACACTAGGTACTCAAACTGATTAAAGCTCTCTATGGCTTGAAGCAAGCCCCTAGGGAATGGTACATGAAAATTGATAAGTACCTCGGTGATCAAGGCTTCTAGAAGAGTTCCTCAGACTCAAATTTGTACATCAAGACTACTGACAGTGCCATCATCCTTCTGGTCATTTATGTGGATGATCTGATCATCACTAGCAGTTCGACATCTTTGATTCAGGGAATCAAACAGATTTTACGTCAGTCTTTTGATATGACTGACCTTGGCGTCGTGCATTATTGCCTTGGTGTTGAGGTTTGGCAGTAGTCTTTTGGTATATTCATTTCTCAGTCCAAATATGCGAGGGCTCTATTAGACGAGTTTTGTATGTAGGATTGCAAGCCCGCATCTACACCTATGGAGAAAGGTCTGAAATTATCAGCCAAGTCTGATTCTCCTCCAGTTGATGATACTACATACAGGCAACTAGTAGGCAGTCTCGTCTATCTCTCTGCTACTAGACCTGATATCAACTTCGTCATCAGCTACATTTCACGCTTTATGACAACTCCCAAGGCTAATCATTGGATGGCTACTAAGCGTGTGCTTTATCATGTGAAGGGCACTACTAATTATGGAATTCTCTACTCTCTAAGTCCTAATCCTAGACTCAGTGGATACACAATTCAGATTGGGTAGGCTCTGTTGACAATAAAATGTCAACCTCTGGATATGTGTTTAGATTGTGATCTAGTGTCGTCACATGGACCAGTAAGAAGCAATAGGTTGTTTCCCTCTCCTCTACAGAGGCCGAATACAGAGGGACAATTAAGGTAGGCTGTGAAGCTCTTTGGCTTCGTCGGATGCTTGGGGATATGCAAATGTCACCAACAAGCCCGACCACTTTGTTTGTTGATAATGAAGGCGTTATCAAGTTAGCACGGAATCCAATCTTCCATGAAACAACCAAGCATGTAGATGTTCACTACATTCAGCAATTGGTTAAAGACAGGACAATACATTTGCAATATGTTCCTACAGCGGATCAAACTACAGACTTTCTCACCAAGCCTCTTGGTCCAGAAAAGTTTTCCAAATTTAGAGGACAACTTGGTGTAGTAGATAGATTAACCATTAAGGGAGGGTATTATGATAAAAGCTAGTTTCTATTATCGTCTTAATGGTTATCTATGTAGATATTGTAAATCTCTTGTAAATATTATAATGTTTCTAATATTTAGTTATATGTACCTAGAATAGAATGTTTATATTCTTTACGATCATTTCCTAAGGAAACATTGTTCATTCTTTTGTATATATTGATCTTTCGATCTCTGTTAATAATATCAAGTATTTACCAATTACTTGTTGTAATACTCTCTTCCATGCCTTTGAAAGATCAGATCGAATGACTTATGTATCCTTGCCAAACGATAAGTCATGACCCAGGAGATGCAACTTATACTCCAATCCCGGTACACTCATGTACCCCTTTGATTGGTTAATGGATTGTTAATTTGTCTTTAATCGTCACTAACAAATCGATTGGTAATGATTAGATAATTCATGTTGTCAGTTTCTTAAGACTGTCAATAATTCAAGCACATCCTGTATGTCTTGACCTTTCAATACCATTGAATAATTCATGTCGTCGGTTTCTTAAAAATTTAGTTTATATTATATTAGTGTTTGATGATTAGTATAATAATTGGGTTACATTGGTGTTGGCGAAAATGCGAAAAATTAGACTTCAAAGGAAAATAAATTTGCAGAATCTTCAGGTCAAGCTAGGACTTATTCATCATGACCTAGCGAAAGCCAAAAATTTGGATTCTGCCTTGGCGAAATTGTCCTCCAAGCCTGCTCAATACTCAGATACCAGATATTCTAGCCCGGAAAAGGAATTCACCAGTTATTGTTTTAATTGTTGGCAATATGGGCACAAACATACAGACTGCAAACTCAGGAATGCTTGTCATCTCCATCCCAATTACGATCACCTCAATGAGTTCATTGCAAAGCAGAAGGCAAAAAGTTTGCAGGATGCTCAGCAAAATGAGCAATCTAAGGGCAAGATCATCGCTTCACATGTTAATTCAGTTAATCCCCCGAACAATGGTTACAAAGAGCATATCGCTAAGAAATCTGATAAGTGTTTAGCAATTAAAACTAGGGTTTTGGAACCCGGTTCTGAAAACCATACTTCCAATGGCTATTGGTTCCAAAACAAGATTATGGAGCTAAAGGTTTTCTCTGTCAAATCACTGGACGCACAAATGAATTTTTTTGCTAAAACCAAGTATGTGAATTTGAAGAAAAATAATTCAGAGATGGTAAGGGCAAAGTCTATTGAGCAGGTCTCACTTCAAGCTAACTCCAGAGTGGGGAAAGATGGAGTGGCACCTTCTCAGAACCTTACCACTCGCAGTTTGTACAAACCCTATCCACGACTATCAGAAAGTAAGCAGTATGATCACCCCGGGACCGTAAAGGCTCTATCATCCAGGACATCTCCAGCCAAATGCCCCTATGAACCTCTATCTACTGCGAGGGGAGGAGGATTGACAGAGACTAAGGCATCTTCTAGTGGTGGCAGATCAAGAAAAGAGGAATGGCACATGGTCAAAGGTAGGAAAATGGTAAAATCTTCTCCTATAAATCACAATAGCAGTAATATTGTTCTTAAAAATTCTTTTGAAATACTAAGCAGGGATATTAACCCTAGTAACAAACTTTCGCACTTAGTAAATCATCAAAGTAGTAGGGTTTTGGGAGGGGGAGTAGCTTCCTGGGGGAAATCACATCTGGAAGGTGAACCTGCACAACCCGATATGAGAAATTCCCCCCTCCCCCTGTCCAAAACTCTAGGCTTGGCACATAGAACTTCTAAGGATATTAAAGATCTAGCTTTTATTCATAGATCCCCAAATGCTTACAACCCTCCTCATCGAAGGAAGGAAAATATGGGTTCTATGAACAGGAAATCATATAATATGGTTAAACCCTATAATGAGGGTAATCCATCTCATGATAAGTGTAATGATAGCATTTACACCCCACCACATAGGCGTGCAGCTAACCATAGCCATTCAACACTTTCAAAATATGATAATCATGGTCCTAATCATCTTAGGATAACATTGGATGAAAAATACATTGTGCAAAATCAGCATGTTTATGTAGAAACAGGTGTCATATGTAAATGGATGGGTACAGGTGCCCTTTTAGAGGATACAATCAAAGGTTTGGCATCGCTTCTTCCCCCGGAGGTAAGTACTACTATCATGACAGATAACTTTATTTTTGTAGATTGCAAGAGTAGTAAGCTCAAAAATGATATTTTAGAGAAAGGTTATCTAAAATTCAGAGATATTTCCTTTTTTGTATACTCGTGGTTTCCCTTTTTTAATCCAATAAAAGTAGTGGATTTCCAAGTAGAAAAAGCTATTTTATTAAGAAATCTGCCATTAGAATTTAATCATCCAGAAATCATTAAAAATATAGGCAATAGAATCAGAATTTTTAAAAGGATAGTTAAAACTAAACATAACAAAATAGATGTGATTATCATAATTAATTTAAATTATCATGATAATTACATTCCTCCCCTTCAGCTGTGTTTTAACTCTAATTCCATAATTATAAATCCCTAGATCTTAGATAACTACATAGAAGATTCTGAGAAAGGAGGAAATCCTTTCTCACTTACTCTTAGAGATTGCTCAGATTTTCACCGTGGCACAGATAATAGAATAAAAGTAAACTTCTTAAATAACAAAGGGGGTTTTGAAATACTGAATAACGAAGAGGAGTATTCTAAGATTCCTCCTCCCAATTTGTATAAAATCAACACTTTGGTTATAAATGACACTCCTTAGGACTCATCCAACGCTCATACTTCTTTAAGGAGGATAGAAACCACGAAAATATTGAGCCTGAACATGGAAAATATAACTGAGAACAATAAACAAAAAAGTTTGGACTATGGCTGTAAAATTAATAATACAGACAAATCAATACCCGATCAACACCCAATTAATTTACCTATGGTTAATCTAACAAACCCCCAAATATCTGAAGCAATGCTTCCAATAAATAATAACCCAGTTAACATTATAAGGCAAGAACCATATGAAAAATTCAATAGAAAGAGTAAATCAGAACAAATAGAACTTGGAACAAATAATAATAAAATTTGTTTTCAAGATGAAGGTAATAGGACTGAACTACCAACTAATTTGATTTTGAAGCCGGCATGTGCTGATGCGGTAGAATTAGTTGAGTAGGTAAACAGA
This sequence comes from Chamaecyparis obtusa, assembly GCA_027943335.1. Lineage (NCBI taxonomy): Eukaryota > Viridiplantae > Streptophyta > Pinopsida > Cupressales > Cupressaceae > Chamaecyparis > Chamaecyparis obtusa. The sequence continues at coordinate 662,230 of BSBK01001436.1, forward strand.
ACAGAAGAGGAGGTGAATCAAATTATTAATTACTTAGGAAAATCACTAATGGACGAACTTATGGACATGTTTCTTGACGAAACTTGTGACTTCGATGAAATAAACTCCAAAAGGAAATACTAATTAAACAAATTCGGGAATGCATCCTAGAAGAAAATAAGGAACAGAATAATAGTCTGAATCAGCATCTCCTTCCCTCTTCCCCGGAAAAGGAAGCTTTAGAAATTGCACTTTTGGATAACCCTGACAAAAATTCAGACCAATCAGATAAAAAAATCAATCAAGAAACTATAGATAGGCATAACGCAAAAGAGAAAAATATAAATGATAAGGAAAACTTAAATGTGTCTACCTGTGTTAATGGGAAGGAACTAGCTGTTTATATCTCTCTAGAGCTAGAAGCATTAAATCTGGATTTGGCAAGAAATGATGTAGATATAGTGGAAATTTATGGCAAGGAGATCATAGATAGAGATGAACCCCTAGATTGCTCCTTAAATGAGCAAAAAACCTCAAACAACCAGGTTAATTCTATAATAAGGTTTGATGGAGGAACAACTATGGTTAAAGAAGCAATAGAAGGCCTTTTCGGGATCACTAATGAAAACAGAGAATTAGGCATAGCCATAAATAGAGGTAGTTTAAGTACACCCAATATTAATAAACTCAAAAAGAAAAGAGGTAGGAAGTCAGCTGTTGAGTTGAGAACGTTGGATGGTAATGCAGGTAACCAAAAAAAGATAGCGGATATTCTGAACACAGGGAAGGGGAAGTTCCTTCCCAAAGAACAATGAAAGTCACTACTTAGAATGTTAGGGGTCTAAATGCCCCTAACAAACATCGATTAATCAAAAGATACCTAAGAAACTTTGACTCCGAAATTATTATGTTACAAGAAACTAAGCTTAATAAAGATGAAATTAACAAGTTTAGTAAAAGACTAGGTATATGGAAGTCAGAATATGTCCCATCACTAGGCCTCCCTAGTGGTTTGGCAGTTCTATGGGATCCCCGTAAAGTAATGGCCCAACTCGCACTCATTAACGATAGATGGATGACATTAACAATTAATAGCCTAAAATCCGATTTAAAATTTTACCTGATCAACATATATGGGCCAATCCCTAATGAGGAAAAAAGAAAAGTTTGGATAGAAATACAAAATCTTCTAATTGAAAAACGAGAACATCCCTTCATCATCGGAGGAGATTTCAATGCTATCTTGAATCTAGAAGAAAAATTTGGAGGTTCTCAGTATATTTCGCAATCTCATAAAGACTTTGGCAAATGGGCTAAGGTTAATCATCTAATAAGCATAAATACTATTAATGGAATCTATACTTGGAATAATAGAAGAGCGGGCTTCAGCTACATAGTTGAAAAATTAGATAGATTCTTTACTAGAACTAATTCCGAAAACTTTAATCAAATAGTCAGTGCGGAGATACTTCCTGAAGCAGGATCGGATCACTTCCCTGTCAGGCTTACCATAACAGAAAATTCTAAACCCTCGAGGAATTCGTTTAAATTTGAATTTATGTGGTTCCAAAATCCGGAATTCATAATCCTTCTTGAGGATTGGTGGAAACAAACCTCGGTCAAAGGATCGAAAATGTTCTGCTTAACAGCTAAATTAAAAATTATTAAAAACAAAGCGTTAGAATGGAATAAGAATCACTTCAATGACATATTCGAAGAGAAAACCAAGGTAGAACAAGAAATCTCTGACCTTAACAACATAGTAATAGAACAAGGTATGAACGATCTTAGTTTCCATAAGGAAAAAGAGTTGATGGCTAGATACAATGATATCCTTCTCAAAGAAGAAATCTTTTGGAAGCAAAAATCCAAAGAATCTTGGCTTAAGGAGGGCGATAGTAACACTAAATTCTTTCATAATACAACTAATTTTAAAAGGAGCATCAATAGAATAACCAAAATTAAGTCAGCTGAGGGACTTATTACTGAAGATCCTATACAAATCTCAAATGTACTAACGAATTTTTACAACTCCCTACTCAACACTACAGAAGCTTCTGACCTTCATGCCCAAAATGAAATGCTTAAAGCTATTCCTAAGCTGATTACGGATTCTGACAACAAAATGATGAATAATAAGCTATCAATAGAAGAGGTCAAAGTAGCAGTGTTTCAACTACATCCGGATAAAGCACCAGGCCCAGATGGTTTCCAAGCCGGCTTCTTCCAAAAATGTTGGCATTTCGTTGGAGAAGAAGTATGGCAAGCTGTGGAAGCTACTAGAAATTCAGGATCTTTATTAAGTGAAATTAATAATACCTTCTTTACTCTTATTCCGAAGAAAGATGAGTGTTCAGAACCAGGGGATTTCAAACCTATCTCCCTTTGTAATACCATATACAAGATCCTATCAAAATGCTTAGCTAATAGAATCAAATCCATCCTTCCAATGATTATCTCGGAAGAGCAGGCGGGCTTTGTAGCAAATAGATCGATTCTGGATGGTATTATTATAGCGCAAGAAATAGTCCATACCGCTCATATAACAAAGGAACCTAGTATGTTAATGAAAATTGACATTCAAAAAGCATACGATAAAGTAGATTGGAGATTTCTGTGCAAATGTATGGAAGCGTTTGGTTTTTCTAAACAGTGGATTAAGCTTATCTTTAACTGCATCTCAACTCCCAGGATTTCTATTCTTGCCAATGGTACCCAGGAAGGCTTTTTCAGTATATCCAGGGGCATTCGACAAGGAGATCCATTATCCCCCTTTCTATATGTCATTATGGCAGAAGCGTTGGGCAGATCAATTACTAAGCTTCATTTAGAAGGGAAAATCTTGGGATTGAAAGACTTGGAAAATGTTCTGAATATAACTCACCAACAGTTTGCGGATGATACGATTTTACCTGGATTAGCTAGTAGACAAGAAGCGAGTGCCTTCAAAAGCATTCTAAGTCTTTATGCGAAAGCCTCAGGTCAACATGCCAACCCTTCTAAGTCAGAAATTTACTTTATTAACACTAGCTCAAAAATTGAAAAAGAAATTTGTGGTATGATGGGATATAAAATTGGCAAATTTCCGTGTAAATACTTAGGTATTGATCTGGATACAGGTCTCTTATCCTCCAAATTATGGCAACAAGTCATATCCAAAGTTCAAAACAAGAAAAGTTCATGGAAAGGAAAGTGGTTAACTAAAGCAGGTAGAACAACTATGATTAAATCTGTCCTTTCAGCCATTCCCATGTATCATTTATTGGTCCTACCCCTCCCAATTTGCGTTAAAAAGGAATTAGACAAAATTCTTTGAGAATTCTATTGGCAAGGTCCTTCCGAGGAAAAAACAATTGCCCTTATCAAATGGGATACTCTATGTAAACCGATTTCTAAAGGGGGCCTAGGGATTAAAAATCTATTATGGCAAAACCAAACCCTCGGGGCTAAACTTATATGGAGAATGTTCAAAGAATCAAGTAGTAAGTGGGCATCAATTTTATTACATAAGTACATCCTTAATGCGGATCCCATCGACATTTTCAGATCTCAATCACATGTTAAGGGCTCACAGATATGGAATTTTATTAAGGACTGCAGAGGGATTATCAGCAAATTCCTTTCTTGGGATGTAGGAGCAGGAGATCAAGCTTTATTTTGGGAGGACTCGTGGGCAGGCCTTCCCTCCCTTAACAAACTAGGTTTCTCCAAGGAGTTTATGGAAGAATGCAAAAGAGTCATTGGCCCTTACCTTAAGGACTACCTAGGCAAGATGGAAGACAATAAATGGAATGTTACAAATATAATTGAGGATGTTTGGCCAGAGAAGAACAACCTCTTAACAATATTAAACGATAGAGAAGTAATCCTTAAAGATAGACTGGATACTTTAATATGGATAGGATCTAACAACGGAAAATACTCTATTAAGGAGGGTTACAATACAATTATTAAGAACCAAAATATGGATAACATTGATATACCTTTGAACCTTTGCTGGAACAAATCTTGCCTCCCTAAAGCTGGATTGTTCTTATGGGCAGCATTACAAAATAGAATTCTTACTGCAGACAGGCTTAATAGATTAGGATTCAAAGGACTATCTAGATGCCTGCTATGCGAAAACCATTCTGAAGATGCCAATCACATTCTCCTTAATTGTCCTTTTTCTCAAAATTGTTGGAATTGGCTTCATCAAAGTTTAGGATGGAAATCTGCTTCTCATTGTGATTTAATCAGCAACCTTAAAGCGTGGTCGTCTCTGTATAAAGACAATCTCTTCAAGGACATGGACAATAGCACCTTCTATATTAGTATGGGAATTATGGAAAGAAAGAAACAGAAGAACTTTTATGGACCAAAAATTAACTTGGAACTCAATAGTTAACAAGATAGAAGCATCCATTGTAGAAATTATTAACAATAAACTCAGGGACAAACATAGTTATGAAGATTCCTTTAAGAGTTGGGATAACAGAGTCAGGTGCAAATGGCCAAAACTAGCTATCCCTCCCCTCTATGGTAAAGGGGGATCCAAAACTAAAATGGACAGAGCATCCTGTAAATGGATACCACCAAAAGCTGGTTGGTATAAACTCAACTTTGATGGAGCGTCCCGAGGCAATCCTGGGGTAGCAGGTACAGGAGGGATCATCCGCAATTGGAAATCAGAAGTGGTAGCAAAATTCTCAAGACCCATTAGCCCTACAACCAACAATATGGCCGAATGTGCAGCGGCATTAGAAGGGATTAAACTATGCAAGAATCTTAACATTTCAAAAGTAATTGTTGAAGGAGACTCCCAAATTATTAACGCCATCCGCACTAAAAAAACTCCTAATTGGGTTTTAAATTCAAAAATAGAAGAGATTAATTTATTAATGGATAATATTCTCAATTATGAAATCAGACATACTTTCAGAGAAGGAAACACAGAGGCTGATAAGTTAGCGAATCTAGGTGCCAATGGAGTAGTAACATTGGAACAGCATATATAATAGTTTAAGAGGTATTTTAATGATAAGGTTAAGGCAGAGACCTTACCCTGTGTTAACCTCAGTAGGAAGATTGGGAAACTGACTCTCCTATGAGGATACAAGATCCTCATATAGAGACATTCTAACCATAGGAACCCTTCTTACTTATAAGAATATAGGAGCTCTTTGGGGAAGATAGCTTACTAAAGAATCATATGGGACCCTTAACTAATAATAAATTAGATTAATTAGAGATTATGAGTAGGTTCGCAAACTTAGCCATTTCCTTTTAGACATTGTAGCTCCACATTCCTTTAATCTCTTGTCCTTTTAAAATGCAATATTGAGTCTCTTGGCTAGTTCTAGCAAGAGAATGGAGCAAATTTTTAGCTCTGACCTTTGCAGCGATACAATCAAAAGATCTAGCACAACAGAGGTTTAATAACTATCATAGGTGAACATCAAACCCAATATACTCTTAGCTAATATACCTTCTTGCTGCTGGATTATAAAAAAAGAATCTAACTCGTTAATTATTTCCGTCCCAGTAATCAAAACATAAAATCAACTATTCTAATTCTTGTTCCCTCCTACCCCGCCAAGTATGTATACTATAATAACCAGAACCATGGTATATTGCCTATTTATTTAACGAAGATACTCACGCCCACCTTTCTCCTCCCTGAGTTGAACAATACTCCCCTGTTAGAGTAATACTCAAGCTATGGGCTCATTTAAATAATAAAGCAAGGTGTCCTTTGATATCGATTCAGAGATTATATCATTAACTATAACATATGTATCTCAGGATTTCAATTACGACTCTAGCATATTCACCTAAGGATTGTATCCTTTCCTTCATCTCTACCCATAGTAGATGGGTATATATTTTGATGAACTATCCCTTCTATTTATTGAGTTTTTTATATTTCCTCCACTTAGCACCTTTTGATATCATGATTGCTACAGATTTCCCTCCTAGAAGCGGACTAAGGGATAGCTAACATTATCTAAGTTGGGATGAAGGTGTCTCTGCTGGCAATGATAACTTGGTAGTCTCAATACAACCAATCAAGCATTTATGTTATTACAACCATTATAACTTATATATCTTGGTTCCTTCTTGTTGTCATGATAATAGTATTCAGAAGATCCACGGCTTTAGCAAGGCTTCCTCCATTAAAGCTGAATTTTATCCCCTCATCGTTTTTACCTGCCAAGGATTAACATTCATCCAGGTTTGCATAATGCACTTTATCAATCTATCCTTGGACATATCTAGATCCCTGTAATATTTAGACATAATTACTAGTCCCCCTTTTTTAGAACACGGATATCATCTTTCTCGAAGGTGCTTATCTCTACTCATTATCATCATGACCTGAATCATGATAATTACAAGTACCCCCTTTTTTTAGAGCTCACAATTGCTGATTAAAATGCTCTTTTCATGTGTCTGAGTGGGTTAGTCGCATGATCGCATAGGTTATTTCCGGCCTATGCGATCATGCGACTGTTGTTTTTGGCTGGTCCCCTTTCCCTATCCCTAAGTCTAAGCGCCTACATTTTATTAAATCTTTCTAAGGTTTCGGGTTATCTTTGGCCTTGTTGCATGATCGCATAGCCTTTTTTATTGCTATGCGATCATGCGACTGGAGTTACCTTGTCGTGTGGGGTCCCCTCTGAGATTTTTTCCTAAGTCCTAAGTTCCCCCCAATTTTATTATTTCCTACGTCTGCAGGGCATCTTTTGGCCTTGTCGCATGATCGCAAGAGCCGTTTTCACTACTTGCGACCATGCAACAAGGCTACTTCTTGTGCTGGGGCCCATTGGTTGGTGTGATGTGGCATTTTTCGGTTGGTCTGAGGTGGCAGGCGGGTCTGACAGGAATTAATAGGTGTGCAGGATCGACGATCCTCGCTACACCGCGATGGAAAGCTGCGGGCTTTTTAACCAATGAGATTCAGCGAGAGCCGTCGATTCGGTTCAAAGGGTAATGTGCTCGATGTGGTCCTACTGTCAGAAAAGGGGGGTGAGGTGTCATCTTTTGGCCTTGTCGCATGATCCCAAGAGCCATTTTCACTGCTTGCAATCATGCGACAAGGGTGCCACGTATGCTGCAAGCCCATTGATGGAAGAAGGTTGGTGGTCCCGCTGTCAGGGAAGATGATGACATGCTGTGCTCCGGTTGGTTGGCAGTGTACTGAGGTGGTAGGGTTCCAAGGCGGGCCCGGTGTTTCAATGGGTGGGAAGAGTCTTGATCAACGGTAGTCGCATGATCACTTGGAATCTTTTCGGCCCTTGCGATCATGCAACCTGTCGCCAATCTTCTTGTGTGGGCCCAGATAAGTTTCTCAGTCCATTTGGCGGTAAGGATATATTTTTAGCGGTGCTGATAAGGTTTCTCTTTGTTCGCTAGATCGCGTAATGTTTTGGCAAGGGTTTAGTGGACGTGGCAATTCAGCGAGTAGCAGTCGTGTGATCGCTAAAAAAATTTAGCGATGGAGGAAAGTATTTCGCGAACTAGCAGAAGCCATTCAGTTGCCAGTTTGCCAAGTGTAACCGGTTTCCTGTGGCAGTTAATTTCATGACTGCGCAGTTGCGCGACTAAAGACAAACTGTTAAGAGGGAAGCCCACAAATGTTAAAGAGATCTACGACGGCATTTTACAGTTGAATCAGATTTGAATCCTGATCGTCGATTTGCTGATGGAGCTTTGGAGGAAGTTGTTACAGTTCAAGCTTTGCCATTGATGTAAGATCATCGAACGGTCAGAAAATAATGAATCAGATGCTGACTCCACTCCCAGATTCAACCAGAGGGCGCTGGTGAAGGCTATAGGGGATCAACACTTTGACAACTCCTTTACCTACAGAACAAATGGAGGGGTCATTGGCCAGTTTATAGCCCTTTCTACCTTTGCAGGCAAAAGGAAGAGGACATAATATCAGTAGCTAGGGAAGTGTTCTTAGTAGAACATTTGGGTGGTTTTGACCAAAACCTCACAATCCCTTTCCCAGATCAATCTATGCGAACCTGCATTGAGGAATTGGTTAATATCCCTCAGTCCAACAAAGAGGCTCTCATGACTTTTAAGGATGAAGACAGTTTTGATGAACACTGACCGGAGATGGAGTGAAATTTTGACTACCTCTCATCTGCCCCAGCCACTGCACTTAGTACATATGCCTTGTCGCATGATCGCAAGGCATCCCTTCCACTCTTGCGATCATGCGACCAGATTCGTACTGATGCTGATTGCTAAGTTTTATAGATTTACAAAGTTCAAAATCAGGAGTTCTTCAATCTTTTTACTTTGTATAAATAAAGATATGAAGATAAATGTATATCTATATTTATATATAGTTGATCAGTTTCAATATATGAATTTTGAATATCAGGATTTCTTTGGTTGGCTTCACAGCATTGATATTAGACTGTACATCTGGTTATGTATATTTAGGGTAATATATACAACCAGTCCTTGTTGCGACCGCTCATCTACCCCAGCCACTGCACTTAGTACATATGCCTTGTCGCATGATCGCAAGGCATCCCTTCCACTCTTACGATCATGCAACCAGATTCGTACTAGTGCTGATTACTAATTTTTATAGATTTACAAAGTTCAGAATCAGGATTTATTCAATCCTTTTGCTTTGTATAAATATAGATATGTTGTTAAATGTATATCTATATTTATACATAGTTGATCAGCTTCAATATATGAATTTTGAGTATCAGGATTATCTTTGGTTGGCTTCACAGCATGGCTAATAGCCTGTACATCTGGTTATATATATTTAGGATAATATATACAACCATATGTACTGGTAATTTGGACTTTGGCTAATCTCTCTTAAGAGATGTTATTCCCTCAGTTGGAATTTCCTTTGATTTAATATATATAGACCTACAATATACCTTAGTCCAACACTTCTTCTTGCTAACATAGTAAAGTAGAGTAGGCTTTGTCCTTTGGCAATCACTCTTAATGATTATAAGTTACAGGAAATTACAACCTTAATTGGTAAGGGCTACGAATTTTTAGGCGCATTTGGTCTCTATCACTATTATTTTAGTAAGATATTTGATTAAATAAAGGTAAGAAGATTTTAATAGCAATGATTGGAAAGGTAAAAACTAAGGTTATGATGACACTTTACTTCTAATTATAGCGTATTTTTTAATAATACCCACTATTTTTAGATAGGTAATGAAATCAAGGTAAAAGTTCTTTATATATATGTTGGTTAACCCCTGGTTTTGGAAGATGTCTTATATTTCAAGTATTTTTCATATTCGGACGAACAAATCGTTATCGACAAGAAGAGGATCAGATAATGATATTTAATTGTATAAAAGACTTATTCTGGTCAAAACACCAGTCAATGTATACCAGCTAAAATATGATTTTAAAAGAAAAAACTTATCTTGAACTTATTGAAACTTGGGTACGCCCACAAAATGATGTATAAATCTCGATAGATATTGAGCCATGGGTATGCCTATGGTAGCTATGTATATTTACAAATCTCGACAATTGTCGAGTCATGGGTATGCCCATGTAAATTTTGTATAAGTACAGGACTTCAGTCCCGGGCAAGGCTGGAGGTTTTCTCAACCCCGCTCTTTTCTACCAGCGCCTGCAGTGAGCGGGGTCACATTGTAAAATAACTTTTATATTAATAAAAAACTTTCAAGGGCTTCGGCCTTTTACCGATCAAAAAAAACAAAATCGGGTTACATAATAATATTAATTAATGATTTTTAATTAACGATGTTTATATATTAATTGAATATTAATATGATATACACTATTATTATATATTTATTGCCATGATTATTAGTTGATTAATTGAGGTTATTCCTAACAGTAATATTAGTCGTATGTTTATCAATATTGATGATACATTGATGATCATATTTAAGACAATATCAATAATTGAACAAGTATATATATATGTATTTAAAGACAAAAAAATATTTGTACATATATCAATTGTGGTCCATTACATTAGGGCAAAGTATATGGTGATCCCAAAGGAGACATCACAGCTAAACATGTCCAGGCTCTAGATTCTTTGCCAGCTGCCTTCTTATTGTAAATTTATTTTTATTTTTTTTCTTCTTTTTTATGGGGATGCTATTCACATTTTCTCTGATCAAAAACATGGTCCTTCTGTGTTTTTTCTAATAAATGGATATTAAAATATTCCTTCCTTCTCCAGCTTTTGTTGTGACAAAGCCCCTTCATTTAGCATATACATAATATTAAATGTTTTTCATAATTTTTAAAAAAGATTAGATTTCGTATGATTAAAGTAAAAGCAAATATTTATTTAAAATGGCAGTAAGAGCTTTTCCCTTGATGGTATCCCCTTCTGATTCATGCCTGATATATGAAAAATGGGCAATGCTGAGAGGGGGAGGGGGTGAATCAGTATTGCATAAAATTTTAATAACTTATCAGCCAATTAAAAATAAACTAGCAAGCAGATATCAATGGAGACATGACGCAAGATATATCTCGTGGAAACCCATCAACGGGAAAAAACCACGGCAACCACTAATCAGCAAGGGCAACAACCCAGTACAATCAAAGAGCTACAACTCTTACACAATCAGGCTACAACCCTAATCTGAGGCTACTACCTCCACAAGAAATGATGAAATTACAACAAGGTGAAAGAACTTTGTCTCCACAGAATTATGAAGACCCAACTGTATGAACCAAACTCCCCTTATGCTGAATAACAACTCTGTGACTGAATCAATCTGAATCTTGACAATCTCTGAAATTTAATAGCTTCAGACTGTTACAACCAATGTGTTTAGATCAAGCTTTCAAATTCACCTCTCATCCCCTAATACAAGGAAACTCTCCCTTCTTTCCACTCAACCAAAATTCACTGCATATATTGCATAAATAGATATCCAAAATATAATGCTTTACAATTCAAAGGTAACGTGATACATACTTATAACAGAGAACCACTGTTCATAATATTTTCATATTTCTGATTCAGATAGTACTTACTTGCTGAAAACTGTAGAGGTATATTTTAAAGACAGCTTGTATAAACTGTAACAGTCAGTGATCTCCCTTTTTGTACTGCTCAATTTTTCACACTTCTTTCACTGCTAAGCCCAAACCATATGTGCATTTTCTGATTGCAACAATTTATATTTTGATACGCACATCTCCCTGTATATTTAAAAAATACAGTGCCTGTATCAAGACACCACCACACTTCAGTTATTCCCCTTTTTAATGCAGTCTGTGCAAGTATTTTTCGTTGTACTTTTTGAATGCAGCTCTCCTGTTTTTATGACTCTCCTTTTTTTTTTTCACGTCACACAGGCTGGAAGAAGAAGAAAAAACTTGAACACAACTTCCGTTTTTTAATTTCCACCAGTATACCACTATTCTGTAACCACCCGATATGTAACCGTTTTCTGTACAATTACATCTGGTTAATGTCCTTTTCAGCGTAGAAATTTTTACTCTTTTTAATCTATACTGTTATCGAACACTAGTATATCTGTATTTCAAACTGAACACGTATATTTTATTTCATAAAAGATGCCAGGTTCAATTTTCGATCACACACATACTGCATATATTTCATATGTACCATTTTTGTTCACATCTCCTCCTTTTTGAGAACCAACTAACTCTACCGTGCATCCAAAAATAGTCATCCCTAACGTTTTGCATCTTTTTTTAACCGATGGTCACCTCAGTCTGCAGCTAGAATACTAATCGTATCAAACACAGACACTCAGAAAAACAAAAAAACGGTAATTGTTAATTCGCTCCACCTGTTGACGGCAATCATAGACTTTAAAAAAAAAAAAAAAAAACTGAACCCTGTCATACGCATAATCAAGCATGATGAAGGTTATATTGAAATTGAGTTGCCGTTTATTATACTTATTCCTTTGCATTCACAAACTGGAAGAAAAACAAGATGCTTTTTTTTTGAGTGCGAGTGTCTTTTGAACAGCTCAATTTTACAGTTGTCTTTTATATAAAACAAACGGTTCTGCAAAATATTCCAGGCGCCTGTCCATGATATATTTGACACCTGCTGCTTTACAAAAAGAAAGGAGTATAGTTTTTGTTTTTGACGGTAGAAAGGAATGTGCCATGTGGAGCAGAGATAGACGCCAAGTGTACCAGATACAAACAAATCAGATTGTCAGCGGCACTGCAACAAGTGTGTTGGCTTATTCACTCAAGTCAAACAAAAAATCATGAACGCCACTACAGGCGTGCCACATCAATGACACAAACAACCAACAATATATACCTGCCAACACATGCCTAAGACCCTAATAGGCTAGAAGTTTTAAAATCACGTGTAAAACCAAACTGAATACAACAAAGCTTATAAAGCACAGGATTTACCTTATGTCTGCACATAAGAATAGCAAATAAGACCTGAGAATCCACAATATCTTGCAGGGCACCACCTGCAGCTTGTCTTGTGGCATAGGATAGAGGAACACATGTATAGGCATGTAAAAATGTTGCAGGGTTCCTTCAAGACAAAAAAAAAATGAGCATATTTGTAAATATAGTGTATGGTTATTATAATGGAAAGAGAGATCCATAAAAGAAACAGAGTACACAAACCAATAAGTAGATAGTATTCTTCTGCAGTTTAATCATTTGTTCCTTTTCATGTACAGATTTTCATAATCTACGTGCATCCTATTTTTATTTTATTTTTATTTTTACTATGGAAACAAGCCGGTTACATAGATGTCAGCATCTCTGCTTTTATATAGCAGATTACAACAATTTAAGTAAGCATACATCTAAACTCTAAACCAGAAAGATGTCTTCCGCTAAGCAAACATGTGCAGGGAGATCCAGTCCATCAAAGTCAACCAAGTGTTAAACCTAGCCCAAATTCGCCTCTCGGGTTCGAACCTCAGTGGATGGCTTTTTTATTATACACCATCATCCTCGCCAATTGTGCTTAACCAATTGAGCAACAATCCTTTGGCATGAATTCTATTTCCCTAGCTGATCAGTTAAGAAATTTAGTAAGTGCTCCTTCGAAATTTGTATATGACATCTCACATCATTTTATGTAATTGTTTGCATATGTAAGCCCTAGATGAGTTTAAAAGCTGAAAAGTTAGGATCCTTTGTATTTGTCACCGTTAATAGTGTTGTGTTACTACAGATACCAAAGTTTGAAACTCCAAAAGGATTAGCACCAGTTAGCTTAGATGTGAACCATATGTCAAGAACCCATCAAGAAGGAAGTTAAAAAATTTAGGTAACTATTTGGTTTAGAAGAATTACGAAGTTTAAATACTTAATGACAAAATATTAAATGACTGATTCCTTCAATTAAAGCCAAGGCATACATAACAAATATTTAAAACAATTTGGAGAGTTGAGAATGCTATACCAGCTGAAAGCATGTATAAGGGAGGAAAAAACCACATCTGTCCCTCCAAGAAGAGGCCTCATGTCAAACTTGGCATTTTTTTGGAAGTACCTCTCTATTGACTTTGTTAATATGAGCAACATCTGACAAACAAAAAATGAAAAGAAGTTAAGGTAGAAGAGACATACAAGGCCGAAATAGAAAATAGATATAGAAAATGTTTGCCTTAATCTTGCACAAAAGAGAACGGAAACAATCATTACCTGGCCATAAAGAAGTTCAAGCTGCGTCCTCAAAGCTTGAAATGGCTCTTCTGTACAACTTATGCAAACAAGATATATTGGACCCTTCACTAAAAAAATGATCTGGAATCCAGATCAACAATACATTATTCACAAGTCTTTAATAAATTTAAAGAAAATTTAATATAATCTGAAAGGATATACTTGGTATTACTGTGAGGAATTCAAGTACAATATACACTACATGATAATTCACATGAATTTGTGTGTATCTGAAAGTAAAAAGTTGCACATCCATTTATGCAATATAGATGAGGTAAGGAAAAGCTATAATAGTTTTAAAATGTCAAATGATATAAGTTAAAGGCAATTTGACAAGATCAATATCATGGCATTTTCCATGTTTTCCCAATCCATTTTTCATAAGCAGACGATTTAAACTAACAGGACTCCAGGAATATCATCCAGTCATTTCCCGTTCACCAAACATTTGTTCGTTAATCACTCTTCTACTTCCTTTTTGTAACTTTAGATATAAATAATTAACTGGCTGACTAGTGCTAAAATAACTTGAATAATCATTTGTTCTAGCTGGTACACCATGTATGCCAGATAGGAACTTTTGCAATTTCCTAGTCAGCTTGACCATTTATCTTTGAAGAACCTATGGTCCTTTGAAGATATCATAGCAGCAAAAATATCTTGGGGAAAGAATTGGCAAACTAGAAATATAAAACTTCAAAAAGAATCAGGATATAAAGGAGAAGATATCATATTTTAAAGAAAAAAATTCAAATGTAAAAAAGGAACAAAAACTACTAGTTTTTTTAAATTTAAGAGCATTCCCATAGCATGGAGGTACAGACAGCTAATAAACTGTGTTACAGGGGACCCGTATCCTGCCTTGGTACCCCCATCCGTGTCTCCGAAACATTTCGCGGACTTGGGGACTTGGGGTTCCATTGCCTAAGTCAGCCCCTTATACTACTAGTGCCTCAAATCAAGCTCCAATTTTTACCAATCACACCTGCTGGTTAGAGAAAGCCATATGTTTTCTATGTTTTTGTCATTTTATAGTTGAAACTTGGAACCTTCTGAAGACCACACAGGAAATACTTCGGGGGGAACTGAATCAGTATTTCAAAACTTTTAAACTTTTAACAACATGAAACCACATAAAAGAGCAACCATAAAGACGCACACACCAAATTTCTTGTGGAAAATGCTTACGGGTAGAAAACCACGACATACAATAGCTTTTCATTAACAAAATTGGCACCAACCCATATTACAATGTGAGCACCAACCCCCTTTGAAGCACCAACTCCAGACAGATGAGGCACCAACCCCTGTATAGAAATGATAGATAAAATTTATAGGTCTGTTTTAAAAATAATTTGGTGTGGCCCATCTTTCTAACATTTCCATGGCTTAGAATGCCTTCTTTAAGCATTTTGAGAGCCAATCAATTCTTACAATACTCAATGATTAAGTAGTTAGTCAGATTGATGACTCAAAATACACAAATAAAATGAATCTTATAAGACCTATCTTTGCACATTGTTGTCAATGATAACTTATAATTAATGTATTGTTTATGCACTCAAATATAATTATAGTTATTAACTTGTATTAAATTCTAAATGGGATTTTCAATTTTGCAGACTAAATGGATTGAGAAATTTATTTTTCATTTATTTTGGTTGAATGGGTTATTGTTGTTTGATTTTTTGGAACCGTATACTTAGTTTATAGATTGACTTTGTAATTGACATCTTGACAGCCATCACCAGCAACTTATTATTTAAGCTCTTATTGTACGTTTTGTGAAATGTAATCAGTGATAATAAACAACGAAAATCTATTTTCTAGAATTAATGGATTGCACTCTATTTTATTTGCTCTCAATATAACTATGCTATGAAAATGCCCTTAAATTTATTTTTTTAAAGTAGTGAAATATTACGTGCCCTCACTTGTTTATATGTTTTGTAAAAACCTGCATGTCGAACAAGTGGGGTATCATGGCAAGCTTCTAAAATGTTAAATTTTGAACCAGAATATCAAATTGCAATAAATGGAATCCAAAACACACAAAATGACACTGAACACTCAAAACTTATTCTGGGAAAAACCCTCCTCTTGAGGGAAACAACCCAGCCCACAAAAAAGATGATTCCTTTATCAAAATCAATACCACAGTTCTTTTTAATGATTGAAGTCTTCAACACTTCCAATCAATAAGCCTGTCCTTTCCTACAAAATCTCAGAAACTCTCTGATTAAACAAACTGATTACAAATGCTATGATTCTCGAAATTAGCACAATAATCTTGCTTAGATCAATTCCAAAATTGCAACTCAATAAAATATATATCAGGCTCAGCACTTCTATCTAGTGTGATAATACACAGGACTCACAAAATTTTGTGATTACAGTAACAGAAAAATGTAATGCCACTAATAAACTCTCAGAGCCAAGTGAGGATGAAACACTCAGAACCGATGATGCTACAGCCTCAGCCAAACACACAAGAAACATAAACATGAGTTTGATCCCGATAGCATAGAAGAAAGACAATACTGTCAAACCTGAAAGGTCGCTCATCCACATCAAGCGACAGCAGTTACAATATACACATGGCAACATCAATAAGAAAACAGACGCCTTCATAATTGAATCGAGAACCATAAAGGAATCGTCGACTTCCATAAATCATCGACCATAATGAATGAAGCATAGCAGTTGAGACACACGATAGCCAAACTATCTTGCCAGCATAGCATAGGCCTTCCCACGGTGCCAAGGAATACAATAAATGTGTTGACTCACACAAAGCCTTCCAAATACAATGTCATGTCAATTTCCTTAGCGGACCATAGGAGATGAATAAAGGAGAAAACCCAACGGTAATAAGAAACATAACCAATAAATAAGTCCATCACAAATACTTAGCGAAGCGGAAGAGATAAACGGAGAACAGTACATCACAACAGAACAGATACAGGTATTATCATCACAATGAATTTCTGAGATAGCTGAAGGCAGATTAAATACAGGAATGAAGATCTTTATCACAGCTACTAACTTTAACACTCCCTCTTAGCAAGAGAGAGATCTTCAATATGTCATCACATGACAAGTACACAACTGCAAACAAAAAGAATGTCAACAAAAATCTCATCACAGATTTTGTCAATATAAAATTGTTATCTCAACATAACAACATTCAGCATGGCTACTCCCAAATGGTGAAACAAAAAAAAAAAGAAAACTAAGCCATGGAGTCTCACACATGACTTCCACCATGGCTACTCCCAGAGGGTGGATCCGCCGTAACTACTCCCAGAGGGTGGAACAAGAGCTTTCACCTCAAACTTCTCTCACAGAGAAGAATGCATTAACAAGAAATTTCACCTCGAGCTTCTCTCACGGAGAATAACTCATTAACAAAAGATTGCACCTCGAATTTCTCTCACAGAGAAGAACTCTTTAACAAGGGATTGCACCTCGAACTTCTCCCTCACAGAGAAGAGAACTCATTAACAACATGCATAAGAATTATTGAAGCTAAGACTCTCTCTCAACAAGAGCATCATTCTCCACAATACCAAGGTTATCTCGAAATTAACAAAACTTCACCCTAAGAAGTGGCTTGGTGAGAATGTTCATTGTCTTCTCTTCTGTGCAAATGTACTTGAGCTCAACTGCTTTCCTTTGAACCATATCTCTCAAGTAATGATATTTTATTTCCACGTGTTTGGTTCTATCATGAAAAACAAGATTAACCGAAAGCTTCACACAGCTTTGGTTATCACAAAGAATCACTGTAGGTTCCAAAGGTTGCTCAAACAATCCTGCAAGCAATTTGCGAAGCCATGCGGCTTCTCTTGCAGCCATACAAGCTACAACATATTCTGCTTCGGCTGTACTCTGAGCAACATGTGATTGTTTCTTGCTGCACCAGGAAATCATAGCTGAACCTAGGTTGAAACAACATCTTGAAGTGCTCTTCCTGTTAGGCACACAACCTGCCCATTCTGAATCAGAGAAGCCCTACAAGTTCAGCTCTTCACAAGAAGAATATTTTAGACTATATCCCACTGTACCACGAACATATCTCAATATGTGTTTGGCTGCAACAAGATGAATCTATCTTGGTTCACACATGAATTGACTTAAAGTGTTAACAGCATAACACATATCAGGCCTAGTATTAACCAAATACATTAAAGAACCAATTAACTACTTGTACATAGTAGAACCAACTAAATCTGAAGTGGCTACAACTTCATGTAAATTTTTCAGATTAGCTTCCATAGGAGTCACCATAGATTTACACTCTAACATACTGAATCTTTTCAAAATATCAATAGCATATTTCCCTTGACTCAAGATAATTTCATTTCGTCTTTGCCATACCTCAAGCCCAAGGAAATAGTGCAAGAGACCAAGATCTTTCATTTCAAATTCAAAAGCTAACTCCTTACATTTAATAATGAGATCATCATCACCAGTGAGAAACAAATCATCAACATAAAGCACTAAGATTAATACTTTGTCATCACTTACCTTGAAATATAAGTTTGGATAAGCATCATCCTTTACAAAGCCCAAGCTCAATAAATAATGATCAATTCTCTCATACCAAGCACGAGGGGCTTGTTTAAGGCCATACAAGGCCTTTTTCAACCTACACACATGTGACTCCTTATCATGAATCACAAAATCCTCTAGCTGTTCAGTGTATACTTCCTCTTCAATTATCCCATTCAAGAATGTTGTCTTCACATCCATTTGATGAAGTCTCCAACTCTTAGCTTCTGCAATAGCTATGATCGTTTTGATAGAAGCATAACGTGTTCCAAGAGCAAAAGTCTCTTCATAGTCTATGCCTTCCTTTTGAGAAAACCCTCTAGCTACAAATCTAGCTTTATAATTTTCTACACTCTCATCAACTGCATGTTTAATTTTGAACAACCACTTAGAAGAAACAACAGAGTTACCTTTGGGCCTAGGAACAATGTCCCACACATCATTCTTGATGATGGATTGATACTCCTCCATCATGGCATCCTTCCACACTTGCTGATTTGAAGTCTCTTCAAAGCTTTAAGGCACGGACGCTATAATATGACTCGTCAAGACTACATAACCTGCAAACTTATGAGGTCTTTTGCTTTCTTTGAAAGTGCCACGTGGGACTACATTTTTTTAGCCTCTTGCATAGTATGTCTAGCCCACAATGGTCTCTTCTTATCAGATGAAGTGTTACTTGGACCAAAAGAAGTATCTAAAGGATCAACTGGATCAACATGATCAACAAAGTCTTCTAATTTTGTATCCTCCCTCCGAATCTCAAAAGGAGAATCTAGAAAAGCCATATCTATGTCTTGAGAAGGCTCAAAATCTTCTCTATCAATTTCCATATTAGACTCTTTAGACCTCTTGCAAGCTACATCTTCTTCAAAGGAGACATATCTACTAATTTCAATTTTCTTTTGACTTGGAATGTAAATTTTGTATGCTTTTGATGATTCACTATAACCAACAAAGGTGCCTTTCTTTCTTGAAGGTTCTAACTTAGTCCTTTTCTCTTTTGGAACATGAATGTAGACTGGGTATCCAAAAATTCTGAGATGACTAATATCAGGCTTAGTACCTGAGAATGCCTCTTCTAGTGTCATGTTATCTAGGATTTGACGAGGACTACGATTTTGAATATATACCATTGTCCTGCAAGCTTCTGCCCATAAAAATATTTGAAGATTTTGATCATGGAACATAACCTTCACTACCTCAACAATAGACTTGTTCTTTCTTTCAGCTACACCGTTTTGTTGAGGATTATAAGGGACACCAAACTCCCTCTTAATCCCAGCTTCAACACAAAAATTTTGAAATAAACTAAAGGCATATTCTCCTCCATTATCAGACCTTAAAATCTTTATCTTCTTGTTAGACAAGTTTTCAACAAGAGCTTTATATTCTTTAAATCTGGACAGCACTTCATCAGATTCTTTAGGTTTAAGAAAGTAAATCCATGACTTACAAGAGAAGTCATCAATGAAAGCAACATAATACCAAAAACCGCTAAGAGAAGCAACAGATATAGGACCACACAAATCAAAATGAATCAACTCTAGGATATCCTTTGCTCTACTTTCGCTACTATGAAAAGTACTTTTAATGTTCTTACCTAGAGCACACCCTTTGCAGACACCCTCATGATCTTGGTTCGTCTTTGGAAGACCAACTACCACCTTCTCCATTGAAGACAAGGTTCTGAAATTTAGGTGACCAAATCTTTTATGCCACAACTCAATTGAACTTAGAGAATCATGAGCTAATGCTTGGATAGGATGAGCTGAAAGTTTGTAAAGACTGTCATGGCGTACACAAATCTCACGAGTTGTCTGAATGCTGGTGTTCCTCCATGCAAGAACCTTGCCTTCAACAAAAGCAACATGACAACCCTTGTCTTCCAACAATGAAATAGAAATCCGATTCCTCTTAATACTAGGAACAGAAAGAACATCACTCAGATGAAGAGGAATTCCGGAATCCAACTAAAAAGATGTAGAACTAGCACCCTTCACATAATAGCATGCATCATCACCAATGATAACTTGAAGATGATAATCTTTTTCTTTCAAATTAGAAAGGTGCTCACGATAACCAGTAGTGTGACGAGAGGCTCCACTATCAATAAGTCATGTATCACTGTTAGTAGGAATATTGCTAGAAAGTGCAGAAAGAAATAAGAACCCTTCTGAATTTTCGCTTGACTCTCTTTGAGGAGAAGAGTTTTCAACATTTGTAGCAGCAACTTGATGTTTGGGTCTAGAAGTACAATCTCTAGCAAAATGGCCGTATTTGTCACATGTGAAACACCGAATCCTAGAAAGATCCTTTTTCTTGGAATTAGGGACTGAATCAAAATTCTTATCTTCGAACCTTCTAAAGTTACCTTTCTTTCCTTTTCCTTTAGAAGTATGGGCAGGAAGTACATGATCATCTTCATGATGATTTTTACGTCCATTGCCTCTAGCCTCTAGTTCTCATTCTTCCTAAATGCAATCAGCTCTCAAACTATCAAACTTAGGAAGTTCATCTCTTCCACGGATTCCTTAAATGAAGGATTCCTAAGAGCAGGGAAGTCCATTCATGGCTAACATGACCAAATCTTTATTTGCAAAGGATTCTCCAATTGCATTGAGTTGATCCTTTAACTCTATAATCTTCATAAAGAAGGAAACAACCGATTCTCCTCTAGCCATTTTAACATGCAAAAGTTGATGTCTCAAGGCTAGAGATCTGCTAGTGTTGTTGAATTCATACAGGTCCTTCAGAGCTTGAAACATATCTTTGGCTAAATTCAACTTTGAAATAATAGGAACCAGATGATCCTTAACAGAATCTATCAAAATCTTCCTTGCCATGATCTTGTTCTTTTTCCATTGAGCTTTCTCAGCTTCTTCAGAAGGTTCTTCTACTTCAGAATACACATAGTCAAGAAGATCATTCTCTTCAAGTGCAATCAAAATTCTAGATTTCCATGACAAGAAATTTGATGAGCCGTCCAATCTATCTTCAACTTTCAATCTGTTTGCCATTGTAAAGAGCTGAAACAAACAACCGGAAATTAGAGCAAAGAGAAATGTATAACTTCAATGGTTCAGGATCGTTTCCATAGACCCGCTCTGATACCATGTTAATTTTTGAACCAAAATATCAAATTGCAATAAATGGAATCCAAAACACACAAAATGACAATTAACACTCAAAACTTATCCTGGGAAAAATCCTACTCTCGAGGGAAACAACCCAGCTCACAAAAACGATGACTCCTTTATCGAAATCAATACCACAGTTCTTTTTTATGATTGAAGTCTTCAACACTTACAATCAATAAGCTTGTCCTTTACTACAAAATCTCAAAGACTCTCTGATTAAACAAACTGATTACAAATGCTATGATTCTCAAAATTAGCACAATAATCTTGCTCAGATCAATTCCAGAATTGCAACACAATAAAATATATATCAGTCTCAGCACTTCTATCTAGTGTGATAATACACGGGACTCACAAAATTTTGTGATTACAATAACAAAAAAATATAAAGCCACTAATAAACTCTCAGAGCCTACTGAGAATGAAACGCTCAGAGCCAATGATGCTACAGCCTCAGCAAAACACACAAGAAACATAAACATGAGTTTGATCCCAATAGCATAGAAGAGAGAATTCTACTGAACCTGAAAGGTCACTCATCCACATCAAGCGATGGCGGTTACAATATATACATGGAAACATCAATAAGAAAATGGACACCTTCATAATATTATCGACAACCATAAAGAAGGAATCGTCGACTTCCATAAATCATCGACCATAATGAATGAAGCGTAGCAATTGAGACACGATAACCAAACTATCTTCCCAGCATAGCATAGGCATTCGCACGGTGCCAAGGAATACGATAAATGTGCTGAGTCACACAAAGCCTTCCAAATACGATGCTATGTCATCAATTTCCTTAGCGGACCACAGGAGATGAATAAAGGAGAAAACTCAATGGTAATAAGAAACAAAACCAATAAATAAGTCCATCACAAATACCTAGCAAAGCGGAAGAGATAAACGCAGAACATTACATCACAACAAAACAGATACGGGTGTTATCATCACAATGAATTTCTGAGATAGTTGAAGGCAGATTAAATACAGGTATGAAGATCTTTATCGCAGCTACTAACTTCAACATAAAATCATTTTCTTCATTCTAGATTCAAGTGCAATGTACACTCATCCTTTGCATAGGATCATGTAATGTCCCCTCCTTATGTAGTTCAATTGTCAATGGTGGTTGGCCTATTATTAGGGTTCGCATGGGTCAATAGAGTGGATAGGTGACCCATCTAGGGATTTGTGTAACTACGCATGGGCTTTATAAGTTGTTTTGGACAATTTGGGACAATCTCCAAAATTTTAGGAGGAATTCCTACTTTTTAAGGATTGACAAGGAGTTGACCGCAACGCATCAAAGGACCTTCGAGATCAATCTAGAGACTTTCGTTATAGTTCCTATTTTTTACGGAGGATCCCTAATTTTTAGGGGGAGATTGTTAGTTTGCTTGCTGCATTCAGATATCATCCTTGGACAACTAGCAGTAGTCAAATTGTAGTTTGGAGTCCAGATGATGAGTTTATAAATAAATTTGAAAATATTTAAGTATTTACTTTAATATTTCATTATTAATAAGATAGAAGGCATGACTTTGGAAAAAACAATAAAGTATTAATAAATGGACGTGGCTATCCTCCCGAAGGAATGCACCGTCGTACCATTTTTGAAAAATAAAAAATGCAGTGAATTTTTAAAAAAATTTCAGGATCTGTTCTTGTTAATATGCTCATTCTGGATCGAAAACAACCAGAAAATTTTGAAAAAAAACACAGCATATTTGCGGATTTGGGAAAAAAAAAATTCTCAGTAGTGGTGCATTCCTTCAGGAGGATAGCCACCGCCTTAATAAAATACCCCCTTGGCACACTTCCCTAAGCATATGAGTTATAAGTATCACTTAAAAGGTGTTCTTTTTTAAATTTCATGTGAATAAGACCCTCAAGGATTGATTTTATGAGATGGTTTATTTCAATAAAGTTTCTGCAAATAACATTATAGAAACCCTAAACAGTTTGAGTCATTTTGGAAGGAAAAAGGAAATGGAATAAAATAACAATTGGGGCAGCCATTTGATTCATTCAAAGATCATTTTAACTTGTGTATTTTTTGAGGTGGAGCTCTGAGAAGGGTTTCTACAGCAATTTGGTCTTCCAGGAACGAAAACTCTTGGAGGAATTGAGAGTTGGACAAAATCCTAGCTCTCCTCGTGACAAGATTCAATATATATCAGATTGGAAATCAGAATAGTATCAAAACTTCAGAGATATCTTCTGACCAGACTTGGTTAGGGCAGAAATTAGTAATCAGATTGAAGATCAGAGAGTTGGACAGCAGATTTACTACATAGCAATCACCTAAAACCTAGCTGTACATTTCCCAGGCAAGCCCCACATCCATTCCTAGCTAGATGTTGAGTATATGTAAAGAGCCAGCCTAGCTCCTTGCTATAAATATTATAAAATTCTGAAATTTGCTGACACTTTGTTTTGAATTTGACAACGCAGGATTTTTTAAAATAAACTTCTCCAGGATTCAATGATTTAAATAACAATAAATTATAATTTCAATACTTCACTTGTAACATTCAAACTTATAAATTCTTTGAAAAAAACATTACACCTGTCAACAAATATAAATGCAAGGTATGCACCTTTATTTGAATTATATAACATGCCAGGTTGTCACGCAGCCACTGGAGGAATTACACAGATCACCAAAGGCAAATGCAGCACCCTGAATTCACACGCAACCCCTCAAAAGAATCACACAGCCCACAAATACACACGCAACCACAAAGGAAAGAGTCACGGCTTGAATATAGACTCCACACAGCCTCTGGAAGAAGTCACATGACTTCCTGCAGCCCTTACGCAGCACCAAAAGAAAAACGTGGCTTCCAGATACAACACACCACCTTCTGAAAAACATTCGCAGCCTTAATAAATTATTGGAGGCAGTTTGCAGCCTCTAAGGAGATACAACAGCCTCCTTGCACACAACCAGTAATCCAGAAGAAAAATCGATTCCTAGTTCTAAATAAATAATTTCGGAAATGCTCTTGCATGAAATTGGTATACTTCAGCACCAATTTGCAGCCATGAATTTGTCAGAAAATTCTCTCATAGAAACAATGCACAATTCACCACCACAGGAATGATTCAAAGTGCAGCAGAGAGGAATCAGTCCTCAAACCCTTGTTGAAAGCTCTCAACAAAAGACTTCATAATTTTTATCAAAAAAAAACAATGGATCCTCAAAAGTTCTTTTTCGAATTGTATATATAGTTTTTTTGGAAACAACTTCAAATTCATTTTTTTCACTAAAGAGGCTTTTTAAACACAACTTCATTTTATAACATTAAGTTATAAAGTCATAAAGTTATTAAATTAAAATAATTTAATTTAATAACTTAATAACGATAACTTTAAAAATAAAAACTATATATACAATTCGAAAAAGAAATTATTTAATTTAATAACGATAACTTTAAAATAAAAAGCCGATGAAGCCCACTGACTGCAACAAACTCATTTTTGATACCAGAGCCTCAAACTTCAACTGCCCTGCCAGAAATAGCCAACTGCCAAAAATAGACTTACTATAAATAGTAAGTCTCTCAAACTGGAGATCCCCTGAAACCCAATCCAGAAACATCTAACACCCTGTGCAGACACCTTGCTAAACCTGGCCATACCCAAAATACCACTTACTAAAAATAGTAAGTTAACCAAACTAACCTAAACGAAGAGCAAACCTGGTAATATGAACCTCCAAAATGGAATCCCAATACTAGCTCCGCCAACTAACCCCCTGATCACTTGATTAGCTTGCGAGGGTCGCCAAACCAAGCTAATCCCAAGCTAATCCCAAGAGACTGAAAAACGGGGACATTACAGTATAGCAGCTGCAGACCACATAAAAATCAGAATTTGCAGGACAAAACAATTCAAACTTGGTTGTTGTAGTACAGAACAGATCCGTACAGCCTAGTACAGTCATGTTAGTCTTTATTTAAATAAAATAAAATCAGAATTATTTCTCTTTTATTTTAATAAAGTTTATGCAAATAACATAATAGAAACCCTAAATGTTCGAACCATTTTGGAGGGCAAAAGGAAATGGAATAAAAGAGCAATTGGGGCAGCCATTTGATTCATTGAGAGATCAGTTTAACTTGTGCATTTTTTGAGGTGGACTCTGAGAAGGGTTTCTACAGCAGTTTGGTCTTCCAGGAACGAAAACTCTTGGAGGAATTGAGAGTTGGATGAAATCCCAACTCTCCTGGTGACAAGATTCAGCATATATCAGATTGGATATCAAAGTGGCATCAAAATTTCAGAGAGATCTTCAGATCAGACTTGGTTAGGGTAGAAATTAGTATTCAGATTGCAGATCGGAGGGTTGGATGGCAGATTTACTGCATTGCAATCACCTAAAGCTGGCCGTATTGGTCTGAACAATCAAGGGACGGATGAAGTTTGAATTCAAGATGATAAAGTGAGAAATACGGAGTTTGAAATCAAGATGTCAAATTCGAACCGATCTAAATTCAATTGGTAAGGATCGGGCTTGAGCAAGACAAATGTCAAAAACCAAAGTTAAACAATGAAAATGCCCCAGCGCATGAGGAATTCTGATTTAAACAAGGAGAAAATGTAATGATTTTGACCAACCATAAGGAGAATACCGATTTGAATAAGCTGATGGCAAACGAAGTGCATTGTATTTGGCCCAATGGGGGAGAGATTTCCGAAAACTTGAGGCATTTAGCCCAACTCCCCTTGAATTTCCGAAAGCACCTCATATGTTTTTGCCCAACTCTCCATGCTTTTCCGAAAATGACCTTGTAGTTTGCCCAACTAGGCCTTGGATTCCAAAAGAGGGCATGTACTTAGCGCAATCAGCATGCCATTTTCAAAAATCCCTTATGCACTTCGCTCAATCAATGTCAAAATTCTGCTCCAAGAAGTTGTTCTTGCTCTTGAGATTTCTGAAATTCGTGAAGTATCTTAGCCCAATCCACAACAAAATTTCGAAAAACATCCTATGTCTTTAGCCCAACCTATGGTAGATTCCTGCAAATGACAAGATACTTTGCCCAAACTACACTTGATTTCTGAAAATGGACCTATGTCTTGCCCATTTCACATGTAATTTCCAAACTTTTCAAGACGTCTCACCCAATGAGGCCCCGGTTTCCGAAAATTCCCAGTCTTTTGCCCAATGAAACCCAGATTTCCAAAACGTGCATGTGTTTTAGCCCAACTAGGACCTGATTTCTGGAAGTGATAGGGTGATCTAGCCCAACTACATCAAGATTTCCACCCCTACTCATAGACTTCAGATTTCGATGGAAAATGCTAAGTATGGGTCAGCTATGTTAAAGAAATTAATTATTAAATGGAAGGTTAAAATTTGTGACTAAGGGCAAGCATAGATAAAGACACTGGACTCTTATTTGAAGTCAGATTTAGCCCAACCTTGAAACCTAGGCAAATCAATAAGTGCAAGCTCTAAATTCCCAAAGAGATCAGACATGATCAGGTATGAATTGTGCAAATAAATAAAATTTTCAGATTCAAATCAGGCTTTCTAAAGTTCAAACCACTTCAGATCTGAGTTTTAAACTCAGAATTTCATCACAAACAAGAGGGTGAGTTTGGTTTCTTATGGTGATTATGAGATGGTGGAAGACTATGTGTGCACTGTCAGACAAAGAGATTGAATGAAGATGGTGATTATGGTTGAACTATCTAAGTTTGAAATTTTCATTCATTTGGGTGAAATCAGATAGAAGTCTTGCATTTTGAGTTCATTGAATATCTTTATTGAAGGTTCTGATTCCTCAAATACTAGTCCTTGCAGTTTAAGATAAATTGCAAGGTGTTTAATGAAATGATGTTGTTTGCAAGGTGACAAGGAGCTGGGTAATTCAAGTGCAAGCACAATTTCTAGGAAATCATGAAGACATCAAGATTTCAAGTACATGTGCGAGTTCAAAGTCATGACAATGATAAAGGTTTCAAGGTGAAGAGCTTCAAAAGACAAAAGACTTCATGAAGATGAAGCAATTTGGGAATATGAGCCATCACAATGGACTAACAACTTGAAAATGTTAAGTATCAAGAGATATTTTCTCATCACCAAGGGATTGATCAAGTCTATAAGATAAGCATGTTGAGGTGGCACCCATTCATCTTCAACCAATCAAATCATGCCAAACGTTCTCATAGAAGAGCTCAACAATATTATGTCCAAATTCATTGAATTTACCAAAGGGGAAAAAGTCATCTTGTACAAGAAGATTCGTTGTAAGCCCACATGGCATTTTATCATTGGCCCACTGATTGGTCTTTTTCTATAAGCTTCTACCTAATCCATTTTCCTATTGGCTCTTAAAGGCATTGTAATTTTCTATTGGCCCACAAGATGGTGCTTTGATGTAATTGGGTTAGCATTTAATAATTGTTAGTGGTGGTTGTAGGAACCCTAACTAGGGCTTTGGTGCATTAATTTGGGCCCTTGATCTTGAATCGGTCAGTCATTCAATGTACTTGGAGCCTCTATAAAAGGCTACCTCAAATCATTTGCAAAAGAGCGACTTGTTGAGATTCTTGCAATAATACTACCAAGATTGTTCATAGTTCATTATTGGTCTGCATGGTGAATCGCTTGTATGATTTTGGAATATTGCATGGTTTCTACATTTCCTCACTTAGAGTAGGATTTACTTATGTCAATTAGAACGAGTGTTTAGTTGCACGGAAGATATTTTGGATGCATCTTTGTGAAACTCACTTTATCTATACAACTAGCAATTTGTTAATTGTAAGTTTGCCTTGTATGGTCAACTAGAAGTTTAATGAGCTCTACTTTGATTATTGCTAGCCCATTGATATGCATCCATTGATTGTATTAATGTAATGGTAATAGTTTGAACATCTTACATTTACCTTAGGAGATTGCACTAGCTTGGTGGAAGTCAATAGAAAAACTAAGTCTAGTAGACTCACAAAGGCATTCATCATCTCTTGCATTCTAGGAGTAGAATAGCTTTCTAAACCCTTTATCCTTTTGCAATTTGTTTGGTCAAAGTAGTTGATGTCTATTGAGTGAACAATGTAAGGCCCTTTGTGATACCCAACATATCACATCACAGAACTAAGTTATGTCCACAATAAGAAGGAAACTTGGGGTTGTATCATTTGATCACACAATCCATATACATTGTTTAACATATGAGCTTCCTTGTTCAAGAGAGAGTTGGAGATTCGATGTTTCATTTGGAATACTAAGTATTTGATTCTATATGTTGAAGTGGTCATAAAACTCGCATCAACAGAAACTGACACTAGGAGGGCCCAAACAAAGTTCATTTGTGAAGATATCAACAAGTATGAGCTTTCAAGTTGCATTTGAGATGTGATAGATCTCCTTTATGTTGAAAATTTAAAAAAAAATCAAAAAAGAAAGAGGCTTCTCAATGGATGGGCAACAGTTTCAAGGTCAAGGCAATTGTCATGTCGATATTTCTCAACTTTAGGAGGCTTTGAATGCACAATTATATCCACAAAGTTTGTTTGAACTTGCATCACCAAGAAAGTGTACAATTCATGGGACAACTGAGCATGATGAGATGAATTGTTTTACATTTTTGTCAAGAGTGAAGTTGGTATTACAAAGGAAGATGTTCTTTTGGGATATCTTCAAACCAGTCCCATTTGTTGAGTCTAATGACAGAGCTAATATGTTTTCAGATAATTTTAAGGAAATGATCAAGAAAGGATTAAGTGAAGAATCATGCATAGAAGGTATGATGCTCTCTTGTTGGTGTAGACTACACCATTTGGCACATTTAGAATTCACTTATCAACCATGCCAGGATATTATAAAGCCAAGCAAGAGATGAAATGGTTCAATCTTGAAAAACCAAGTACAAACAAGATTTGGTGTGTGCCTTAACGAATGAGTTTGGCATCAAAGGAAGGCAACAAGGATAACATTCGGCACTCAAGTTGGACACCAAAAGATGAACATATTGCATACTCATCTAACGAAGAAGAAAAAAACTTGCAAGAGGACGGCATGGTCGAACTTAATGACCAAGACAATCAAGTGGAAGATGAACTTTCATGCATTACACCACAAGAGGAAGGCGTTAAAAAGACAATCAAGGAATCAATAGAATACATTCAAGGAAGAGGAATGATAGCAAGTGAAGATCAACATCTGGGAGTGCTTAAGGATGAAGAACTACAAGTTGTTGTCCCAAAAGATGATCATCAAGGGTATGGAGTAAAAGACTTATCACAACAGGCAAGAAATAATTTCAATATGCCTCAAGATAGTGAAATCCTTAGTGAATTATCATTTGTGCTACAAAAGGATATCCTTGAATATGAATTGCAAGCAACCTCAAGCGTCCTTGGAGAGGAAGGCAATCAAGTTGACAGATTGAATGACGATTTACAAGCTATCATAAATCAGCCTAAATTGAATGACAACTTACAAGCTATCATAAATCAGCCTAAATATGAAGAACAATTTGACAAGGCACTGAAAGGCATAATCACCACAATACTTTTCAAGGGGGTGCTAAAAGATTTGATGGAAAAGGTACAAAAGGAGTCAAAAAGGCTTTCACCATCTCTTGCATTCTACGAGTAGAATAGCTTTCTAAACCCTTTCTCCCTTTGCAGTTTGTTTGATTCAAAGTAGTTGACATTGAAGTCCATTGAATGAATAGTGTAAGTCCCTTTGTGATATTAGCATATCACATCATTACAACCGAGTGAAAGTCCACAACTAAAAGGAACCTTGGGGTTGTCTCAATTCTCAATTGATTACACAATCCATTTAGCATATGAGCTTCCTTGTTCAAGAGAGAGTTGGAAATTTGGTGTTTCATTTGGAATGCTAAGTATTCGATTATGCATGTTGATAAAAGAATACGAAAGACTTATTTTGTATTGAATATTGAATGAATATACAAAGAGCTTACAAGATCATATATACACAGCGAACAGAAATAGAAACTAATGTAAATAGAAACTATCTACAAAGAAAACTAAACTACGTAAGAAAGAGCATTACTAATATTAGAAACATTCTAATACCCTCCCATAATGCTCAATTTGTCAATAACACCAATAGCTTCCCTGAATTTTACAAATTTATCCAAAACCGAGAGACTTGGTGAAGATATCAGCAGATTGTTCTAAGGTGGGAACATACAGCAACTGAATAGATTTGTCTTCAACCAGCTGACGAATGTAATGACAATGTGTTTCAACATGCTTGGTTCGTTCATGGAAGACCGGATTCTTTGCCAGTTTGAGTACTCCCTGATTATCACAGAATATAGGAGTCGGTCTTGATTGAGGAACATGCATATCTGCAAGCATCCACCGAAGCCAAACTACCTCACAAGCTGCCTTAACTGCTCCCCGATACTCTGCTTCAGTCGAAGACAGAGCCACCGCCTGTTGCTTCTTACTAGTCCACGTCACAACAACAGATCCTAAATTAAACACATATCCAGCGGTAGACTTACAATCATCAACAGAGCCGGCCCAATCTGAATTTGTGTAGCCACAGTGTAGAATCAGATTTCAGAGTGTACAGAAGAGCATAATCAAGAGTACCACTAACATAGTGCAGGACACGCTTTGCAGCTGTCCAATGATCAGTCTTGGGTGCTGTCATAAAGTGGGAGACATAGCTTACAACAAAACTAATGTCAGGTCTGGTGGCAGTAAGCAAAATGAGACTACCCACTAGTTGTCTAAACAAGGATTCATCTACAACAGGGGAATCAAACTGAGCTGATAATTTGAGCCCAGGTTCCATAGGAGTGAGAGCAGGTTTGCAATCTTGCATTATGAACCTGTCCAGAAGACTTCTAGCATACTTGGACTGAGAAAGAAAGATACTGTGTTCAGTCTGCCAAACCTCAATTCCGAGACAATAGTGCAACAGTCCCAAATCTGTCATATCAAAAGTGCTGCACAAATCCTATTTGATCTCAGTGATCAAATGTGTTGAACTTCCAATGATGATCAAGTCATCCACATAAACAACTATAAACAAGACATCATCACCTGCATGTTTGATATATAGGTTTGAATCCGATGGACTCCTCTGAAAACCATGATCGGTTAGATATTTATCAATTTTCATGTACCACGCCCGAGGAGCTTGTTTCAAACCATAGAGAGCTTTGACAAGTTTACAGACTTTGTGTTCCTGACCAGCAACCTTAAATCCAGAAGGTTGCGTCATGTAGACCTCTTCCTGTAGGTCATCATTCAAAAAGGCACTCTTAACATCCATCTGATGAACTTTCCAACCAAACTGAGCTGCTAATGCAAGAACAAGCCGTATGGTACTCATTTTAGTTGTGGGAGCGAAAGTCTCCTCATAGTCAATACCTTCCCTTTGTGAGAACCCACGAGCAACAAGACGAGCCTTATACTTGTCTAAGGTACCATCAGCTTTGTATTTGACCTTGTATACCCATTTGCAGCTAACAGGCTTCTTCCCTGCAGGAAGATCAGAAAGAACCCAAGTTTGATTTTTTTGAATACTTTGAAATTCAACTTCCATAGCCTGTTCCCATTCAGGGATACCTTGAGCCTCCGAATAAGTTTGGGGCTCATAAACACTATGAATGTTAGCCATAAGAGCAAAATTAACTATTTGTTTGTTCTTATTTCGAGAAACTCTACCTTCGATGAGCTCATCATCCCTAAGATCACTAATAGTTTTAACCCACCATTTGGGTTGGAGAGTAGAAGATCCAATCTCTGGAGGAGCTGGAAGAGCTGGAGGAGATTCAGGAGCAGCAACGGGAAGAGAGTCATTCTCAAGAGCTTCAACAGTATCAGAAGGTCCAGTGTAAGTAGTAGCTATAGCATCCCTCTCATCAGATGGTGTTAAAGGAAGAGGAATACTATGAGGCTGTTCTGCAGAATACTGCTCAGAGGAAGGCAGAAAAGGTCCTCGAGTTTCATCAAAAACAACATCACGCTAAAGATGAGATGATCAGTGTCGACATCTATCAATCTGTAGGCCTTATGGTTGTCACTATACCCTATCATCATGAGTCTCTGAGTCTTGGAATCTAATTTGGAACGTTTAGCATCAGGAATCCAGACATAGGCAAGAGAGCCAAAAATCTTCAGGTGGCTGATCTTGGGCTTACGACCAGACCACAATTCTTCGGGAGTTTTGTTCTTGACAGCTTGAGTAGGGGAACGATTCAGAAGGTAAACAGC
Source organism: Chamaecyparis obtusa (assembly GCA_027943335.1). Taxonomy (NCBI): domain Eukaryota; kingdom Viridiplantae; phylum Streptophyta; class Pinopsida; order Cupressales; family Cupressaceae; genus Chamaecyparis; species Chamaecyparis obtusa. The sequence continues at coordinate 694,806 of BSBK01001436.1, forward strand.
AGTAAACACTGCTTCTGCCCAATACTTATTAGGAACACTCGTGTGTTGTAACATAGAACGAGCCATCTCAACAATCGTACGATTGCGACGCTCAACAACATTGTTTTGCTGAGGAGTGTAAGGTGTGGTGAATTGGCGCTTGATGCCATGTTCAGCACAAAAACCGGATAATGCATGAGAACAAAATTCCCCCCCATTATCTGTTCTAAGAGAAATGATACTACAACCAGACTCGTTTTCAACCAATAACTTAAAATTTTGAATGTACTAAGTGCATCTGATTTTTGTTTAAGAAAGTACACCCACATTTTTCTACTAAACTCATTAACAATAAGCAAAAAATATTTGCAACCAGTAACTGAAGATGTATTCATAGGACCACAAATATCAGCATGAAGTAATTGAAGTACCTGAGATGCACGCCAAGAATCTCCATCTTTGAAGGGAGTCCGATGTTGTTTGCCAGCTTGACAGGCGTCACATACTCCAAGATGCTACGTCTGAATCAGAGGTAGCCCAGAAACAAGTTCCTCCCGGGATAGTTGAGAGAGATACTGGATGTTGAGATGTCCATATCTCTGATGCCACAAAGTGCTGAGAGATAAATCACGAGCTGCCAGAGCTATTTCAGGAGAATCACCAGTGCCAGTAAGTCGATATAGGCCATGATCCTCTAGACCAGTAGCAACAATAAGACGAGTCTCTCGATCAATAATGGAGCATTTTTGGGAACTGAATACCACATCCAACTGAAGAGAATTTCTCATGATCTGACTCACAGAGAGCAAATTGAGAGCCATAGCAGGAACGTAGCATACATTGAGAAAGATGAGCTGACACCCACCAAATTGTATCTGAACATTTCCTCTGCCAACAATTTTGAACTCCTCTCCTCTGCCAAACACAATTGAATCATTGTAGGGATAGAAGTCTGTAAACCAGTCACGCTGATGAGAAAAATGACATGATGCACCAGAGTCGATATACCAAGCAGACGACCGGGCTAAATCAAAAGGACTTTTAGCCATAAACACATAGAAAGCAGATTCCTTTTGCTCAAAATGTTCAGAATGTTTAGCTACATTTGCCTGTGGATTTGACCTTCCCAGCTTCTTTTGTTCGGAAGCGAGTCGCTGATGGCAGTCTTTCTTCATGTGACCATACTTGTGACAGTAATGACACTGAAAACTCTTCTGCTGATAATTGCCTAAGAATTGATGCGAACTGCCCTGTTGTGATGACTGAGAAGACTGGAATTTTGCTGCAAAGGCTTGTTCCGACGAGGATGAGGAAGTACGGTTACCAAATTGCTGCTTCCAGGGATCCTGCTGTAGGAGTTTGGTGCATAGCTCCGGGAATTTCAGATTAACATTAGTTGAGGTAATGTTGAGTCTCTATGAAATGCTCATAAGACGTAGGTAGACTTTTCAGTGTAATAACTACCATATCTTCTTCCTCCATCTTCCAACCAATGGCGTCAAGCTGATTACGAATGTCCTTAATCTTTGTGAGATGTTCCTGTAAGGACATACGTTCATCCATCATAATGGAAAACAACTGATTCTTCAGAAAGAACGCTCGACTTTTGTCGGATGTTTCATGCAACTCCTTTAAATATTTCCAGATGTCTGCAACCAACTTGCCAGAGGGAATCTGAGGTAGCTGATCATCTGTGACAGAGAGCTTGAGAAGCATAACAGCTTCGCGATTCCGATCATCAAACTTATCCTGATCTGTTGTAATGGAGGTCCCACCAGGCGTGCCGGTGGGGGCAGGACGAGTTTTTGTGCCTAGAACAAGCGCATCCAAATGACGATACTCGAAGATGGTTAACATTCGCTACTTCCGGGTGTTGTAGTTGCTGCCATTGAACCACTGACTATTTTCCAGCATCAAGTTGGTCAAAAATGCCATTTGCACGGATTTCAATGCAAATTTTAAACGGGCCCAGAAAAAATTGACAAGTACCTAGAAGAGTAGGCACAAAACCCAGAAGGAATCTGAGGTCAAAAGTTAAATCTGCTGGCTCGAAAAATGAGGCACGAAAAATGAGGTACCCAAAAAATTTGAACAAAGACCCAAATAGGATCTCGAAAAACCCACCACAAAAATGTAGTCGAAAAAATTTTCTAGTCCCGAAAATTAGGGTTTCCATGAAAAAACAGCTCTGGCTATAATAAACCACCAACAGGAGCCACGAAATTTTGAATGCCGGGAAGATTCAGGCCGCACCAACAGGTATGACACTGTAGATCGCGTCTCGGATTTCGAAGACCAAGAAAAAAACGGAGTTCGAGGGTGGGCAATCTCTGCAAGTCACGGAAGTTGCTTGAAAAACTAGGTCTTCTGGTCGCATCTCGGATGCAAGTCCAATCCCATCCAATCCAGTCCAATCCCGTCAGTTGAATGATGCGGAAGTTGCTTGAAAAACCAGTCCAATCCCATCAGTCGCCAATCCCGTCGCCAGTCGCGAATAGCAAACTACCTCTTAGCGCCAGAACAGTCGCGATTCTTGGCCGAATACCAAGCACGAGTCGAAACCAAGATACAAGGCGCAAATACCAGAAGAGGGCTCGCAAATAACAAGATAGCAGACACGTTTGTTTGCACAAAAATGCCAGTCAATATTTGGCATGAAAATGGAACAAGTAACTCGAGCAGAAGAAATAGATTTCAAAAAAAATCTTTGATCCTAAGCTCTGATACCATAAAAGAATACGAAAGAATTATTTTGTATTGAATATTGAATGAATATACAAAGAGCTTACAAGCTCATATATACACAGCGAACAGAAATAGAAACTAGCATAAATAGAAACTATCTACAAAGAAAATTGAACTACGTAAGAAAGAGCATTACTAATATTAGAAACATTCTAATAGTTGAAGTGGTCATAAAACTCGCATCAACAGATCCACTTTCTTTTCTCCCTCTGTTGGTACCTCTACTCTCTTTCACGCATCAAAGAAACCCACAGCTGGCAAGATTTATGGCTCTGATACCACTGAAATGTCCTCAACCAATTTTATGATAGAGTTTATTTTCTAACTAAATTAATTACACAATCAGATTTGAACAACTTCTCAGGCCCTAATACTGAACTTACAGCAATGCAAATATGAAAGATACTCACTAATGCCCAGATCACACAATAGATAGCTTCAATATATTTTTTAGAATGCATTGTTTATTCTCATTTTACCAGTAGATTTAATAGTTGGGTCAGGATGCAACACCAAAACAGTTCCTCACAGATATTTGACTCCAATGCAATCGATAACAATTGGGAACATTAACACTGTAACATCCCCTTTGGAACAACTTTTCTGAAACAGTGGTTTCTGGTTTAATGTGCCCTAAATGGTTTCTGAAACAGTGGTTTCTAGTTTAATGTGCCCTAAATGGTTTCTGGTTTAATGTTTTCTGGTTTATTGTGCCCTAAGTGGTTTTGGTTCTAAAACAATGGTTTCTAGTTAATTGTGCCCTAAATGGTTTTGTTTTTTGGAACAGTGGTTTCTGATTATTGAGCCCTACATAGTTTATGGTTTTGTGCTTCGTTATTTATGGAAATGTTAATTTCTGTTATTGCTAATTAAATAATCAAAGAATGAATTATTTGGAAACCATGCGCCATATTAATTTATCTAGATCTAGATTAGACGCTATGTATCTTGATTTATGGAAACAAGGAAATGAATAAATAGACTAACTACTCCCATGTGGAAGTGGATGCAGGAACGACAGGGACACCCAAAAAGGGGGAAAAGATAACACCAGGAAAGGGGGAAAGAATAGAGAAAGATCAGATGAGGAACTGGATTCTGAAATGGTAAGGGATTTGGAATATCCACTTGGCCACACCCTATTAGGGGTCGTTAGAAAATTGTCTTTTCTGGCAATGACTGCGTTTAGGATGGGATATAGCGAACTCCTAGAGTAACTTCTCGGTCAATGTTATTTTGTCCTTTAATTATGACCGTATGTGCCGATTTAGGGAGGTGTGATCACGCTATCACTTTGATATCTTTCAACGTGAGTAAATAAATTTTGTAAGCCTTTATCTTCTCATTGTAGGAGAATTATTAAGTATAATTATGAATTATGGGAGTCCATAATATAACCCAACCTCGTTATATTTGCAATTGACGTAAACTCACTATATTAAGTCCTTCGTTTCTTTCATCTTACCTTATCATGGGACGGAATATTAGTAATGTTGTCTAATCATTTGTTTCCGTATTAAGTTCCTTTTTGGATTATTTCATGTTAAGTACTTGATCTAGTAAAATTTAATCTTCTATGTCTACCTTAGAGAATCAAACTCATGAAGGTGATTCTTATCTTTTAGTCATTATTTTATTTTCGGTCTCCTTAATTCACCACCTAGTCCATGCCGCAAGACATAAAGAGATCCATCTTGAAACGAATTGAAGGGGAATTATTAAATTGGAAATCCGGCACCTAAAGGATGTGTTTCTTGATGATGTGTTCTACACGTTGGGTGATGGCGTAATTATAGAAACACTTCATCACCTTTCGAACGGGATTAGTTAGGGATGGAAAGCTTCTTTTAGTAGGGGAGTCGTCATATCTAAAAAATATAGGAAGACGGATAGAGGTAGAGGGAGGAAATAGAAAGGAGCTCCGCACGACTAAGTTCAGTGTGAGACTGCAGACGTATTTAAACAGGCATGGCTTCTCTTCCTACGTTTGTTTTTGTTAGAAAGAAGTCTCTTGAGCTTTCTTTATTGCAATGCTTGGACTTGTGTAAGCTGCAAATTATGAGTCTGCTAAATGCAATAATAGAAAAATGGATATGTGTTATCGTGTTCTTTATGATTGTTTACCGGCATACCTGAGCTGTGGTTATAAGTTTACGAAATCTTAAATAGAACCAGTGTGGTTAATGGGAGAAATATCCTTGAGTCTTTACGTTCATTCTATAGACTTGTTTTGTTTACTGTTGTCTTTGCCTGCATTCGTATTGTTAAACTTTGTCGAGAATAGAATCGTTATGTACACGGGTGGTGTCTTTTCTTAAGTCTATACGTTCATTCTACAGACTTGTTTTGTTTACTGTTGTCTTTACCTACATTCGTATTGTTAAACTTTGTCGAGAATAGAATTGTTATGTACACAGGTGGTGTCTTTTCTTAAGTCTATACGTTCACTCTACAGACTTGTTTTGTTTACTGTTGTCTTTACCTGCATTCGTATTGTTAAACTTTGTCGAGAATAGAATCGTTATGTACACAGGTGGTGTCTTTTCTTGAGACTATACGTTCATTTTGCAGACTCTTTTGATATTCTTCGACATTGTTCTGAACTCACCCTTGTTAACCAGATAGTCTGGCACAGCATAAGCTTAGTACCAAATGAAGCTTTACAGCACCCTTGCGATTTTGTCTATTGAATTCTTGCTTCGGATTCCTCTAGCTTCACCGAGCTCATATAAGCCTTGACAATTCTTTATTGAGCGGGTGGAACGCAACGGAGCTTGTGTCTTCTAGAGATTGTGTATGTGTAGTAAATCTTCCATCTATTCATACGAAGTTATCTACGGCATTCTAAATAAACTTATCACCAATAGCAGTTACAGCTAAAATACATATAGTCAGCTCTTTGCAACATAGTAATTTAATAGTAGCAGACAAGAGACAAATAGCAGTAAACTGTAGGGTAGCAATAATATCTTATAGGAAGAAGCAAAAGATTCCAAAACACTAGTTCCTTGTTTGGACATATGAGAGGAAGTCGGATAGGGTGGGAAATTGGACAAGACTCAGTAGAGTAGAGATAACCTTGGTTGTAATGTCCCCGTTTTTAGACTTATGGGATTAACTTGGTTTGGCGACCCTCACAGGCTAATCAAGCGATCAGAGGGGATCAGATGGTGGAGCCAGCGTTGGGATTCCTGTTGTGAGGTTTCACATCATCACCCCAAAGGATTTGGGGACCCCCATTTTCGAACAAACCTAGGCTTTTTCCTTGATCCTGGCTTAGCGAGGCCTTAGCAAATTTTGGTCTTAGATGGATGATTTTCTGAAAATTATTGAAATTGGAAAGCTTGGCTTTCATTTTTTAATTTGAGTATGATTTGGTCTTTTGGAAGCCTTGCAATTTTTCTTTGGGTGTTGAAATGGATTAAAATAAATGGAATTGATTTGCCAAATGAAATTGTAAATTGAAAGAAGTAATTGGATTAAAATCGAAGGTCTGGCCCCAAATTCGAACTAGTGGCTGGTCCTTAGATAAAATTTAAAGGCTCTCCTTGGTAAAAAAATAAAAACTTGATCTATGTATTCAAAATCTGGGCTAATAATTTAAAAAATCTAGGCTAATAATTTAAAAAAATCTGGGCTAATAACTATGAAATTAGGGCCAATAAAAATTAAAAAAATCTGGCCTTGGCAATTAAATCAAAATCTGGTCACCAATTTAAAGACCTGGCCCTTATTATTTAAAAAATTGAGCATGGAAAGTAAAAATCTGGGCTTATAAATTTCGAAATTTGCATGGAAATTAAAATCTGAGCATTGGATTTCGAAGCTATGGACCTTTTATATGGCGTATGGCATTGAAAAGTAAAAATAGGGCTCCTCATGTGTGGCGTGTGGCCAATATGGGCCAGGTTAATTTCGAAAGCTGGTCTTAAACAATAATTTAGTATGGCATTTAATGTGAATTTGGTTTGTTTAAACAGGTCGGCCCCCTTTATAGACTTTTAATTGGAATTTGTGGTTTGTTTTAAATAGGTCGGCCCTTGCTTGGAGGCTAAAGTTTAGTATAAAGGAGTGCTCCTCTCCTCCTCTCTCACACACCATTCCTTCCTATCCATCAAGGATCAAAGCATATAGAGGAGAAGAGCGAAATTTATATAGAGGAGCAGAGCATAAAGAGGCTGTGAAGTTTGGGCATAGTTGGAGTCAAAAAAGCCAGCGAATTTGTTCATGCAAGGCAGCGAAATTGTCTTTGAGGGAAGACTGCAATGTGGCCCAGATTTGCAAAATTTGAGCAGGGGCAGGAGATACTAAAATCCGGGGAGGCTATGAGCTGATAGAGACTTGCAATTTTGTCTTAGAGGACTGACAGAAAATATCAAGAGGAGACCACAGTGAGTTTGGGGCCTGCTATTAAATAGAGAGAGGCCAGCGAATTTATTAGGGCCTGCGAAACTGATCAGGGACTGCAATTTAGAAAAGGAGGCCTGCTATTTCATCTAGAGGCTACGAATTGGAGGGAGGCTGCTTTTTGATAAGAAGAAAGCTACAAATTTATCAAAAGGACTTGCCTATTTGAGGAAGATTTACAAAAATTGGTGAGTGGCCTATTTTCTTAATTGTTATCTTTATTCTTTGATGTTGATTGTTTGGTGTAGGAGACGATCTTCATGATTGAGAGTGAAAACTGGTTCGTAAAGCAGATTTCTTTCCTGTTCTTGATTGGTATTCTTCCCTCCATTTCTTGTTTGCATCATCCATCCATCACCTCATCATCTCATTAAAGCTTAAAGTTGGGAGATATAAGTGTAGTTTCCGTTTAGGATTTGGAGAAAGGAGATATAAGTGGTAGTCCCACCCCTAGGAAAGAAATTGGGAGATATAAGTGTAGTCCATCTCATAGGTAACAAAGAGGCAGAAATAAGTGGTAGTCCCATCCCTAGGTGGAGAGGCAGAGATAAGTGTAGTGTGATAAGGAGAAATAAGTGGTAGTCCCATCCCTAGATTGGCGAGGCAGAAATATGTTTGATCATCCCTAAGATTGGAGGGGCAGAGATAAGTGTAGGCCCACGTCACTGTAGAAAGAAGGGGCAGAAATAAGTGTTTAAGATGGCGGATGCTAGTGCAAGCAAGAACCCAAAGGGAATGAATACCAAGAAAGACAAGGAAGACATGATGCCCAAAGACCACCTTCTTCTCAAAATTGAAGCGAGTTAGTGACACCAACATCGGCACCATGGATATGATACAATTGAGAGTTGGTTGCACGAAGGCAAGAAGGGAGTCACCAAGTCATCGAGGCTCACCAGGTCAGATTTCAAATCAGAGTATGGCGATCTTATTGTGCTTCTCAACCGAGTCATGGGCTCCGCTCAAGGTACACAATTTGATCCTTGGATGTATTATTTTATTGAAGGAATTGAGAATGGAAAATGAAAGTTTGATTGGGCTAGAATTATAAGTGAAAATTTAGAGTTGCAACTTAGGATAGTGCAAAATTGGAAGCAATTCTACATGGGGTCCTACCTCTTCTATTTGAATGGAAGGCTGTTGGTGATGCTTTGCTAGTCGAACCAAATCTAGATTTGAGGAGATGCACTACACCACTATGGTGGAGACAGATGCTTATGCCAAGGGGCGAGGTTGTGGCAGTTCGAATAGTTGAAGGCATTCAAGGGTTAACCAAAGAGGAAAACATTAGCTAGGAGGCAATTGATGAACTTAACGATTATTTCAAATCAAAGAATGGGTGGATTGTGGGCCGCTCAAGGAGGTATGGCCAAGGCAGGTGCCCCCAAAACCCAGGAGTATTGAAGCAAAGGGAGGTGCATGCAAACCAAATTCGAGTAGGAAGGTTAGAGAAGACCAGGAAGGTTAAAGGAAGGTAGGGATAATGAAGGAGGAAGGCGAGACGAAAGGTTGAAAGAGGTCAAGTTCGATTTCAAGGCGGTGGCCAAGAGCAAAGCTCTCAAATTGCAAGAAGGTTCACATCCAGGCAAGCCACCAAGGCCAAGGCAAGATTACCCCAAGTGCATAGAGACCTCACCCTTTCAAGGTCAGGACATCAGGTACAAGCAAGTTCAATTGGTGATGAGAAAGTTTCTAAGGACGAGCTCAAGCATCCAAGGCTTCACCTCATCTCAAGGATTAAATAAATTTATAAGATAAGGTTGATGAGGTGGCAATTTCATGTGCATGCAATCAAATCATGCCAAGTGTCCTATGTTCTCATTGGTTGATAGATTATTGTAATTTTCTCATTGGCTCACAAAGTTGGTGCCCTCATGTAATTGGTTAAAAGATGATAACCCTAATTAGGGTTTGTAAGATTTAATCTTGGCCCTTGATTTTGCCTCTTAATCTTGGCCACTCGTTGTAATTTGGAGCCTCTATATAAGGCCATTTGTTCTCATTTGTAAAGAGAGTTATGTTGGAGAATTGTTTCCAAAATACTATCAAAATTGTTCTCTATTCATTGTTGTGGTTTGCATGGTGGATATACATAATCATTTTGGTGTATTGCATGTTTCTTCTCATCTCTCAAATTAAAGTAGAATTTCATTTCATGTTGTTAGAGTAGAAGTAGATGGCTAGTTGTATGGTGATGTTAGTGAATGTTTGATAGGGATCTATATACTAGGCCACTAGCATCCTAGCGGCTTGTTAGGAAGCCTTGTGTGGTAATCTAGTCCAATCACTCCCAAGTTCTACTTGCATTTCATCTTTCCGCTTGTACTTCAAGTTGGGTTGGAAGATAGGTGTTAGTGTGAAAATCCTAAGAGTATCCCTTTGAATCATTGCACCAATGGAGGTAGCGCCGCTGGCAAGCTTTCATTTAGTTGGATCCCCGTCCATTTGCTAATTTCTTCATTCATAGGAGTAGTAGTAGAGCAATAAGCAGTTAGTGGTAGGAGTAGTTGAAAGTGAAAGTGATCAAGGAGAAAAGAACAAGTCAAGCAAGCGAAGTACCACCAAGTTATCTTTGAATGAACAACGTAAGCCTGCCGAAGTGATTACCAGCAAATCACATTAATATAACTGAGTTAGTATCCACAAGTGTAAGGAACCTTGGAGTTTTTCTCATGTTTTTCATGAGTATATACTTTTCAAGAGAGGGTTGAGTGTTTGGTATTCTATATCAAGTATTCAATTGCTATATGTTATGTAGTGGTACAAAACTAACATCAACAATTCCATTCTGAAAGGTTCGACTTATCAGGTCTGCTCTTCGTTTGGATCATTTTGGTCAACTTACTATTTTTAGTAAGTGGTATTTTGGGTATGGCCAAGATTAGCAGGGTGTCTGCACGGAGTGTCAGATATCTCAGGATTGAGTTTCAGTGAATCTCCAATTTGAGAGACTTACTATTTATAGTAAGTCTATTTTTAGCAGTGGCTATTTCTAGCAAGGCAATGCCTATTCCTAGCTGGGCAGTTGGACTTGGTGCTTTGTCAGAAATTTGTTGATTGCAGTCAAACAGTTCAGTGGCTTATATTTTAAATGTGTTATTAAATTAAATTATTTTGATTTAATTTAATAACTTATTACTTTATAACTTTATGTTATAAAGTGAGATTATTTTTAAAGCCAATTAAGTGAAAATATTAAAAAGTGTTTTTTCCAAAAAGCCTATATATTCTAATTGAAAAAGCACTTTTCTCATCTTATGCAATCATTATTATTTCTTGGAATTTGGGAAGAAGACAAAAACCTGGCTAGGGTTTCAAGGACTGATTCCTCTATCATAATTTGAGCCATTATCTGATGATGGTGAATTTTACATGCTGATTGTTTCTGAGCACAATTCGATGCTGTTGTATATTGAATTTGCAGAGGTGAATTTTGTATTGAGTGGAAGCTGTATAATTTTCATGCTGCGTTTATATATTTGAAAGGAGGTGTTTTGATTGTCAGCGAATTCTACATTATTTGCTGCTGGCGTCAACCCACTACAGGCACATGAGACCAAGGGAGAGTTGTATCTCTTAATTCCTGGTCATGTGATTGTTCAAGCAGGGCCGTTTGCAACTTTCTAGAACCCGCATACAATTCTGGGCCAGTCACGTGCTAATTGGAGCATTCACGTGGGGTAAATCTCAAGGTGGCCGATCATTTCTTGATATAGTGACAGCCAACAAGGTGGCGGCAGTATTTGTATGGAGACGTGACAGCATAAGGTGGATTTATGATTACAGGTGCTTTAACAATTTTTTTTAGAATAAATAATTTATGTAATTTTTGTTAGAAAATATGGTTTCCAAGTAATGAATGTTAAAAGGATGCTTTTTATCTGATTTGGATATTCTAAGTTGGTGAATAAAAATTTCAGAATTTGCTATTTGCATGATTATTATTAAGATATAGTTGCAGTCATTCAAAAATATTAGTGAACATTCAGGAAGAGCCAAAATCGGTTCTTTACATTGGCCAAGGGTGCATCAGTAGATGTTGAAACCAATTTCCTAGTAACCCGAATACTCTCTTAGACAGGCATTATGCCAAGGTAGCAGTCGCTGCAGGGAATAACCGTCTAAGATAGTAGGGTACCACCAGTTCCAGATGACTAATCTTATCTGATCTATTCTTTCCTTTGCGGAGGGCCACGTCCATCTCAGTTAGAGTTGGGCAAGGGTGGAATACATTGTATTCCTCGGTTGGGAGGTTAAACGCCCTGGTGTTATCTTTTCCCCCAAGAAGACATCCATGAACCTTTCTGCCATTTCATACAGACTTGTAACTGTGAGTAACCTTCTTCTTCTCTTAACTTTCATGAATGATACTTTTCTTATGATTGCTCAAAATGAATATGAAATTGAATATGAAAGTAGTAAACACTACTCAAGCTTCTCATAAGTGCAGTAAACTTTATACTTCGGCTATTAGATTAAGTTCCGTTAATCTTTATTGTTATGTATATGTTATGTGTTTATATTTTATGTTCAATTAATCTTTATTGTTATGTATATGTTCGTTGTTTATATTTTATGATACAATATATGTTTCAAAAAAAAAAGCGTCTTATTTCTCTTTGTAATATTGGTTTTACCTTCTTAGCATTTTTTTTCAATATTCAGATTTTTGAATTGTTACAAACACACTAGTTGACAGGGGATTACATGCACTTAGAATCAGTGGAATCACTTGACTCTAGACTGTTTGTTTCATTCGTCACCGAGCCCAGCTAACTCTTGATCATACTCAATATCTCCTGTATGTCTAGCACCCTTACTTTGATGGACTTCCTTGTAATCAGATGGTTGGGCTGCTGCTCCAGTCTTAATTGATGGACTTTGCTTGTGGAAGACAAAGCAAAGTCTATCATGTGCTCCCCTTATTGATCAAATCCTTGTCGACTTATATCAGCTTCCACTCTTATGTTCCTCAATCTGATATCTTGACTCCATGACCTGTAGATGATGAACATATTGTCATTGATGTCAAAATCAGAGATCAAAGAAGTTAACTTGTACAGCATATACTCAAGATGTAGAGATATATATATATCATGAAGTATATACAGTATTGTGCATATATGAATTAGAGATAATCAGCATATCTGATACATACGCTTTATATAAAGTTATACATACAACAATTAGCATATTGAGTATATTGAAATACAGTGAACAAAGAACAGATTGAAGTTTGCAGATTGAATATATCAAAGGTTGTATACAGAAGGATGTCTTCAACGTCAACATATACAGCATATCATATTCAGATACACCTTTGTTTGTCTTTAATGTTTATATCATTGGGATATTGATTGTTGGTCATATTACAGTTTCTGAAGATAAAATGGTTCAGGCACATACCTTCGATGAAAGTATATAGTTTGGTTTGAATATGTTCTCCGAGTGTGAGAATTGGGGTTTGAAGTCATAAAATGGTTCAACTTTGGCATTGCTTTATAATGTTCTGAAAGTTTTTTGAAAGAACGAGAATAGTTCAGCGATACCCTGTATATGTGTTTGTGGAATCACATGTTCTTAGCATGTCTAATACTGGCTTTGATTACAGAATATCTCCAGCGATGTATCATGTAGTTTTGTCTTCGTACAGAGAACAGAGATATATATATTATTCAATAAACAAGATATGAATACAGCATTGTATACAGCAAAACATACAGAAGTCGTATTCATCAGATACATAAGAAGACGTATTCAAGAGACATATTCATCAGATACATACAGCAGGTACATAAGAATACATTCAGAGACATATTCATAAGAAGATATGAACAGCAGAGTCATACCGAACATGAAGAAACGGCATCAGAAGTTAACGGCAGAGGTTAAATAGAAATCATATATATACATACATATATGCAGAGGTATATGCAGCGACCGGATATGCAAAGACAGCATAGAACAGAAATTATATTATCGAAGTCAAGGTTTGCAATAATATAAGGTCATCGAAGTTTTGAAGGCAAGGTCTTCACATATCTGCGTTCTCCAATATCAAAGGATATTATAACATCAAATATATGCAGCGTCTACTATATGCACAGCATGCTATGTTTATACGAAGAATGAATATATATATAAGATATATATGTATGCCGTGTTTAAAACATTATCGAAGGATGAAAATATATATCGAAGATAGCATATCATAAATTTAAAAAGGATTAAATTATTTGAAATGCGATAAAGCCTGGTAACAGTTTGCTGTTTTTGATAAGCACTTAAAGACAAGCCAAATAAGACAAATCAATAGCATTGAATAAAATAAAGGAAGATACTCATTGTATTTGCCACGTCAAGGTGCAGATGTTAGTAAAGTTTTTGTTTAATAAAAGAAGATTAACGTATTATATATGAAAAGCATTTACAACAGTGATACTTAAAAATGAAAGGTGTATGCGATTATTTTACAAGCGGTTCATAATTAAGAGATAACAGTTAAAGACAATGGTTATATTTAATAAGACAAGAATTAAGTCTAAAAAGGGCATCGCCAACAGACATGTCTTCGTAAAAGATTGTGTCTACTCAAAAGGACATCTCCCTTCAATGTAAGTTATAAGATATAAAATGAAGGTGAAGAAATGATGAGAAAATGTGAAAGGTGAATGAATTACATCAGTGGTGCATAATGATAGTAAAATAAAGAATAAGTATTCAGATTCATAATCTGATGTGTGTCAAAAAGGAAATATATAAGTGGAAAGCTATATTAGAGATATTAGAGGAGAAGAGTAAATAAAATAGAATATATGTGAGATACGATAAAGATATATCACATAAACAAACAGAGATTTTATATGTGCATATATGAAAGAATAAAAATGCAGATTTGAGAAAATGATAAGAGCATTCAAGGCAGAATTAAATGACGAAATTAAGGACAGGCTTGTATGAAGAGATTGTAATGTCCATCATCAGTTGAAGAAAGCAACATTGCCAAGGTGGAAGAAAATTTGTATACAGTGAGTTGGCGCTCAGAATCCGGATAGGAGGAGTTGGTGCTCAGAATCCGGACAGAGGGAGTTGGTGCTTCCAGTAGGTCGGTCCCTGCGAAGTGTGGGAGTTGGTGCTTCCAATGAGTCGGTGCTCATAAACATAGGGGTTGGAGCCTCTAGTAGGTTGGTGCCTACAAAACATTGTAAAAGAACAATATTATATAAAAGCAACTTATTTTGTGGTTTTCTCCCATATTGGGTTTCCACGTAAATATTGTGTTCATGTGCATAATTGTTTATTTGAGTATTTGAAGTTATTTTTGAATAAAAGCATTTAAATTTAAAAAGGTTATTATACTGATTCACCCCCCCCTCTCAGTATAATTGTGTGCTCTTCAATTGGTATCAGAGCGGGTTCCTTCTATATAGCCTAACTGCTTGAAGGTAGATCTAAAGAGCACAAATGGCTGAAAGTTTTCAAAACAAGGTACAAAATTTTGATGGGACAAATTATGCATTTTGGAGTATAAAGATGGAAGCATATTTAAATGCTATTGGATTCGATGTTTGGCAATCAGTACTAGATGGTTATACAATACCAACAAACCCACCAACAGATGCAGCCAGAAAGAAGAAAAGTGAGAATAATGCCAAAGCAAAACATGCTATTTTATGTAATCTAGCCGACTCGGAGTTTACAAAAGTTATGCATTGTAAATCTGCAAAGGATATATGGGATAAAATGAAAAATATATATGAAGGGACTGACAATGTAAAGAAGGTCAAACTTCAAACTCACCGAAGCACATTCGAAAGCCTGAAAATGAAGGAAGATGAAGACATAGCCTCATTTCTCTCTCGTGTTGATGAAGTAGTCAATGCAATAAAAGCCCTTGGTGAAGATGTAGAAGAACAGCTTGTGGTTGAAAAGATCTTGAGATCTCTACCCATTAGATTTGATTCTAAAGTGTCAGCAATCGAAGAGAGAAAAGATCTGGATAGTCTTACTAAAGATGAGTTACATGGAATTCTTACCGCTTATGAAATGAGGATTGGAGACAAGGAACCTAAGAAGGAAATATCCTTTAAAGTTTCTAAAAATAGTAAGAGCAAGAAACAAATCTCAAGTGATAGTTCAAGCAGTGACACTGATGAAGCTGAAGCTCATTTCTTGAGAAAGCTGAAAAGGGGAAGTGGAAAATATAAAGGGAAATTCCCTTTCAAATGCTTTAATTGTGGAAAGATAGGACACTATGCCTCAAAATGTCCTCAAAATGATGATGACTTAAGTGAAGATGAAAAGCAATCACACACAAAGAAAAAATGGAAGAATAACAATAAGAAATATCAAAAGAAAAACAAAAGGAGTTTTTATTCCAAAAAGGACATCTCTTCAGATGAAAGCAGCGAAGAATGCACTAGTGATAAGGAGGATGAAATTCTATTTATGGTTGAAGCAGACACAAGTGATAGTTATGAAGAAGAGGAAGACGAATCATGTAATGAGGAAGAGGATGTTGATCTTAAAGAAGAACTTCACTATGCATACAAACAAAATGAAAAATTGAAAAGAAAATTAGTGAAACTTAAAGAAGAAGCTATGGAGAGTCTAGAAGCAGTAAAGAAATCAGAACAAACAATTGAAGATCTAAAGATCCAATTAGAAGAAACCAAACAAGCTGAAACTGATCTAAAATTAGAAATTGAGAAATTAAAAAGAGAGTTGGAGGAAAGCACTATCAAACTGCGCAATAGTCTCAAGTCTGAAAAGAGTTCAAAAATCCTAACTAATATCATTGATAGTCAAAAGCCCTCTTCCAGCAAAATAGGGGTTGGTTTTGAAAGAAACTCAAATAGTAACAATACATTCAAAGGCTTCATAAAAGAAGGAAACAAGACAATCATAAATGAACCATCAAAAGAAGACAAGCTTAAAGAGAAGAACTACAAAAAGAATGAAGAAAATGATGTTCATAAACCTAGTCATAAATTTCATGGATATTGCTACTGTTGCAATTGTTTTGGTCATAAAGCACTTGAATGGAGAATACCTAGACAAAATATGAATGAATGGAAAAGGCCATATTATAGACAGCATTTTTCTTACCTATTCAATGGATATTGCTACTCTTATAACAAATTTGGTCATAAAGCTCTAAACTGCAGAAGCAAAGTGAAGAATATCCAAAATTTCAGAACTCAAAATCCTTTTACCCCATTGGTTAATTTTGATATTCTATGTTCAAAGTGTAACAATTTTGGACATGCAACCCACAAATGTAGAACAATCTTTCCTACAGAACAAGCAAAGAAAGAAGATCTTCCTAAAAAGATGGTTTGGAGAAAGAAAGAAAAGTCGCTATAGCTTTACATGCTCAAAAACAACAGATGTGTGGAGTGGACTAAGAGAAAACTTACTTAGTCAGCATTGTGATCAAGGGCATAATATATCACTTCTGAAGGTTGTAAGATTAATAGCTAATGCTTTGTATGTTTTACAAATGAAGAAAAATGTTTTCTTGTGCAAGAAGATGAAAATCAGCTATGGCACAAAGGATTGAGGTACTTACATTGTCAAAATCAGAGTGGCGCAGCCGAAGCATGTGTTCAGGGGGAGCTAGTCTCTAGCCTTGGAGACCCTTTGCCATTGATGTCAAAGGGGGAGAGATTGAAGATGAAGGGAATAGTGAACTAAGGGGGAGCCTTGCACAATTAGATATTTGAGAAGTTGCCATCAATGACAAAGGGGGAGATTGATGAACATATTGTCATTGATGTCAAAATCAGAGATCAAAGAAGTTGAATTGTACAGCATATACTCAAGATGTAGAGATATATATATATCATGAAGTATATACAGTATTGTGCATATATGAATTAGAGATAATCAGCATATCTGATACATATGCTTTATATAAAGTTATACATACAACAATTAGCATATCGAGTATATTGAAATACAGTGAACAAAGAACAGATTGAAGTTTGAAGATTGAATATATCGAAGGTTGTATACAAAAGGATGTCTTCAACGTCAACATATACAGCATATTATATTCAGATACACCTTTGTTTGTCTTTAATGTTTATATCATTGGGATATTGATTGTTGGTCATATTACAGTTTCTGAAGATAAAATGGTTCAGGCACATACCTTCGATGAAAGTATATAGTTTGGTTTGAATATGTTCTCCGAGTGTGAGAATTGGGGTTTGAAGTCATAAAATGGTTCAACTTTGGCATTGCTTTATAATGTTCTGAAAGTTTTTTGAAAGAACGAGAATAGTTCAGCGATACCCTGTATATGTGTTTGTGGAATCACATGTTCTTAGCATGTCTAATACTGGCTTTGATTACAGAATATCTCCAGCGATGTATCATGTAGTTTTGTCTTCGTACAGAGAACAGAGATATATATATATTATTCAATAAACAAGATATGAATACAGCATTGTATACAGCAAAACATACAGAAGTCGTATTCATCAGATACATAAGAAGACGTATTCAAGAGACATATTCATCAGATACATACAGCAGGTACATAAGAATACATTCAGAGACATATTCATAAGAAGATATGAACAGCAGAGTCATACCGAACATGAAGAAACGGCATCAGAAGTTAACGGCAGAGGTTAAATAGAAATCATATATATACATACATATATGCAGAGGTATATGCAGCGACCGGATATGCAAAGACAGCATAGAACAGAAATTATATTATCGAAGTCAAGGTTTGCAATAATATAAGGTCATCGAAGTTTTGAAGGCAAGGTCTTCACATATCTGCGTTCTCCAATATCAAAGGATATTATAACATCAAATATATGCAGCGTCTACTATATGCACAGCATGCTATGTTTATATGAAGAATGAATATATATATAAGATATATATGTATGCCGTGTTTAAAACATTATCGAAGGATGAAAATATATATCGAAGATAGCATATCATAACTTTAAAAAGGATTAAATTATTTGAAATGCGATAAAGGCTGGTAACAGTTTGTTGTTTTCGATGAGCACTTAAAGACAAGCCAAATAAGACAAATCAATAGCATCAAATAAAATAAAGGAAGATACTCATTATATTTGCCACGTCAAGGTGCGGATGTTAGTAAAGTTTTTGTTTAATAAAAGAAGACTAACGTATTATATATGAAAAGCATTTACAACAGTGGTAATTAAAAATGAAAGGTGTATGCGATTATTTTACAAGCGGTTCATAATTAAGAGATAACAGTTAAAGACAATGGTTATATTTAATAAGACAAGAATTAAGTCTAAAAAGGGCATCGCCAACAGACATGTCTTCATAAAAGATTGTGTCTACTCAAAAGGACATCTCCCTTCAATGTAAGTTATAAGATATAAAATGAAGGTGAAGAAATGATGAGAAAATGTGAAGGGTGAATGAATTACATCGGTGGTGCATAATGATAGTAAAATAAAGAATAAGTATTCAGATTCATAATCTGATATGTGTGTCAAAAAGGAAATATATGAGTGGAAAGCTATATTAGAGATATTAGAGGAGAAGAGTAAATAAAATAGAATATATGTGAGATACGATAAAGATATATCACATAAACAAACAGAGATTTTATATGTGCATATATGAAAGAATAAAAATGCAGATTTGAGAAAATGATAAGAGCATTCAAGGCAGAATTAAATGACAAAATTAAGGACAGGCTTGTATGGAGAGATTGTAATGTCCATCATCAATTGAAGAAAGCAACATTGCCAAGGTGGAAGAAAATTTGTATATAGTGAGTTGGCGCTCAGAATCCGGATAGGAGGAGTTGGTGCTCAAAATCCGAACAGAGGGAGTTGGTGCTTCCAATAGGTCGGTGCCTGCGAAGTGTGGGAGTTGGTGCTTCCAGTGAGTCGGTGCTCATAAACATAGGGATTGGAGCCTCTAGTAGGTTGGTGCCTACAAAACATTGTAAAAGAACAATATTATATAAAAGCAAATTATTTTGTTGTTTTCTCCCATATTGGGTTTCCTTGTAAATATTGTGTTCATGTGCATAATTGTTTATTTGAGTATTTGAAGTTATTTTTGAATAAAAGCATTTAAATTTAAAAAGGTTATTATACTGATTCACCCCCCCCCTCTCAGTATAATTGTGTGCTCTTCAGTAGATGCTCTTTCTGCCTTCTAGTCAGATCTTATTCTGGCTGTGAGGTTTAGTCCCAGCAACCCATCTGAACATGGAGGCCATTTTCCAATTCAAGCATGCTTCTAACAAATGAGAAGTCTTCTTATATAGCCGTTGGGCAAAGAGAAAGAAATGGAAGACCCCAAGTCAGCTCTAATCAAAATAAATAACAAAAATAAACTATTTTAGCCGCCCAACTCAATCAGGTCGGCCAAAGCAAACATTTATTATCTTCTTTACTTTATTTAAAATTTATTAAATATCTTAAAGAAAACTCACGGGGTTGCTATCCAACTGTGCCCAAGACTGACTGGCCCTTATTTAAATTGGGCTCACGACATCTCCAGCCAAACCCTAAAACATGGCCAAACCATTTTGATGGTGAAACTATTTACCCTACCTGGTCACAGATGGAATCATTCATGTTTTACAATTGCACTTCAATGTTTGAGTTTGATGTTTGTGAAGTCTTCAGAGAAGACAAATTTCAGTTGTTAGTATTATACAGCAAGATTAGATGCCATGAGCAGTAATAGAGTATGGATGCCATTTTTAGGATGTTATGATAATTGAAGGACGGGTGCTCAAAGAAAACATCAGCCGCCCAAGAAAATAGGTAACTGGGTTGGAAGCTATCGATATGGTGAATAAGGAGGGTTTTGTGAGTTAGAAGGGGGCACCAATTAGGAATGCGGGGGCATAACGGTTAAGGAGATTATTTTGTTTTGCTGGCTGAAAAGGTAACCAAACACATGATGTGTGTGATATTATAGCTTCAGTTAATTGTTGTTCACTTGAATCTGAGTTTGGGCCAAATCATGGAGTTTGAGAGGGCTATCCCAAGACATCATAAGAAGATTATCTCAGCTTAGGAATTTCTTCCAGCTGGACAAAGAAGTTGACCTGATCCTAGTCACCCAGTTCTTGCTTCAGTTTGCTTTATATATTATACTGTGCTGAAGTGAGAAGGAGATTTTGGGTGATAATAAGAATCAAAAAACAGTACACTTGCTGCTGTGTATATATCTGCCATTTATATCTCAAGCTTATGCATGTATTGAAAGGTCAAGGATTATACCTCTGTATAGTATACTTATTTTCTGCTATTGTAAAATAAAAGGAAAACTCTGTTATTGCAGTTTGTGTGCATTTTGGAAGAAACGGATTTTACTGTTCAATCATTACATATTGTCTTCCATTCTCTGAGTTACATATTTGCTAACCTAGACCAGTTCGTTACCTTTGCAAAAATGCAAACTGGGTATTCTTGATATCAAACAAGTTATTGGAAGGGTGAAAATTTTTGGGTCAAAAGTAGTAAGGGACTCTACACCTTTGGGCATATTTTATGGTCGCTGTGTCTGTGGTTGTTTGGTGTAGTTGTCTCTTAGAATTTGGATCTCCTAATCAAAATTTTCAGACTTGTTCCAGAACAGTAGCAAATATCTTTCTCACAAATAAATTGAAAAGCCAAGGATAAAGCTTTGTTCAATTGATCAAGATTAAATAGGGTTAGGGTTAGGGTTTTGAAAGTAGCAATAGAATGAAAAAAAATGAAAATTGAGCAATATATAGTCAAAAAATCCCTCAAAAACAAAGCTGTGCACTAATTAGGAAAAGATACTCAAATAATACATGCACATAAGTAGCACATTAAGCAAGAGGAAATAAACCAGATATCCAGATTTTGCTCAAAACTACTAACCTGATGGTTGCCTGCTTGTACCGATCTAATATTGTCTCCACTTCATATAAGAAAAGCAGAAAAATAGGAGAGTACGTCAGAATTTTAATATCGGTCAACTCAAAAATGTTCAGCCATACTCAATAATAGCTATGAATATAGGTGGATGCCAAAAAACATGAGTTTCATGTTACCTGTTTTCCACAAAAGATATAATAGCTTGCAAAGTTGCTGAGAACCGTACCAGCTTATTCTCATCTCCATATCTGTGAGAAATTAAACAGTAAATAAAAGAAAGACTCATTTTTTGTGCAAATCAACTGCAAATGTTTTCCAGAACTAAGATTACCAAATTTATTCTGGCTTCGTGTTAAATACAGGAACGAACCTTGAGTATATTGGCTTCCCAGAATGGCTGAGTATGAAAAAATGCTTCTTTCTCTTTCTCCATGTTATTGATGTATCATCCTGCATTGTCCGTGTCATGTGAAGACTTAGTTGCACATGCATTTGACCATGAAGACTATGTGTTCATCTGGAACTGACAGACCCAACAAAGAAACTAACTTAATACCAGATCATACAAGAACTATGCACGACATCTAGGTATATTTTTTTTAAGAGGCTGTTGTACAATAGCTGCAAGCATGCTTTTGAGACATGGATGAAAACACTTGCAGGAAGCATACCCATCAATATAACAGCAGATCTAAGCATTCTCAAACATTAAGCTAAATCTTCATAAAGAATTTAAAATAGGTATACCAAAATTCTTTCCAATTGAAACATTAAATGGTTGTCTGATATTATCCAGAACTTGTTGAACAGGCTGAATCACAAAGAGGGGAGGGGGGGAGGCAAGGAGGGTTGGGGAGGGGTGTGAATCAGTTATTCACAAACACTTTACAAAACTTTTACTTAACCGGTAAACCCATAAACCATTCAAAACAGATACAGATATATTAACTTTTGTTCTATTGGTATGCACTTAAAGAATTTTGAAACTTAAAACAAATATAACCATGAAAGCACAAAACCATCAACACAATGAACAGCAGAATTTACGTGGAAACCCAAACTAGGAAAAACCACAGAGAAGCTAATTCTCATGAAATGAACACCGATTAAAAGTGACACCAGTTAAGGTGATTTTTACAAGGGTCCACAGCAATTTGCTCACTGATGTTCGGCTCACTGCCAGTAGGGCTAACTACCCTTATACAAGAGATAACAAATATGTTTTATAAACAAAACATGAACTGATAAGATTGCATCTGAATATGCATGAAACAGTTCTACTATTTAGCTGAATTACCACATTCAACAGTAGATCCGATTGCTGATCTTCTCACTGTATACCACAAAAGACAATATCTGTATATATCTGTGATTTCCTTCACACAATCCTTGGTTTCACTGATAACTCTAGAAAGTTTCTGCTTTGCATTGGTAAATTTCTTCTCAATAGATCTCTTAACACACCAAAATCTGCACCATACAGTAACAAATTGTTCTCAATGTTTCTGATCAATTCAGTTGGTAACATACCAGCCACACTAGACATTGTGATCCTCTTACTGATCAAGTGATCCATCAACAATTCCTCCAACAAAGTTTTATTCATTGACAAGCAATTAGACCATAGTCCACCAATTCTGTCAAACTCGGCATCTTCCAACAAAGTCTGAACCACATCAGAATCCATAGAATCAGATTTTGACGGAGAAACCACATCTTTCTCCACCGCCTCTTCCTCTTCTTCTTCCTTAGCCTCATCTTCTTCATCCTCCAAAATAGCAACAATTTCCTTCCCTTTAGCACTAGTTTTTCTCTTCTTTGGTTCCGAGGAGGAACCACCGACCTCAAGAAAGAATTCGAGGAGTTTCGATGCGAATCTGGTGAACACCTCACGCGACCTGTTGAACGCGACCTGGTCATCTCGACGCAACCTCACGCAATCTATACCCTCACGCGACTTGTTTGCAGGGCATCAACAACCTTGGAAACTTCTACAATCACATTTCATGGCTCCTATTTGTGGTTTTGTATAACCAGAGCCATTTTTCTACTAAAACCCTAATTTTCGAGACCCGAAAATTTTTTCAAATACATTTTTCGTGGTGGGTTTTTCGAGATCCTATCTGGGTCTTCGTTAAAATTTTTTAGGTACCTTGTTTTTCCGTACCTCAATTTTTGAGCCAACAGATTTGACTTTTGATCTCACTTTCCTTCTGGGTTTTTTATCCACTTTTCTGGGTACTTATCGGTTTTTTTGGGTCAACCAAAAAGTTGTCTTGGAATCTATGCCCATTAAATTCTTTTCTTGAAGGTTGCATCTGATGGCGTCTTTGACCAACCTGATGCTAGAAAATAGTCAACGATTCAATGGCAGCAATTACAACACCTGGAAGCAGCGAATGTTGACCATCTTCGAGTATCGTCGTCTGGATGAGCTGGTTCTAGGCACAAAGACCCGTCCAACCTCCGTTCAAGCAGATCAGGATAAATTCGATGATCGGAATCGAGAAGCCGTTATGCTTCTCAAGCTCTCTGTCACAGATGATCAGTTGCCTCAGATTCCCTCTGGCAAGTTTGTTGCAAACATCTGGAAATATTTGAAGGAGTTGCATGAGACATCCAACAAGAGTCGCGCGTTCTTTCTGAAGAATCAGTTGCTCTCCATTATGATGGATGACCGTATGTCCTTACAGGAACATCTCACGAAGCTTAAGGACATTCGTGATCAGCTTGAAGCCATTGGTCGGACGATGGAGGAAGAAGATATGGTAGTCATTACCCTGAAAAGTCCACCAACATCTTATGAGCATTTCATAGAGACTCTCAACATTACCTCAACTAATGTTGATCTGAAATTTGCAAAGTTGTGCACCAAACTTCTAAAACAAGATCGTTGGAAACAGCAATTTGGTAACCGTACTTCTTCATCCTCATCAGAACAAGCCTTTCCAACAAAATTTCAATCTTCTCAGTCAGCACAACAGGGCAATTCACATCAATTCTCCGGCAATTCTCAGCAGAAGAGTGTTCAGTGTCATTACTGTCATAAGTACGGCCACATGAAGAAGGATTGCCGTCAGCGGCTCACTTCTGAACAAAAGAAGTTGGGAGGGTCAAATCAACAAGCAAATGCTGCTGAACATTCTAAGACAAAGGAGTCCGCCTTCTATGCTTTTATGGCTAAAAGTCCCTCTGATTTAGCCCACTCGTCTGCTTGGTATATCGACTCTGGGGCTTCACGTCATTTTTCTCATCGGCGTGACTAGTTTACGGACTTTTATCCCTACAGTGATTTAGTTGTGTTTGGTGGAGGAGAGGAGTTCAAAATTATTGGCAAAGGAAATATTCAGATACAGTCTGGTGGGTGTCAGCTCATCTTTCTCAATGTATGCTACGTTCCTGGTATGGCACTCAATCTGCTCTCTGTGAGTCAGATCATGAGAAATTCCCCTCAGCTAGATGTGGTGTTCAGTGCCCACAAATGTTCCATTATTGATCACACGACTCATCTTACTGTTGCTTCTGGACTAGAGGATCATGGCCTGTATCAGCTTACTAACACTGGTGATTCTCCTGAAATTGCTATGGCAGCCCGTGATTTATCTCTCAGTACTTTGTGGCATCAGCGATATGGACATCTCAACATCCAGTATCTATCTCAGCTGTCTCAGGAGGAACTTGTCTCTGGTCTACCTCCGATTCAGACGCAGCATCTTGAAGTATGTGACGCTTGTCAAGCTGGCAAACAACATTGGACTCCCTTCAAAGATGGCGATTCTTGGCGCGCATCTCAGGTACTTCAATTACTTCATGCTGATATTTGTGGTCCTATGAATACATCGTCAGTCACTGGTTGCAAATATTTTTTGCTTATTGTTGATGATTTTAGTAGAAAGATGTGGGTGTACTTTCTTAAACAAAAATCAGATGCATTTAGTACATTTCAGAATTTTTAAGTCGGTTGAAAACGAGTCTGGCTACAGTATCATTTCTCTTAGAACAGATAATGGGGGGGAATTTTGTTCTCATAGATTCTCCAGTTTTTGTGCTGAACATGGCATCAAACGCCAATTCACCACACCTTACACTCCTCAGCAAAACAGTGTTGTTGAGCGTCGCAATCGTACGATTGTAGAGATGGCTCGTTCTATGTTACAACACAAGAGTGTTCCTAATAAGTATTGGGCAGAAGCAGTGTTTACTGCTGTTTACCTTCTGAATCGTTCCCCTACTCAGGCTGTCAAGAACACAACTCCTAAAGAATTGTGGTCTGGTCGTAAGCCCAAGATCAGCCACCTGAAGATTTTTGGCTCTCTTGCCTATGTTTGAATTCCTGATGCTAAACGTTCCAAATAAGATTCCAAGACTCAGAGACTCATTATGACAGCGTACAGTGACAACCATAAGGCTTACAGATTGACAGATATTGACACTAATCATCTCATCTTTAGCCATGATGTTGTTTTTGATGAAACCCGAGGACCTTTTCTGTCTTCTTCTAAGCAGTGTTCTGAAGAACAGCCTCATAGGGTTCCTCTTCCTTTAGCATCATCTAATGGGAGGGATGATACAGCTAATGCTTGCCCTGGGACACCTGATACTGATCCTATTGAGGCTCCTGAGAATGATCCTCTTCCCGTTGCTACTCCTGAACCTCCTCCAGCTCCTCCGGCTCCTCCAGAGATTGGCTCTTCTACTCTCCGACCCAAATGGTGGGTTAAAACTATTAGTGATCTCAAGGATGATGAGCTCATCGAAGGTAGAGTTTCTCGAAATAAGAGCAAACAAACAGTTAATTTTGCTCTTATGGCTAACATTCATAATGTTTATGAGCCCCAGACTTATTCCGAGGCTAAAGGTATCCCCGAATGGGAACAGGCTATGGAAGCTGAATTTCAGAGTATTCAGAAAAATCAAACTTGGGTTCTTTCTGATCTTCCTCCAGGAAAGAAGCCCATTAGCTGCAAATGGGTATACAAGGTAAAATATAAAGCTGATGGAACCTTAGACAAGTATAAGGCTCGTCTTGTTGCTCGAGGGTTCTCACAAAGGGAAGGTATTGACTATGAGGAGACTTTTGCTCCCACAGCAAAAATGAGTACCATACGGCTTGTTCTTGCCTTAGTAGCTCAGTTTGGTTGGAAAGTTCATCAGATGGATGTTAAGAGTGCTTTTTTGAATGGTGACTTACAGGAAGAGCTCTACATGACGCAACCTTCTGGATTTAAGGTTGCTGGTCAGGAACACAAAGTCTGTACACTTGTCAAAGCTCTCTATGGTCTGAAACAAGCTCCTCGGGCTTGGTACATGAAAATTGATAAATATCTAACCGATCATGGTTTGCAAAGGAGTCCATCGGATTCAAACCTATATATCAAACATGTAGGTGATGATGTCTTGTTTATCGTTGTTTATGTGGATGATTTGATCATCGCTGGAAGTTCAACACATTTGATCACTGAGATCAAACAGGATTTGTGTAGCACTTTTGACATGACAGATTTGGGACTCTTGCACTATTGTCTCGGAGTTGAGGTTTGGCAGACTAAGCATAGTATCTTTCTTTCTCAATCCAAGTATGCTAGAAGTCTTGTGGACAGGTTTCAAATGCAGGATTGCAAACTTGCCCTCACTCCTATGGAACCCGGGCTAAAATTATCAACTCAGTCCGATTCACCTGTTGTGGATGAATCTTTGTTTAGACAACTAGTGGGCAGCCTTATTTTCCTTACTGCCACTAGGCCTGACATTAGCTTTGGGGTAAGCTACATATCCCGCTTTATGACAGCACCCAAAACTGATCATCAGACAGCTGCAAAGCGTGTCCTGCGCTATGTTAGTGGTATTCTTGACTATGGTCTTCTGTACACTCAGAGTTCTGATCCTACACTATGTGGCTACACAAATTCAGATTGGGCCGGTTCTGTTGATGATCGTAAGTCTACTGCTGGATATGTGTTCAATTTGGGGTCTGGTGCTGTCACATGGACGAGTAAGAAACAACAGGCAGTGGCTCTGTCATCCACCGAAGCAAAATATCGCGGAGCCATCAAAGCAGCTTGTGAGGCCGTTTGGCTTCGACGGATGCTTGCAGATATGCATGTTCCTCAGTCAGGAATGACTCCTCTATTCTGTGATAATCAGGGAGTGCTCAAACTAGCAAATAATCCGGTTTTCCATGAACGAACTAAACATGTCAAAACACATTGTCATTACATTCGTCAGCTGGTTGAAGATAAATCTATTCAATTGCTGTATGTTCCTACCTTAGAGCAGCCCACTGATATCTTCACCAAATCTCTCAGTTCTGACAAATATGTAAAATTCAGGAAGGCTATTGGTGTTATTGACAGATTGAGCATTATGGGAGGGTATTAGAATGTTTCTAATAATCGAGAACTGCTTTAATGCTCTATCTTGTGTATCTCGTTGTATTTAGATAGTTGCTATTTAAACTATCTTCGTAGTGTATATATGAGCTTGTAGCTCTTTGTAAATTATTCATTTTTTTATTCAATACACAAAATAATCTATTCGATTATTTTACCATCTACATCTAGTATGGATGGTCGAGCCACAATCTATCATGTCAAGCGAGATAGTGCAGCCACAATGGACTCCTAGGACTAGATCCCCTAGTTCTACCTCTCCCCTAGTTTTTATTAGAGCTGGGAAGAGGAAGATGTTATATGGTTTGATGTAGTATTTACTTTTAGTTTTACAAAAACAACTTACCTTTTTTAATTTTGTTTCAAACTATCAGGCTATCAGGCTATCAGCCATCAGCATTCCACATGAGGATGTCACTTTGTACCCAATTTGCATTTTAATCAATCAAATATAACAAGACTCAGCTTGTTTTGTGTTATAAAACTTGATAGTTCAATGTATCGATATTAACAATGGAGATGAAGTCTCCTTAAATAGAAAAGTGCAAGACGATGTTTCTAAACGAAACAATTGTTAACTAACTACGAAAAAATCAAACTAACTAATAAAAATAAACTCACTAAAGATGACCATTAGAAACATTACATTATTCTCTTAATATTATGTACTCAGTTAATGACTGATTGGATGCATCTGCTCATTGAATTTTGCAAAAAAAAAGGCTTTCTATGAAAATTTTAAGGTTGCCATGAAATTTAAGCAAATTTTTTAGTTGTTGAGTTTTTGTCGAATCACGTTTCGAGCTCTGCCTAGTTTTTGCCAAGTCCAAGTTTTTCATCTATGTTATAAAGTATCAAAGTTGTGTTTGATGCAACTTATCAAAGTTGGATTTCATGCAAGTTATAGGGTTGTAGCAAGTGATTTTTCAAAGGTAGTATTTAGTAGCCATTTAAGCTGGTAAGACTAGAAGCATCTATGCTCTTAATTAAAGCCTATGTGGCTTAAGCCTTAGAACATTATTGTATGCCATTTTGGAGTGCTTAAATATTACTCTGCTACATTTTAGCAAGAGATTTCACTAGAAGTAGGTTTCTTCGGGTATATCAGTCTATTACTCTCTTTTGGAGTTGTTCTCTCATTTGTTCTTTCATTGTTCGTTCATGCTTGACAAGTTCATTCTTTAGCCTCTCTCTCTATGGTTTAAATCAGTATGTTGTGGACTTTGGTCTAGTATAACTACCCAACTTTACAAATCAATATAAAACCAGTTTAGTATATGTCACTCCATGATTAGAATAATGACAGTAAGCTATTAATACAAATGTATTCTTGTCAAGTTGTGCAACATATAGACAACATAAAAGTGTTGTTTTGCAAAAATAAACATTATTACTATATGTTGAGTGATCTTCATAATTCTCCCATTTTGTAAATCATATTTATAAGTAAGCAATTTTGTACTGATCTTTTAATAGGATTAACAGCATACTCCATAATCATTGGCTTCTCTATTTCTACAGCCATCCAAGTATATCCTGAAATTATCAAGAGAGTTTATTTCCTTGACTAATCATCTAAGGAAGAAATTAAGCATAGTTTGAACTTGCGTGGATATTTGCAACCTTAGATCACTCCCCCAATTGAACTCAATCCCTGGTTGGCATGCAGGTAAATCATATGCCAAAACAACTGTCGAGTGATGCATAAACTTTGTAATAGCGAGGAACTTGATTTGTGCAATGTAGCTTCTTTTGGTTTCTATAGCCTCAAGCTAAAAAAAGTAATGTTTCTTTTACAACGATACATAGCATTGAAAACAGACCAAGCTCAGTGCAACCATGTTGAACATAATCTAAATGTTCTAAAACTGTCCTTTTGATGTTCCAGTTATTTTGCAACCTCTGCAGCAGAACATTATGGACGCACATTGTCATCTGCGTCTTTCCACCTTTCCTTAAGTCCAGGAATGAATGTAGCTAAGCACACAAAGAGATTGCCAGTGAGCACATACTCCAATAGAATTACCATAGATCATTCTCCTTGCACGCCTCAACAAACCTTCATACCCATTCCATTTATATGAAGCTGACATGTGTAAATTAAATAGGAACTGTAATCTATGATAGCTTAAATCCTTTACAGTTCTCGTTGTAACTGAAAAAAGATATCCCGGGTTCCTGCCTAGTCTTCTATTTTTCTAATAGAATGGTATTCGTTCAAGCTATATATTCAAACTTGAATAGGAAATGACTGGCAAAATAGGGAGTTTTGCTTATTCAAACAATTTTTACCTTTAAACGATTAAGGAAAATTCTATCATGGGATAAAAAATTAAGCAGCCTTGTTTCAGAATAAGTGAAGGAAACTGCATGATTACAGGTGCATAAGATGACGAACTACTGGAATTCTAGACCCTCCAAGGAATCCTGATGGTAACAATTAACCTAGTGCAGTAGTTTATTGTACCAGTTTCAATCTTACCTAAACCGCCAAGTGTACAGTTCAAGCTCATGAGAGAATGATTATGGATGGAAATGACTGCTCTTGATACAAACATAACAGATATGACTACACTTGACAGAGAGATTAGTCCAAAAATCATGTAACGCAAGATGTAATTAGAAAACTCCCATTACTTTAACATTGTGATTTTCATAATTAGCATATCCAATACAAGAGAAAGGCCATAGAAGAAAAGCCTAGTCATAGAAAATAGGTCATCGAAAGATAAAGTCAAGCATTAAAAACAAAATATCTGAAGAAGAAAAGTAGGACATTCTTCTAGTATTATCTGTATCTCTAAATTTATGTTCAGCTGAGTTTACGACTACCTTGAGGCATTGTGAACAGATTAAGCTAAGATCTAAGTATAACCAGATAGTTTTGATGAAAATCCAAACCTCATTTTTGTGCTCCTTCCCTGATAACCATCCTGATCCACGCCCGTCACTTAATTGTCCCACAACTACATCTCCAATTACACTGCCAAGACTCGAATTTGACATCGTGCTTCCGCCATTACTCGTTCCGCCATCGTAACCACTGACGCTAAGACCCGATCGGTTCTCCGCCTCCTCAATCTCATCTTCCTTAATTTCAGCTTTCCCTAATTCAGTGCCAACAGGTTCTCCATTAAGGGCAGTTTGGTCTTCAATTTGTCCTCCGTTTAAGGCATTACGTGCTTCACTTTCCCCTGTAGTAAGGGCACTCTGTTCTTCAATTTGCTCTCCGTTAATGGCACTCTGTTCATCAATTTTCCCTTTATTAAAGTTACTCTGTCCTTCAGTTTGGCCATCACTAAGTGTATCTCCGTCAGGGTTTCTATCTCCATTTATTTCCACGGTAATTGCCGTTAGCTCACTAATTTCACTATTATCATTATCGAGTGTGCCAGTTTTCACAGTACCGTTGATTTTCTCCGGCAGATAACAAGGTCCCGAGCTCGAGTCGTCATCCTCCATTAAGTCTTCGTATGACTCGAAAAACTCATCGGGACTTGCAGAATCTATCGGAATTTGATAATTCTCTCGCGCCATAGAAACGCCAGAAGGGTCATGAGGCTTCTTGAAGTTCACAAAACCTCTAGAAATTCAAATCCTGAATGATTGAAATACCTGAGATATTTATTGTATACAGACGCTTAGATCCACCTGATTTTGTTTAAAGAATTTCCTACCTGAAATTGTTAAAAGCAACACAGTCTTTTACGGCCAAATTGGATCCGATCAAACTGCTGGCTTGCGTAAGAGTGTTATTGAAAGGGTTTACAGGAAAATTCACAAAGCCGACTGTGCGTATTGTGCAACGTTTGAGTTTGGCGTTCGTTTTTCTGCCACTTTCCGATTCGTGTCACGGGAAAGCGCGTGGAAATTTGTTGTCGTGAAATGTGTCCGTTTTTACCAAAGCGTCAACCGTGTCGTTTGCCCACGGCTGGTGCTTTTTTGGATTTTGTTTGGCAATTGGCATTACCTTCCTGGTTGAGAAGTTGGGAGATAAGTGCTTTATGGCCTTTTTCTTTACCAATTCTAAGGAGCACAAATAAGTTACAAAGCTTTTTTTCATTTGTAACATCATGTTTTGGTGTAAAATTTGTCTATTTTGCAATTTGTGTTTTTTTATTAGTCCCTGCCGTCAAGGCAGGAGATTATAGTTTTCAAGTGCTTTCGAACCATTAGTTTTGTTGTTGGAATTTCATGTAAATATCGCGCAAAACTATAGTCTTTCCCAAATTTGATGATTTATGTGATGTAATAAATATTTTTTGCTTTTTTCCTATTGGTTGCTTTCTATTTTGCCGGTAGTCTTTTTCATTTTTGTGTCAATATATTATGAAAATTGTCTAGGTTGCACGTCACATTTCTTGCAGAGGTACGTGGCGAGAAGGGGACAGTTTGCTGTTAATACAGTTCTCGACGTGTCCATTTCTGCATCGATTTCTTGTAATGGTTGCGGAGATGCGTTGAGGTGGAGGTATTCTGAACAACTTCGTGCATCGATTGGCGTGGCATTGATGGTTTTAAATGAGTGCTCAAGACCTGTACTTGGTTTCATTAAAGGTTTCGCAGTCATCTAACAGTGCTGTAAGTTTTGGGTTTCCTTAAAATAGCAGGGAAAGGGGGTTGTGAAATCGTTTGAAGACAGACAGGTATGAATTTCTGATCGGTTTTGATTATATTCAGTTTTGTTCTGTATTATTTGCGGCAACCATTTCTTGTTTTGAAAAAAATCTCAGTTATTTCCGTTTCTTTGTATGTTTATCTTCACCGATCAAACTCGATATATACAGTATGCATCATTTGTATTAACCAGATAAATGATACAGACAGGTTAACAAAAAAACCACAAAGAACGCATTACAGCAAAGATTCCCTGTAGGTACAAAATGCATGCGCTGAGTAGCAAAATTACTTATCAATTCCCACTAATTAATGCACTAAATGCGCTGGTCTGAGGTGGAAATCCCTTTCTCACCTATTCTGCAACCGCGATTTTTTCTTTCATTCTCAAAATAGATAAACAACAAAAACCAGAGCAAGCAAAATTGTTTGCAAAAATAGTTTGGGTAGGAGGAATGTTTGAATTTGACATGTCCCGCCTGTTTGAGGCCTCGTTGGCTGGGGAAGAGGCAAAGTATACAACCCAGAATTACCTTCCAGACGAAGCCGTTTGCCCAGTTTCTTGACAAAATCCATAGAGAAAGGCACAAATCCTGCAAGATCATTGTTACTGAGCTTCATCTCATAAACCTGGGCCAAGCTACCAAACCGTGCCGGAATGAAACCGGAGAGCCTGTTATTGTCGAGGGCGAGATAGTTGAGCTCTTTCATGGCGGCAATGGATTCCGGTATCTTTCCGACCAATCCTGCCGATGAAAGCCCCAGGCTTCTCAACTTTAAACCCGGAAGACCCCACGCGTCCTGCAAGGCTTTGTCGAGCGGATTCCCGCTGAGATGAAGATCCGCTAAATTTGGCAATTCGGCCAAAAATGAGGGCACGGTGCCTGACAGATTATTAACTCTTGAAATTTGTGTTAACCCTTCTTAAAACCATTGAAATTTGCGTTAACCCTTCTTAAAACTGGTTTAAGTGTTGAGAAAGATCTGAGAAAAAATCTTCAAAACATTCCTCAAAACCTGTCAAGCCAAATGAGAGAGCCTCTCCTCTCGCCCCGGCAAGTGCTGAACCAAAAAAAAATTTAACAAGCTTAATAAATTGACAATATCATATGAAATAATCAACAAAATCATCTGAAGTGCCCTTAGCTAAAAACTCAAGTAAGTTTCCAGTTTCCTTCATCAGTCAAATTACATAATTCTTTGGAGAGCTACCACAGAAGAATTATGCAAAAAATTGTTAAGAAATCGTTATTTTGGACCATG
The DNA here is from genome assembly GCA_027943335.1 of Chamaecyparis obtusa. Classification (NCBI taxonomy): domain Eukaryota; kingdom Viridiplantae; phylum Streptophyta; class Pinopsida; order Cupressales; family Cupressaceae; genus Chamaecyparis; species Chamaecyparis obtusa. The sequence goes on from BSBK01001436.1 coordinate 728,083, forward strand.
CTCTGTCTGAAGTCCATCATGGTCATGACTGTTTTATTCAGTAGATGAATTTACAGCCTATAATTTTGCAGAGGTTTCATTTACCTTTATCTTTTCATCTCTGTACTGTAGCCCTAAAATATTGCCCTAATATTTTCCAATTTTGTTTCGTACTTCAACTAGGTAAATCTTTTCTTTGTAGCATCAAGTTACATTCTAAAAGCAAGAGAAACATCAAAGATTTTTTTTCTATGTTTTAAAGTTTTAAGGTCGTCGAACACTCAAACAACAAAACCTGCAATGCAGCTGGAGTCCCTGCGATTTTGTGTTCTGTACCCTCCATTCATTTTGATTTCGGAGTCGGGGTATAATACAAAAGGAAAAGTGGTAAACAACATTTATCCACAGCTTATACCCAGGGGTGGGGGGAAGGAGCAATAGCACACTAGTCTGTTTACAGTAGCCCAATCTAGTCAATGTTCCCGCGAGATAGTGGACTCTCATCAAAGGATAATGGAGAATGAATTTTTCAGATGTTCTTGGCAGATCTAATTTGAACTGCTCTGGTTAATAAATATGCAGAGTTGAAATGCAGGGTAAGCACACTAACCGTCTGAAAAAATGTTCATAGTATCACCTCTGAGATTATAATGGTCATAGGATATGTAAGTAATGGATTTGACCAAAAAAGCACTTGAAATTCCTAAGGAGCTCCACTTGGAAAAGGTTTGATGAATACATATGACAAATATAGGTATACAGGGCACACTAGTTAAGTGTTTGACAAAATTCCTCAAGGAAATGCAACATATAATGATTATCATTACAGTGGATGTACAAAACAGACTTGTTGAAACGCCTTATTAAGATTTCAAATAAATGCTAACTTGTAGGTACAAAGTCAAAATCCCCGACCTTTGCCAGCATCTTCACCACCTATGCCAAAATGAAAGTTTATTGAACAGTATGATGGCATCCATCGAAGCAAAACACAAAGGAATTTTGTCAGATCTTGTAATTGCAAATATGCTGGTTAACACGTGTGCAAAATATTGAATCAAAAACCATTCAAAAGTTAGGCATGTAAATTAGTGCTCTAAATTAAAGTCATCCATTTTCTATGATTAAAAGATTGATTTCATATTCAGGATATAAAAATAACTTCTCTAAATGGCTTTGGTTCTGTATTTTGATACAGGCCTGATACTTGATAATGAATATCAAACAGAATCAACTGTTTTTAACAGAATTATTTTTACATATCTTTAGGCATTATTCACACCATCTCCCGAATGAGCCACAGTAGTGAATTGCAATTTCCAAGTTGAAAATTAAGATTGTTGTTCAGATTGTTTTAATTGACATAAGTTAATCTTTTAGATGTTAGGGAACATCCAAGTTGTGACTGGGCTGTGAAGCTATTTCTTTCACATTTTGATGTTGTTTGCTCTCCATTTACCCCACTAAGCATCCAAGTAGCAAACACCTGCTTATAAACGTGCCTTGCAAAAAAGCCTCCCAACATGTAAACATGCCACGTTCCCACCTTCGCTCCAATCTATGTGCCATGTGTATGTGCTTAAATATATTTAATTTATTTTCAATAATATTTTACACAAATAAACAATTTAATATCAGGAACTATATTTTCACTTGGACGAACAAATCAATATCATGGGCATGTAATATTTGTTAAGATATTCATAGGTAAATATTTTTCCCAACTCTCGTAAACAATGTTTCCACCAATGAAAGACAATTTTATGTATGAAAATTATAGAATGTAAAATATATATTACAATGGTTAATTATTTTGATAAAATGAATGTAGTAATTTAGATTATGTAATATATTATAAAAAAACAATTATTTCAAATATTATGTATAATAATAAATATGATTAATAATAATTATAACATTTATTTAAAAAGTAAATTTAAATTCCAGTCTTAAAAATATCTAAATTTCATGTGGAAGCAAATCTAACAAGATTAAATTTTGTGCGATTAATTTTCTATACCTCCACTTAGGTAGTTATTTATATCATATCTTTTAACAAATAAGATAATACAAATTTTTCATTTTATTTATAAATACAGCTGTCCTTACTGATTTGCAGTGCGTTGCAAAGACAATTCAACACTGGGATTAAACTTAATATTGAAAACAGTTTTCTAGAGACATTAATTCTGAAAACAATTCTAGAGACATTAATATTGAAAACAATTTTGTGTCTCTGGTACACATTCTTTGGGCACATTAATATGTAGAAGAAGTTATAATGTCTGGCATCATCGAATTCCTTGTCAGTTCTCTGAAATAAAATCTAAATTCTTTGTCTATACATCATACAATGATGTATTTTTTTTTCTTCTGATTAATTTAGGTTTACAAACAATAAATTTTTCTGTTTGGATTCTCATATATGAGCTGCTAAAACAATGGGATGTAACATGTTATTAAATTGCAGGCACCCAGTTGCCTTTGGTCTTGGATGGGCGTGATCTCAAATTGATTTCAACCAAAGTAGACAGAAAAAAGGCGGAGGTATGGTTGCAAATTTTTTGTGCTTGTCACCATTTGTTTGAAAATGAGTTAAATAGGATTGAACACATTTTCCTTTTATGCACAAAAATTGGTTCTCCAGAAAATACCCATTTAAGTGCTATGAATGATATTTATATACCAAAACATCAGAAAGCAGTTACCATGAATGAATATACATGGCTCACAGCTCGAAAGATCACCAAGTAGTATTACTCATGAATTAATTTGTAGCTCTGGAAATCACTCATTTCATTCTATTACTGTTTATTTGCAATCAGATTTGATTATCTGATACTCTCATATTTTTGGGGTTTCTATCTAATTTTTTCATTCTTTCTTAGTTTGTTAATAAATTATGATGTTTCCCTCTTTGAAACAAAAAAGCAACTAAATTGCTAACAATTCCAGTATCTAGTATCTAGTATCTAGTACCCAATCTCATAGTTTGTGAAACTCTTTGTGTCATATTGTAGTCAATTTGTAATATCTTCTTTGGTTATGGTTGTCATTATCCTTCTTGTGTTATCAATTCAAGACAAAATCCTTAGCTTTGTTATGATTAATCAGTTTGTTGGCTGATGATTGATGAGGATCTTTATTTTCATGTTCCTTTTAGATAGCAATTGCTGGAGTATTATAATTGCACAAAGACAGGGGATCCAGATCAGAATCTCTTGACATGCTTCATTGACCTCTTTACTCAGGTATGAACCTTGAACTCACCTAATCTGGAGAAGATTACAATAATTTTGAATCTTATTGCACAAATTTTTTTTGAAAAATTGTTAGGTTCTTATGAAATTTTTATTTCATATTTATTATATATCAATAAATTAAAGTTAAAAAACTATATTTTTTATATACTATTTATTTTTATAAAATATTACAATTTAAATAAAAACTTATAATATTATAATATATTGATTTTTATTTAAATTAAAATATACTAAATCAATGTTTAAACTCTATCTTACAACTGTTCAATTTGTCTTTTAATATTTTTCTTAATCATGATTTTCTTTCCTATTAGGCTGGACTCCTGCTCTTCTAATGATTTACGTTCTGCAGTTCTATAACACAATTTTTCTACAGATTGAGTACTTAACAACATCCTTTCTATGGCTCTAATAGCACTTATTTTGTAATTCAAACATGTTTGCATCCAATATCATTTGATATGTCCCCAGAGATTCATTCATATTATTCCATCTATGTCCAGTTCCTCTCCTAGGCCGCTTCCCTAGTTTTAATGCAGTCCTCTTTAAGCCATTTTTTGATTTTCCTAATACCAAAATTAATGCTTAAGCTGTCTATAAAAATACACTAAAAAATCAGAACCAAAAAACTGATATTCCAGGAAAACCTGATTTGATAATGCTACGCTAGAATAGGCAAAATTGTAAAAAACTTGTCTTATAAGTCTCTAGTGAATGGCATTTTGCATCAATATTAAATGCAATTCTATTTTCTCTACTTGCCATGTAGATATCATTATACAAATCAATGTAGAAGTAAGAATACAATAACACTTAAGACCCTTCCCTTTCATATTTCGTATGTGCTTTTGGCAGCTTCAAGATGAGGAGTTTGCAAAGGAAAGCTTGACCAACATTGCCAGAATCAGACTGAACAGAGTCATATATCTGATGTTGAACAAGTGAAGTCTGAGCGAAGTTCTTCTCACTTGTCAAAGCTTGATGAACTACCATGATGCTTACTGAATCATAGTATATTATACTCAAAATTAAGATGACAAGCAGCTAAATCATTAATATTACAAGGACTCTTTGCCTGCCTAAGCAAGAAGCCAAAATGTTACCAGATAGCTGTTCCAAAATAGGAGATATGTCACAAAATCCAATCATAGTAGATACATACATGGCACACAATCAACCAGAAAAAATAACAATTGATGTAGCCCTTGACAGAGTACAATGCTTTCGAATTGATTCATTTAACTTTAAAGTCGGCGATTGCTTATATGATACCATTCATGTTTTGCTTCACTGTCAGTACACACCTAATGAACTTCGCAATGGTCTTGTAGAGCATTTCTTGCACTGTCTTCATAATGGTTGTCTCGAAGCTTTAAGTTGTTTTGAAAATGACTTGCACCCATCAATACTTAATGATTTGCATAGGGTACATGATAAAATGGCATACTTACGTAGAATGAGGATTTCAGCAACAGAAGTCAATTCCCATGGTGAGGCTGGACTCTGGGGTGACATATTTTGTATACGGTGGTTAGCACACTGGTTGAATATCCCCATATGCATCTGGTCTTCTACCCAAAAAAAACCATATTTGCACTTCAACAAAGATGCATCTCATTCTACAATATCGATACTGTTCCATGATGCTAATCCAACGGCTGGCCACTATGAGCCAATCTTCTGTAGAGTAACCACAAACAATGCACTATGGAATATGCATCTACAACTACCTATTATGCCTTGCAATGTAGCTGAACTCTGGGACACAATTGCTGAATCATTTGCAAAAGCTGGCCTCAGACGGCTTCCTGCCTTTGCTACTTCTTGTGGTGAAAGCATGTTTGTTGTTGTAGTTGTCTTAGCTGATAATCGGTTCGATGCAATAGCATTAAGACTATTTCTAGCTCAATCATTGGCTAATGCATTGAAAACACAAAACAAATTTGCATTGGCATGTTTCAAAACATTTACGCAGTCTACTATGGTAAACAACAATATTCTATTACAATTGCAACTGCTAATATCTAAGATTGGAATACCATATGTTGAAAGTGGACTTGAGGGCTCTAAATTATGCTTGTTATGGCTTTCATACACATTTCATGTAATGATACATGTATGGCAATCAACTCCACCACACAAAGTAGATATATTTAGCAACTCTCCAAAAATAAGGAAAATCATCAACTTAATTTGTTTCAAGAATAGTTCAGGTCATTGTCATTACGAACCGCTTGAAGCAAACCAGCAACTACTTAATGATATGCATAGACAACATCCCATGTTTTTACAAGTAATGACAAATCCATGCAGAATGAAGAACAAAAGCAAATCCAACACACCAAGTCTGACCAACATAGAACTTACAAAGTTAGTGGCTGTAAATATGACTACTTGCCGATCATTACGACTATTAAAAAGAGCAATACGCAACAATGATATAGCGCAAACAGAGATGGCCACTGTAAAGAATACTAGAACAACAAATAGAACAAATGAAACAACGTTATGGTCACATCGTAGGAGGAAATGTCTATTGTATAAGATAAGATGTACTGATCATACCATCAGAAATGCACATACAAATACACAAAATAATGTAGTCACAAAATCCATTAAATTATACTTAAGAAGCATCAACGACACACCTACACAATTATGCAATCTGTGTGACATGCTATTTTTCCATAAGGACATTTACACAAGCGACGAGGCATTTGTCCATTCTTTGTCTTTGCTTCCCATTGCTACTAATCTGAAAAAAAATTCAATAGGGCAATCCATTTGTAGACGCTGTATAAAATCTACTACAATTGGAGAGGTCCCTGCTTTTGCAAGTCCATGGAATATAAGACGCAATAACCGTATAGATGTTGTCCATTCCTTAAGTACTTTAGAAGAAAGACTTGTTTCTCTACGTATTGCTTTTGTGCAGATCAGACAATTAGGATACAAAAGAGCACAATATGGTTTGACTGGTACAATAATAAATGTTCCCATGGATTTTGACAAAGTACAAAGAGCTTTACCTAGACAAATAGATGAAGCTAAAACAGTAGTAGTAAGATTGAAATGCAAGTTAGAATATGACAATGCATACGCACAAGGTAATGTTAGACCTACCTGTGTAATGAATGCATTAACAGTTCTATCAAAAACAACCTTGTATATGAAAGAACAAATCTCAATAAACAAAGACTGGGAAACTCTATTTACCAGCAAAGAAAAACAAAACCATACAGAAATAGAAATGGAATCAGACATGGATAGTATTTCATCTGACCTTGACACAGAACCCATAACTGAATCACTTGTACATTGGTTTAATGACTCTAACGCAATCAAAGACCTAGATACAACAATTATTGAAATAGCACCATCAGAAGGGTTTAAACCTCTTGGCATATTCCAAGATGTCTACTCAGAAGAAATGAATTTTCCAACACTTTTCTACGGCTTTGCACGACCAAATGATCTTACCAAAAAATTTACCTACCAAAAAATAGCGAAATGGGAGCTCATGCATAAAGACAATGACTTCGCAACACATATAACAAATATTTTTTTCAAAGCCATCAAAATAATTATTCAACAAATATCTTCGCTAACATGGGTTTGCATATGAAAAGCTGAACTAAAAGGCAAAAATTTATTTGCAAAAGATGTACGCAACCCTGCAAATCTTGAAAAAATCTTGCGCTCTCCATTAGGCTTCAGGTCCCTAAAAAGTATTCGAACATCTCCTGACTATTTGGAAAACACTCAAAAAAATATATTTGCAATGATAAGACAACTAGGCCCTCCAACCTTTTTCGTGACATTGACAAGTGCTGAGCATTTTTGGCAGCCCTTATGCAAAGCATTGCAGCATACAACTAGTATGGAAAATGGCAAAGACAATGAAACTATTGAAGATAAGGACTTAGATTTCCAAATCAGGAAAAACCCAGTGATTTGCAGTCGGTATTTTAACCATAGGGTCACTGCATTTCGAAAGTTGATGCTAAAAAACCCAACATTATTTGGCAAAGTAACTGACTACTTCTTCGTGACAGAGTTTCAAAATCGAGGAAATGAACATGTACATTTCATGCTATGGATAGAAAATGCACCTATCTACGGCCATTGTACAGACTATGAAATAGAGCATTTTGTCGACAATTACATTTCAACTGACTCGACATTGCTTGATAACAATCTTGTGAAAATGCAAACTCATCATCATACAAAAACTTGTAAAAAGTACAAAACCTCTACCTGTCGGTTCAGTTTTCCGTTACCTCCCATGAAAAAGACAACAATATTAGAGCCCTTATCAATTCCAAACACTATATTAAAAGAAAAGGCAAGAAATTTCCTCAAGCAACTAGAAAACAAACACTACACAAAAGAAGTCACATTCGATAGTTTCTTGCATGAATTCGAATTAGATGAACAAGATTACATATCAATGTTACAGGCAACACTGTCACGGAAAATTGTAATGCTCAAACGTGATCCTGCAGATATTTGGATAAATGCATTTTCAAAAGAAGTGCCAGCTCTATGGTATGCAAACACAGACACACAGTTTATATTAGATGCATATGCTACTGCATCTTACTGCAGCTCATACATGACTAAGCAAGATAGGACATTGTCACTTGCATTTCGCCAACTACGGGAACAATGTACTTATGCTTACAATGACAAGATCCAGTTCGTGCGAAAACTAGGAAATGCTTTGCTAAACTATCAACAAATGTCTAGCCGCCAAGCTGTCCATATTGTCCTTTCTATGCCACTTCGTAAAAGCTCAAGGAAAACTATTTTCATTAACACTGCACCAGCAGAAAATAGAATCTTAATGTTGAAAAGCCCTAAACTATTGGCAAAAGAGGACGATGACTCTAAAAACATCATGTACGCCTCTGCAATAGAAAAATACATACACCGTCCAAACACTTTTGAAAGCTTATCATTAGCTGAATATACTGCATTTCACTCTAGCAACCAAACACGGGTGCAGAAAAGAGCAAAACCCTTGATCATACGCTATGTAAAATACAACCAACATATTGATCATGAGAATTATTGTAGAGAAAAACTTATGCTATATGTACCTTTCCGAACAAGTGAACAAACATTATTGCTTGGACATAAAACATGGAGTGCAGCATTAGATGCAAACAAAGCCCAAATTTCAAAAATCAAAAAAATGTTCACTGCACAAGTTCACAATAAATGGGGTGACATCGAACAAGTTGCAGTAGAAGCTAGAAATGACAATGACCCGGTAATAGACCTCGACCCAGCCAAAGAAGTAAATGAAATAGAGAAATATGACATCATAACTGATGTAAAACATGTAACAAAAGCAAAATTTGTTTACGATACTTGTCCCTCGCTATTTCAAGAAGTCGCCCATCCATTCTTACTTGCAAATGATAAATATTTCAGTTTACGAAGACAACTAAATAAAGAACAACAATCAATACTCAAAGATGTATTAATGACAAAGCGACTTGCCCCTAGAAAACCATTATACTTGTTCTTAACAGGTGGAGCTAGCACAGGCAAAACCTTCACAGCTAAAATCCTCTTCGAAGCAATGATTCGAATGTACGATAAGCAATTAGATAGTGACCCGTTCAAAACAAAGGGCATTATTGTCGCTTCTACAGGCAAGGCTGCATTCAATTCAAGTGGCGTGACTACACATTCCATTTTCCATCTACCATGCAACTCTTCCAAAATGCTTCCTTTGGACTCTACCACACTAGATAGCCTAAGCAAAAAGCTAGAACAATTGCAAATCTTGCTTATTGACGAAGCATCGCTAATTGGCTCTAGGATGTTGTATAATATTGATAGAAGGCTACGACAAATAAAACATATGCCAACAAAACCCTTTGCCAATATTGATATCATATTTTGTGGCGACTTATACCAAGCACAACCTATCTATGATTCATGGATATTTGAATAGCCTACAATTAATAGTGACAAAATACCATACACATTTTGGGCTGATAATGTCCTATGCTTTGAACTACACACTACAATCAGGCAAACAAATGCACATTTCATCTCCATTTTGAACCACACAAGAACTTGTCAGCAAACTGACCAAGACATCTCATACTTGAATAGAACATGCTACAAGCCCGCTCCCAACGACCCAACATTTCCATACTTATTTCAAACAAATTTAGCTGTTGAAGAACACAATAAGAGAATGCTTCAGTACTTGCCTAGTAAGCTCTACGTATTTGAGGCCATTGATAAAAAAGACACTCCTATTGACAATATCCATTTCCAACCTGAAAGATCAACCCTACCCAACACAATTTATGTAAAACCAGGAGCTTTGGTTGAATTGATCACTGGAAACCTTGACACCCAAGATGGCCTAGTTAATGGTGCTGATGGCATTTTCCAAATGTACACAACTGATGAACAAGACATTGCCTGGATCCAATTCAATGACCCTACACTTGGACAATCATGACGCCAAAAAATGCAAAGACTATACACAAATTCTATTCCACCTTCTTGGACACCAATAATGAGAATAGCCAAAAAAATAAAAATAAGTTTGCAAATAGTAACACGATCACAAATCCCTCTACAACTAGCATGTGCACGAACTATCCATAGAGCACAAGGCCTGATGATGAATGCTCTTGGCTTTGATCCTTGCAAAGTCTACCAGCATGGCCTTTCTTACACTGCTTTGTCACGTGTACAAAATATTGACTCGCTATACCTAATACACAAATTGCAACACACAAACTTTAAAGTATGCAAAAAGGTCGACAAAGAAATGCAACGCCTCCAAACTTCGGCACAATGGAGGATTCAATACAGCCTTCCTTCAACAGCCCCAAATCATTTCATTATATGTTCTTTCAATACGTGAAGCTTTGCATTGCATGGACAAGACATAACCCATGACCATGATTTGCTCCAAGCAACCGTACTTTGCCTCCAAGAAACAAGACACAAATTTGCACATAATCTCGACTTATTGAAGGAAAAATTCAACTGCTATTCTTCCTTGTCTATTCATGGCTTGCTAACATGTTGTGCACACACGACTACTTTGATACAAAGTCAGACTTTTGCAACAAAACATCTTGAATCAATAACCATAGACCTCTTACACCTGGGTAGTAGCAGTACTCTACGAATCACTAACCTATACATAATGCCAGGTACACCTATCAAAGAGCTAATGGACCTCATACAAAACATCACAACCACATTGCCACCCAACTACAAACTAATTATTGTTGGAGACTTCAACATTGACATGCTATGCTCCACAAAATCACAAGTAACACTTAAAGAATTCATGCAATACCACAACCTGAGTTTGATTGTTGACAAGCCAACAACACAAGCTGGCACTTTGTTGGACCAGATTTGGTTACACAATATTGACCCCACTCTTGCAAAATTTTCTATACTAGATACATACTGGTTAGACCACTTTGCAATATCCCTGCAACTCCATCTCTAGCATACGTGTCAGAAATTATACTACACAACGGAACACGACCATTACATTCCATTTTTCTTTTTTGAAATAAGGGGAAAAAAATAAAACCTTGCTCAGCAATTTGAATCTTATTTATGTTTTTGAACATCACCAAGAATAAAGTATATTTTTATACAAATATTCATATCTCGTTATACAAAGCTATAATTTATATATGATATTTCCAAGTTGCTTTTCATCTTCACTTTGCCATTCCTTTTTGTTTCCATTCTATTCTATAGCAATACACATTTACGAGAATGGCACAAAATTGTTGAATGCATGAATGACATATTTGAAAGATACTCTGTACTTGATTCTTAGAATCATAGCAAACTAATGCACTGCCAAGTTTTAAAAATGCCAGTACTTATGATTTAGTTGTTGCATCTTTTCCCATTGCAGAAAACCATAGTACCAGCAGCCACGATGGAGCCATCAAAATGCAATACGTTACAGACACAAAGGTATTATCATTGCACAATTATACTAAAATCATACTCATTTCTATGCTATGTTACATACGTTTGTGACTTCCTAAAATAATAGTCAAATACTTAATTCTATCATGAAATCCCTGACAAGGAACACACACATCTTGATCAAAGCACAAAGGCACATGTTGAGGAAAGTTCTGGCACAAAGCAACAACAACGAGCAAGCTCCACATCAGCACAAAAGCCTTCTCCACCACAACATAGCATAATCAACAAGAAACGCCCCAAGATTGAGACACAGTACTCACAATTTTAATTTTAGCCCACATTACCTTTCTACAACAACTTGACTTCCAAAATACACTATTTCTTTTCCATTTGTATCCAACAATAATCCTGACTTATGTTACATATTTTGCAGGTGCCAAAACACATCCCCACCTGACACTGAAAACGAAGAACAAGAACAAAAAAGGTCAGCATTTTATTATGTTTTCTAATTACTGATGTAGATTTTTTAATTTACTTTATTACTATATTTTATTTTAATCTCTTTTAAAAAGTTTTATTTTTAATTAGTTATAAATGTTATTCTTAATTAGTTACAAATATTAATTTTTGATAAGAATCACTAATTTTACCAATTAAATTTACTATACAATAATTATATTTTTAAAAATTAAAAATATATTCTTTTAATAATATGATATGTTTAACCCACCATGGCTTTCTCTGAAATGTCTGATCTTTTATTATGTTTATTTATATTTATTATTTAATACACTTTGCGTTTAAACTTTATTTTGATGAAGGGAAAAAAGTTATTTAGCTTTTCTAAAGGAATCTAATTGTTAAAAATAAAGATAACTAATTTTACCAATTAAATTTACTATACAATAATTATATTTTTAAAAATTAAAAATATATTCTTTTAATAGTATGATATGTTTAACCCACCATGGCTTTCTCTGAAATGTCTGATCTTTTCTAACTACAGATTAAAACTGCAACAACATCATTCATCCAGCATAATCAAAATATGTACAACACAATCTGCCCTAGCCTTTGAAGGTGATGTTCTCATCACATATGGACCTGCCCTCGCAAAAAACCCTTCAAGCCCAAGCAAAACACAAATTGTACATGTAGATCTTGTAGATAGTCAGGGACAGATGACTATCACAGCTAATGTTACAAACAAACTTATTGACACACACCTACCCAAGCTTTCACCTGGTGCTAGTGTACGCTTAACAGAATTTATAATCAAGAAGAAAAGCCCATTTGAAAGAGGTGATGCTGATTACTGTCTCCACCTAACTACAAAGACATGTATTCAAACCATTGAAAAAGTTTGCAAGCAACGAAAACTCACACCAGATGTTACAATTTCACAGCTAGTTAATTCGACAAACACCTACCCATTTGGAACACTAGCAATTCTTGTAACAAGACACAGCCAATCAGCAATTGAATTCCACCTCCATGTCAGGGATGGTGAAACTATATATGACACAGCTTCGGTAAGTTCTTGCTACTACATATCAAACTTCCTTTTGCACTACTCATATAATATAACGCTCCCTCTAATTCTACTAACTAATTGGTTTTCCCTGCAGGTAATAGTTTCAAATTACCACTCTCAAGCATTCACAACATTGCAACAGATTCTAGCCTCATCAACAACACTGCTGCTTTTGGCAAAGAATGTTATACGGAGCGGCCCAAACAGTACAAATATCATAAAATCAACCCCATCAACATTCATAGACCAGCTCAATGATGACTCCATGAAAGCCACTCTGCAGAACTTAGTCTCCTCTAATATACAAGTAAGTAACAAAATCCTCAAACCTTTCAAACACAAGCACATTTAAGCACATTTAAGCACATTTAAAATGTAAGCAAGTTGCTAACATTTGACAATCCATGCTAAACACTTCATACAAACTACAGATCTCTGGAATATTAAGGCCAAGAAATGCATACCTGCCACCATACCAACTAGTATACACTGCATGCCATCAAGCCATTTCAGCAACACAGCTGTCAGCAAGCAATAAAGCCAAATGCCTAGCATGTGCCACAAATACAACATTCAAATACCATCATTTTCTACAATGCATTGTAGAAAATGAGGACGACATTGTAAACTGCAACATGCCTTCCACACTCTTGGAGCAGCATCTTCCACAACTTGTAGTAGTGCCATTCGAAACCTACAAAATAGACATGTCACCAGTACTCTACCTCTTACGCAAATTTGAAATTCATGGCACATTTACCATTGCAATGAATGATATCATACTTAGCATTGTAGAAGAGAAAAACAACGTAAGTTAAACAAAGTTACAAACACATTGCTTTGTCCTCTCACCACTTTAGAAAGTTGTGTTTCAGCATTCGTATCTATCTTTCTCACTCATTCCAGCATTGTTCTCTTCTATTTGTAGGATACATGAAAAGACCAGGCATATGCTTCCCAAGGTAAGCCAAGTCGCTCTTTCACTTTTAACTTATTTACTGCACCAACAAAATCTCTGATTTAATATTAAGCTAATCCCATTAGCTATAGCTTTGTTGTTGAACAAATTTCATTTGACTGGCATAACTTTCAGTATTAAAATTAGGATTTTCCTTTTTCATAATTTAAAGTCATGGGATATACGATTTTTGGTTTGGAAACTATCTGTAAGCATTTTGGATCATAATTATTAAAAAATACCTCAATGATTCAGACTGCTGCTTGACAAAAATAGGTTACAATTACATGCTACCATGGTACTCTAAAGGTGTTCTTTTGAACACAAATATACTCTACTAAACAACTCACCTCCCCTTTTAACATCTAACACTACCATGAAGTGCAAGAACCCCTACTTCAGTCTAACGTGGTAGGTCTGCTAATACTAGTTTGGCATGAAGGGATCCATGTTACATTCATGATATTCTCATGCAAGGACTAGAACCAGGGAAGCCTCAATACCTCACCAAGAAATTCTGTAACAACAAAAAACTACAAATTTCTTGAAATCGATATTTTCATGGACCATCTCCCCATCAAGATGATTGGTGAAAAAGATGGAAAAGTCAAGCTCCATATGCAGATAGAATTTGTAAGTTTTTTCTATTAAAATCTTTAACTTCTGAAATTCCATAACAGCTGAGTTCAAAATAAATCTGGAAAAAACACAGATAAAAGGAAATAGGTAAAACTCACTTTCAGTCATTTCCAATCTTCCTAGTCCTATTAGGCATTGCATACCTCCAATCCCTTAAGTTGTGTGGTATGCCCACAAATTTATCCTCAATGCTACATTCTAGCAATAGACCTTAGTCTTATAATGAGATACCTTGATTAGATTGAAATGAAGTATTTTGCATCTGCATAAACTACAGATAAAAGCCCTGATGAATTATACTATCATGTCTACTAGATGAAGCATTGACATTGTTCATTGCAAAGAAGCAAAACTCTTTGAAAATGAAACCAAGTTTCAAACACATAGAAAATAAATATCACATCACATGCTACATGACACAATATGTAATACACTATACAAGTATAATACTTGTAGGGATATTGCAATTTTTCCAAAATCTACCACACAATTTTTGTACAAGTCTTCCGAAATATTGCCAAGAACCACAACATTCAAAAAAGTAAAACACCATATATTTTTCAGCCCTGTTTTCCCTGCTTGGAGAAAGTAGGCTCAATATTACATACTTTTTTCTATCTGAGGCCAGATATAGCCATGTACAACTAAAAGACACGACGATGCATTAGAGACATATACAGTTCAAATTCTACTTGGATCCATGTCATCTATTCACATAGACTGTATCTGACCTTGAAGATCTGTGGTAACTTGAATAGAATTTCTTCAATAACAGCACCCTCTCAACACAAAATGATGAACCCCATAGCATTACCCATGAAGACAATGCTTACTTCCAGGAAAAAATTCGGCAAAAAATCTATTTGCAAAAGAATCTTGTTCATTTCCATCCTCAAACGAAATGGTCATGATTCCTGAATAAACAAAGCCTATAGAAATAATCCTGAATAATCATATTATTAAGAGAAGGTTTGATCATGAAACACAAGAGGTTGAATGTATGATTCAATCCCTAAGAAGATAGTCAATTACACTTAGTTTGGTAATCTATGGAGGCTCGCATTATAGGTTACCTTTTATATGTTTAAGTCTGCTATTCTGGGAGGACATCCCAACATGACATTGTGTACACTAGCACTAGATTATACAAAAATTCTCATGACAATCTCAATCACTAAGGATCAATCTTAGCACTCCCCAATTTTACAAGGTTTCTCAAATTCTATAAAGAATAACGTTTGTTCATGAAATAGAAAAGGTTTTATACATGAATTAACCCCTACAAAGATAGTTATCATAGTGATATCATGTTTATTACTCGAGTCAGCACCATCTGCTCTTCCTCAAAGAATTCTAGCTATCCATATACTCACGCCTAGTTTGTTCTATAAGCAGTTTGTAATTGCACAAAATCAACCATGAATGTTGTTTCGCTGGGTAAATTTCAATGATATTAAATGTCTCCTTTAACACATTATGTGATAAGCTTGGCCCACATTCTTAAAGTTTGTAAATTTGAATCATTACGCCATGACATAGCCATATAATCTGTTAAAGTTATGCCACGTTATCACAGAAAAGGATTTAAAAATGGACTTGGATTCAAATTATATTATTTCTGATAGATTCTAGGCTATTCTTGAAATATTGGCCTCTGAAACACAGCATTCAATTTTTTTATGTTCATCATTGAAGTATTTTATATTTGTGCTTTTTAATTGCTTTTCATTTTTTTTCTTCCTCTCTGACCTGCTAAAATATTTTACACAATGCTGGAACCTGGGTGGCTGTTGCAACTCTGCTCCCTAATATCAACACACTATCCAATCAACGCCCTGTCTATTTTGGTTCTTTATTTAGGTAGATAGTTTTTAAGAGTCTGATCAATGTAAATGCTGTGGTAATTCACACTATGAGTCTTTTTGGGTTTAGTAGGATCATCATTTTTGCTTGGCATTGAACACTCTCTGCTGTAATTGCAGATCCTTAATATATTTTTCTTCTTTTTTCAGCTATACATTTTCTTCCTATTTTAAGTAGCAGTGTCTTGCCATCCCACCATAGTGTGCATCTTGCCCTTTACTAGAAGTGTCAGACTCAATTTTTAGCAAATTCGAGAATGATTTTGAAAACAAGTGTGCCACTTTCAAGAACAGTATGTTCTTCTTTCAAGTACAGAATAGCAATTTCTAGCCAGAGATTTTTAGTAGGAAAAACATATTGACATGGTTTTTGATCAGGGTAAAGCATCAAGACTTCCCAAAAGGTAACTCACATAGTACTATTTTGACTCAACTATGGAATTTCTCCTATATCAAGCCCACTTCACCTGCCACCCTATCTGCAAAATCTTCATCAAGAATTATTTCCTATCAACCATTCATAACAGACATCTTTACATCACCCACCAAAATGTAGGAGGTATTTTATGATGTTATACAAAGATTCAACTACATAGTTTTAAAATCAAAATCTGTGGCCCATTTTTTTACAACTGATCAATCACATCAACTCATCTCTCATGAGCATGAATGATCCACTTAGTACTCACTACTGATCTATATAATGCTCACAAATGTGAACCATCAAGACTTCTTTAGCATTCATTGCTAAACATTATATAAATAAAGAACCAAGGTAAGTAGCCTTGACATTGCACTAATTTGATCTAATGACATGTTCTGTTTATTAATTCTATAATTATGAATTTGGATTATCTAATATAGACAAGACTTCTTTGTTCTATTCTCTATAATGTTCAAACAAACATGTTTCTCTTTATCTTTTCCCTATCTACTGCAATGCTTCTTACTTCTTTTATTTTAATGAACAATTGTTCATGGTCACATAGAAAATCCATAGCATCAATTCAAACCATGAATTGTTTTCTATTTATTTTGCATATGTAATGCATTAATTGCTATGCACAGGGTCATAGTAATACCATTAACTGTTATGTCTAGATTTAAATATCAATTTGATACTGTTCATAATCTTTTGCCTAAATTTAGAAATTCTTGCACTTTATGGAAAAGTTAAAACTAATATGTTCTCCCTTCTATTGCAGAAATTCCCAAAGCACAGCTTTACCAGCATTTTTGGCATTTATAGCATGAAGACTGATGATATCTACAATGTTCAACAGTGCAGATTTTTGCAGGACAGCTTTACCAGCATTTTGGCATTGAAAACGTGAAGACTAATGACGGTGCAGATTTTTGCTTGACAAAACATGTGATACGTAATTGAACTTCTCAGTAATACCTGCTCATGACAAGCAACTTGTCTATAGATAACGAAAATAATAGTAAATATATATTCAGGCTACAATTTCATTTAGAACAACTGTGACTTTTGCTACTTCAATTTCAAATTTCACTATATCAATGATGAGATTTTTAGAAATTTATATCAAATTGATTTTCATATTTTAAAATGGCATTCACATTTAATCTCACACACTAAAATTTACCTGCTTAATAAATCAGCTCAGTCCTTTTAAGGAAATATATTAATTCCAATTTTTGCTAAGATAGAACCTTAGCTTCCTTTCGTTTATAGGAAACCCGCGCACACTTATTTAAATACTGTCTCAACTACTACAACTGATTCAAAATAAGCATAAACTACCAAGAAAATTATATAACAATTATTTAACCAGTCACATATTTTAAACTAAAAATGTTGGCTGCACACACAAACTCCTACAGTCCCACCTTAGGCAGGGACTCTAGTTGCACGCAGCCCTTGTTCATTTTGGTGTCCATTTTTCAAATATATTAGAGGCGTTGTTTTGTTAGTTCCTGCCAAGGCAGGAAATTATTGTGGAGGTAGCAAGCTTTAAGTAGTGATTAATCCATATGCAATCAATCAATAACATATCATATTTTTGGGTAGTTTCTATATTACTAGTATGTTAGATTAGAGAAAGGTGCAAAATATTTAAGTTCATAATATTTGAAAAATGTTTATCAACGATTTGATTGTGTAGAAGTTGGTGGCAATAGACCGTAAGAGAAAAAATACAAATTTCAAATCATAAGAATGCACATTCTACGAGCAGGGAGGAAAAAATGAATTCCAAAAAAAGAGAATGGACATTTCCCAGCATCTTTGGCAGTGCATTACATACGTTAATATACCAAAAATACCACCACATTATGAGGAAAATGTGCAATTGCATAAGCCTCTCCATACAACTTTTGAGAAATTATATTTAGGCTACCAAAAACTTTTTGTTGCTATCATAGTCAACCTATACGTGGTGATATTGAGAAATGACAATTATGTCTTCTATGTTGGTGAGTTGGCTTTTATTCTATCAAAATCTTTGTCCTTTTTGTTTAGTTCATATCTGGTGGCGTTTAGTTTTATGGACATATTTTGCATGCCAATTATTCCAGTAGAGGGAGCAGCAGTGTGGGGTCAAGGTTCAAACCCAGGTTACTCAAATCTTGGATTGCTTGATTTGTATTAGTTGTTTGAGCTCTTAGTTTTCTATGCTAGTGATGATTCATTCCATTTCTAAACCAATGAAGATGGTCATCAAGCAGTGGGTGTAGTTGATAAAATCTCCTCAAAAGGATTGATTATGCCCTCCATGAGAAAAAATAGGTTCAGGTGTCACAAACCTTTGCATATTAGTACACTAAGTCAACTAGAATACTTCGATCTATTTTACAATGCTCTAACTGGCTTGTCTCCTTCCTTCCTATTTTCTTTGCCAGTCATTGCCATCACAAATTCAATAGGTAATTCATTAAGGGAAATTATTCCTCAAAATGTATATTCTCGTCATACTCTTTGGTTTGTGGACTTTTCTGCAAATCTTTTGACGGGAAGGTTTCCTTCATGTCTATTGACTATTTCTGATGAAAAATAATCAACAATTAAGGAAATTGTTTAATTAACAATATTTAGCTTCAACATATGTCAAGCCACTCATTTTTCTAGGCAAGTTCACAAAACCCAGAAACAAAAAAATATGGTTGTTTTGGTGGGCATAACTATTGGCGGTTTTGTGGGTTTGTTGTTGGTGATTTTGCTAGTTTGTGTGTTGATTAGAAAAGTTACAAGAAAAGATTCAAGAAGCTTCCAAGAAAGATTGTTCCAAAATAGCTTCAACAAGGATATTCTCAGAATTGTTAGTGTATGCAAGTAAGTTACACTTGATTTTTTTGTATTTTGATTGCTACAATAATGAAGCTACAAATACATTCTTCACAAGAAACTATCCACCACTTTCCTTATTTTTCCTCAAATTTATATGTCAATTTGTCTCTCACCAAATGTTACAATTCTCAAATGCTTTAATTGATAAAAACATTGAGTGTTTGTGTCAATGTTTTAGAGTATTTTATCAAAATCAAGGTTATGTTGCCCCATTTTATGTGTAGATTAGTATTTGAATCTACCACTATTGCATGTTTTGTGTTAGTGATCCAACAATTTTATAAACTTTTTCTTTCTTGGTCCATTATTTGTTCTTTAGAAAAAAATTTGAATGTAATGTCCATTGGTCTAACTATATATTTGTGTGGATTTACCATAGCTAGTCCAGGTTTGATTCAAATTGCTATTAATTTTTGGCAGAGAATAATTGGAATGGCACCACACTATGGGTTTGA
The DNA here is from genome assembly GCA_027943335.1 of Chamaecyparis obtusa. NCBI lineage: Eukaryota > Viridiplantae > Streptophyta > Pinopsida > Cupressales > Cupressaceae > Chamaecyparis > Chamaecyparis obtusa. Next base: position 748,033 of record BSBK01001436.1, read on the forward strand.
TCCTCCTAGGTGAATGTACATTAGTTAGCTATGCTTAACACACTTTTGTTCCTTAGTCTTATTTCAACATGCCATAATTCTTATAGAATGGCTAGACAAACCCCAACATCAATTACAATTTTTGACACTTAATTCAAGAAATATGATTCTGGAGATAAATGATATGTAAGAACTGTTACTATAACTGATGGTGATGATGATGAAGACCGACCAAGATTAGAAGAATACAAGTTTGTAGAATGATTAGATTAGTTATTATCTTGTCATTGATGTCAAGCAATTAATATCTTATTTATATTGTGTTGTCATATCATTCTGAGTATGATATAAGTGTGAATGAGTTAAGGAGAAGAAGAAATTAAATGTTATGAAGTTGAAGAAATTAATTGGGCAACTGATACGGATCATACAATGTTAAGGTTATGTTGATATAATTGTTTTCTACCTTACATTTGACTATATCAAGTCGGTAAAGAATGGTAAAGAAGATTAGTCAAGTCAGTAAGCAAAATAGTTTTGGCTACCGAGCAGGAAAACTCATTCGGTAAAAGTAGAAAGGTCATTCGGTAAAAGAAAGTAAGTTTCGGTAAAGACAAAGGAACTCAAGACATTGAGCTTAAAGTTTTAGGCACCGAGTGAAGTTAACCGAAATTCAGAGTTATCGACCGAACAAGGAACATAAATTAAATATAAGGATCAAAATGACATTTAATGATGAGCTATGATGAGCTAGAAGTTTATGATGATGAGGAAGAGTTAGTTGAGAGATCTAGGATCAGGAAAATTCATGATGATGATCTATGGCTTAGATCTATGCGGTAAAAAGAAAAGGAACAAGTTACAAGAAAGTTCAAGTTCCAAGGTGATGATAAAATGTGTTATCGAGATCCAGATTCAATGAATAAGTTTGTGAAATGAATTGGACGACTGAGATTAATCAAAAGAAAAAGTAATAAAGGAGATTAAGTGGCAAAACAAGGTCTATATAAAGGATGAATTTGTATGAACAAATGGATGGTAAATTGAAGGGTTGATAAGTCACTGATTGATGTAATGAAGAAGGAAAAGGTGAATTCTGAGTCAGTAAAGAAGGATTTGATGAAGTGTTAAAGCCAGTAGAAAGTGAAAGATTGAAGTGAAGATAGAGAGTGTACAAAAGATCTGATTATGCAAGGTTAGTTGCTAATTTATAGGTCGATATATTCATCGTTGCTTGTTAACATTTGTAACAGAAAAATATCTTAACCGAGTGGACTTAATAGTCTTCTTGTAAAATCTTTGCAAAAGGTAATACTCTAAGAGTGTTTGAAGCCCTTTAACCAGGCCACTCCTAACAGGGTGAAGATCTTAACAGATCTGAGGTAAATCCCTTGACCGAGTCACACCTAGCAGTATGTAATGTAATCTTTAACAGGATTGGCTCTTAATCAAGTACACTTCAAAAAAGTATTTTCTTTTGTAGGTGACAATTCCCATAATAATTTTTTTTGAAGTTGGGTTTCCACGTTAAATATTGGTGTTATACGTGTTGAATGATTATTGTGTTTGATTTGGTGATTGTTAAAGTTTATTTATTATTGTCGGTAAATGTTGAATTGTGTCTAACCAAGTTAATCAGAGAAGAGTTTTTAAGGTACAAAGAATCAATGATTACTGATTCACCCCCCCCCTCTCTGTAATCTAATAATTGGTATCAGAGCTAAGTACTCTAAAGGGATAAGTTTGAAAGAATTGAGTAAAAGATCTGAAGATGTATAGGAGAGAAGTACCTAAGCTGAACAAGGAAAGTTTCTCAACATGGAAAAGCAGGATGAGGTTGTACATATCTTGTATTGGAGAATTTACATTGAATCTTTTGGATAATGACTATACTCCATTGCCTCTAGGACCTATGATTGATCATATGAGAGAAAAGCGGGAACAAAACTCAGTAATGATAGAAATTGTTTCTTCCCTGACTAATGTTGAATTCAATGATGTTAAGGACAAAATTACTTCAAAAAATATCTGGGATAGGCTTACACTTATTTATGGAGGTGATCATCATGTACATAAAGCCAAGGTTGATAGTCTCAAAGGAAAATTTGATGAAATGAGAATGAAGGATAAAGAGAACATTGCTCAATATAGTTTCAGAATCAAGGAAGTTGTTAGTGCCATAAGAGGTGTTGTGGATCATTAATTGGTGAAGATGTGGTAAGTAAAATTCTAAGAACTCTTTCATCTAAGTATGCTATTGGGTATCTACTATTCAGGAGCTGACATCCATACCAATTAATATTGTTACTCTTGAAGCCTTAATTGGTAAGTTGACTGCATTTGAGCTTAGCAATTATGGTAATAGTCTACCGACTATTGAAACAACTTTCAAGTCATCTCTAAGCATTGGAACTTCAAGAAGAGAAAGAGAGATTCATAGTAGTTCATGTGGAAGTGAATATGACAATATCCCAATCGAAGAAAAGAACAAGAAGAGTTAGAGGCACTACTGGCTAAGAGGCTACTGAGAGGTAAAGGAAAGTATAAAGGTAAATTACCTCTGAAATATTTTAATTACAACAAAATTGGTCACATTGCATCTAGATGTCCTAAAAATGACAGAAATGATAGAAGTGATGAGGAGAACCAATACCAGAGGTTTAGAGACTACAAGGAAAAAGGAAAAAAATTATGCTACCTGAATAGAGGTAAAAATGGATTCACCACTATTCAAATATGTGTAAGTGTGTGGGGGAAATATGAGATTCACTCCTAAATCCGAATTCTCAAAGGAGAGATCCAATTTGATCAACCAAAAGGTTAATGCACAATCAAATCAATCTATGAAAAATATGAAAGAGAGAGAGAAACCCTATACTTCCCTATAGTTGGATTATGCTTGAAATCTAAAATAATTGAAATACAAATACTAACCTCAAATTAGGGCAGATCTGGAAAATGTCAATTTCTGATGTCTGTGTGTACTTTCGAGCAATTTTGCAACCTGTTCTGGACTGGAAATGCCGAGGCAGAGAAAACTCAAAAATCTTTCTCCAAGATGAGCTAGGTCAACTTTGACCCTCATAAAAGGTCAAATACTACATTCTTTATTTGAAGGCTGATTCTGATTCTATTCACAAATCTCAGAAGTTCACCGAAAAGGGTATCCCAATTCACTCTCAGATCTTAAATCTCGCACCTGTGCCTGAAAGAAAATGGGGTTTTTTGTTGTATGGGGGGTTTTCATTGGTCAAACCCCAATTTAGGAATTAACCTTGAAATTGGATTGAAATATAGTGTGCATAAACAAAGTAATTGAAACAAATCACCTAGCTTATGTTGAAGTCCTTGTAGAGTATTCGAATCCTCAAATCCACAAGTAGGAATGCTTCAATGGATGTAGAATGAATGTAGGATGTCTCCAATCAATGGCATTTGATCTTCAATGCCAATCTTGACTTGATCTTTGCATATGAGAAGGCTTGAATGAATGTAGAAGGATGGATCATCAAAGGGGATCCAAAGAGATTGAATCCTTCAATAGCTAACAATGGATCTCCTTGATGGATGGATGCTTGAACACTTGAATGCTTTAAGACTTTCTTGAATTCTTGAAGACTTGCTTGCACTTGAGATGAGATGTGAATAATGGATGTCAATTTCTTGATTGTGGATATCTTCTCACAAAACTTGATGATCAAAATGAGAGAGGAAGGCCTCCTTTTATAGTAAACTAGGGCACAATCCTCTAGAGGGGCCACCTTGGAGAATTAAATCTAAATTAGGTCCTAACCTTTATAAAATATACCTATATTAAATGCAATTAGAGGATTTACCATCCCAAAACCCGAAATGGCCAAACCGGAGGCAAGAAAACAAATATCCCGAAAGCCTGATGCCTGAAAATCAAGGATTCTAGAAATTTGAAGGGGGAAAAATCAAGGTTGGGACTGACCTATTTAGGTACAACCTCAATCCTAACCTAGTCAGGATCAACCTCAAATTTGACCTTGGGCCCAGATCCAGTCAAAACTGAGACAGGAGGTCCCGGGGATGCCCAGAGACCTAGAAATGATATCAGACAGGGAAAGAATGTCAGGGATAAGCATAAAATCCTATGATAACTATGATGAAGGCTAGGAGGACCTATTTCTAAGTCCTACATAGAAAATAGAGCCACAAAACATGGAAATTCAGGAGAATCCTTGAGATCCTAACCCTAATTTCACCTAGAATGAAGAAATCAAGTGTAGGAAAGAAGTGGAAAGCGGGGAGAAAGCCAAATACATGCAAAGACCCAACCAAGGCACTTAACATGACCCCAGACCACTTACTCAAAGGGCTAAACACTCTTATCATGGAAGTTTTTCCATTTTAAGATGATACATTAAGCCCCCACTTTAGCAAGAGTATGGACTCGATGCAAACTCTTGGTAAAGGAGATTAAAATGAAAAGATAATCTTATTGTAATCCAAGGGACAAAGGGAAACCTTAAGCCCCCAGGGACTCAAGTCTTCGTCAACTCCTAGATCAAAATAAGAGAGACATCTCTGGAGAGAAAGAAGGTGTGATTACCTCGCCCAATGAGAACTTATGTCCCATTGTGAACCACACAGGAAAATGGCGCAACTGGAAAGATGGAATTGAACCGCCTAGTGAATGTGGCTACTCACTAGTCAACCCATCAAGGATTCATTCTTAGGAATATTCTATTCCATAAGAATAAAAATAAAAATAAAAGAGATCTAGTCTTAAGGACACCTAAGACCTTAAGGGATCAAAATATGTGTGTATTTGAAACTAGAGGGATCAAGAGATCCTAAAATATAAATCCATGCTTTAAGGATTAGTTACTAATCCAAAAAGGGAAAAAAAAGTATCTTGAAACATAATATGTACGTATCAAAAAGTGTGTGTGTGTAATAGGTGAGTAGAGTGTATGCCCCCATGTTAAAGTCATTGTTGACACTTTAACAGGAGCAATGGCTTTAACGGAAACATAAACAACTCCACTGAGTACATTTCCATGTCGAGATTCCCCCAGATGAAGATAAATCAAGGGAAATATCACATAAACATACAGAGAACATAGAAGGGAACTACTTGTTGTGGGGTCAGTATGATCATAAGATAATAGATATATGATATATTGCAAATGAACTGACATCATTCCCCAAAGAAAGTAGAACTACAATCACAAAGGAGGAAAGATCACATAAGATATACGAAGGAAAATATTTTTAGACCATGACATGGAGACCAAAAATAATTAGTGCTACCATATCTTGAATCCAAGAAGATTACACAAGGAAACATTTACCAATAATAGCACAATTATGACATAACATTGAACAATGCATAGAAGAATAGAGATACATATAGAAGAATTTGAACAACAGTTTTGATTCCTTCATCACCTTGCACCAACTGAGTAACAAGGATTGTATAAAAGAATCTAACAACATTTAGCAAACACATTACGGGGGAAGCACAATACAGCAGGCAAACACACAACAAAGCTACCACGAAGGACAAGCCAATCAAGCGTGCCACCTACTCTCCCCATCTCATTGTATATCATTTAGGGAAGGTGGGTAACTCACAAGAGGGACTATATCCAACATAGTAGGAATGATAGCCAGTTCCAAACAAGGATCCTCTTGAGAATCACAATGTTCGACACTAGGTGTAAGAGTTAATTGGGAGGAAAGCATATTTAGGTAAATCAATGTCAATGTCAATAGTTTCATATTCATCATTAACATCATCAGTATCACCAAGAGTATCTTCTTCATCCAAATTAATCAAATTAGGATCTAAGATATGAATAGAATCATCATAATCATGCATGTGAACATCATTATTAGTAACAATCTGTTCTACCACATTATTGATACGTTTATTTGAGGAAAGTAAAGATCTTTGAGCTTTAGCATGAGCACAATGCTTTTTATGACGTTCATTAGCAGATCGATTACATTTTGATTTATTTGAAATAGGTTGAGAACTAGGAGGAACAATCATAGGATCCTTCATAGGTTTTTTAGGAAGATCAATAGGATTATTAACCATAGGAGAAATAATCATAGGATCTTTGATAGGTTCAGTAGAAGGAACTTGATTAATAGAGCTAGAAGTCATAGTTAAAGGAGGTATAGAAGGTGTAGGTAAAAGACCACGATTAAGATCCATAGGAGGTATGCTTAATTCAAGAATCTTACGATGTTTATAAGCTTGATATGATCGAAAAAGATTATTAGGTCGAGGAGGACATGAATTAGGTAATGAAGGCCAAAAGAAATCCAGAGCAGCACAATCTCTAGGCCTAGAAGGTTGATATAAACTATGACTAATCATCTTCACTTCTTCATCATGAATGAACTTAAGACACTTATGGATAGGTGAAGTAATAGCATGCATGGCATTCAACCAAGGCAAACCTCGCTTAACTTGAAATTGATCAAAAGTAGGAACAACAACAAAGGTAGTGTTTACAATTTTTCCACAAAGTTCAACTGGTAAAGTAATAGAGCCAAAGGATGGATAAAGAAAATCATTACAAGTTCAAATCCACACATCCAATGTATCATAAAAGTCACATTGTAAGATTTTCATAAAAAGATTTTCTTCAATGATAACATTGACTAAGGATGTAGGATCAATAAGACAACCACGAGTAGGTTTTTGATAAATCCTAGCAGTAATGTAAAGGGGACCATCAGGAGCTTTAATAGTCTCAAAGTCATCAAAGGTAATCAAAATTTCCCGAGGTCTTTTATTCTTAAATTGTTGTTGAGGTTTAGGTTGAGTTTTCATTTTAGGTTTAGGTTTTGGTCAAGGTTGAGATTGAACTTGAGGTTGAAGTTGAGGTTGAGGTGGAGATACAGATTGATCAACATGCTCCACTTGATTAACAACATGATTGAGATCATCCATCTTTGAATTATACACAATTTCCATAGCAGATGGTTGAGCAATAGTATTAGTATGATGCGTAGGTAAAGGGTTTGTATAGATTTGAAGGTTATGATTAGGAGGAGAGATAGATTTTTTCCCACTACCATCAAGATTATCAACAAATAAAGCCTTAGAATCAATTAAGTCTTGAATCTTATGTTTCAAAGAATAACATTTCTCAGTATCATGACCATTCTGATGATGATATTGACAAAAAACATTTTGATCAAAAGATTTAGAGGCAATCGTGACAGGTAAAAGAGGTTGAATAGGAGGTAAAGTAATCATATTAGTAGTTAACAACCTATTCATAATAGCATGTAAAGATTTAGAAAGAGGAGTAAACATACAATTTAATTGAAAAGTAGTGGATGCAGAAGTGGCATAATGAGATGCAACAACAACTTGATCAGCAACTGCATTTGTTTGTTTGTTTATCTTGACATAGTTGTTGAATTTTTTAAATTTTTTTGGATTAGGAGCAACATCACTCTTATCAACTGGAACAGGAGCCATTGGAGTGTTGCTCTCAAATTGACTCACTTGTAATTGATAATGATGAAGCGATGCACAAAGTTGTTGAAAAGAGGTAAATTCAGTAAGCAGAATCTTATCTCTAATATCCTTTTGCAAATTTGAAATAAACATACATTGAATATCCATATCAGGAACATGATAGGAAATCTGAGCATACAAATGCTTAAATCTACCAATAAATTTAGTGAATTTTTCTTTAGTACTTTGTTTACGATGCATCAAATCAGTCAAAGACACTTGTGGGCCAATGTTGTTTTAAAATTGTTGAATAAAGGCATTAGCAAGTTGTGGAAAGGAATCAATAGAATAAGGAGGCAAGGAACAATACCATTGTAAGGCCTTGTCATAGAAAGTTCTAGCAAACAGCTTGGCTAAAATCCTATGGTTGTGAGCATAATCACTACAAAGGATTTGAAATGTTTTAACATGATGAACAGGATCTCCTTTTCCATTATAATTCTCAAGATGATGCATCTAACCTTACTGAGGAATAGGAGTACAAATAATATCCTGGGACAAGGGACTTCCCATGTCACATGTAGGAATACTAAACTTGTTTTGAGTTAAGGAAGCAAGTTGTTGTTGTAAGGATGACACAGTTTGAGCCAAACTAATGATTGTTGAATCATTAGAGGAAATGGGAGGAGTAGCAACATTAGACACAATAGGTAAAGTGTAAGAAGATGGAAGAATAGAAGACACAACTGGAGGAACACTAGGAACTGCAGTTGGAAGCGGATTGGAATAAGTAAAAGGAACATTATGATATGAAGGTTGTGATATAGGAAGGGACATAGGAGGAACACTCATAGGAACATAGGGAACCATCATAGTCACCAAAGAAGGAGTATAGGTAGGAATAGTAGGTAAAGGATTAGAAGGAGGTTCAACACCAGTGATAGGAGGAAGCAACCCTAAGTCTTGAGCTTCTTGAACTAAAGGTTTAACATTTGATTGCACAAGGTGAGTAATACCATGCAAGAGGTTAACACCTTGATCAGTATCACAGAGAAATTTCTTAAGAGCCTCTATAGCTTGATTAGAATCTTGATTATGGTTCTCTTGAATAAGCCAATTACCCATTTTATCAAGTTTAGTGGAAATTTTTTGGACTTGTTCAGGAGGAACTCTTAAAGCATCATCCTCATCATGAGATGAGTGAGAAGAGTTTTTCTCCATAGTGGGATTGGAATCATGAAGAATCAAGTTATCATCTGAGATCCTAAGGAAAGGAGAGGAAGATTCAGGATCAAAGGCACCCATGAGTCTACGACTTCTTATAACTAGAATGTTATAAGTAGGACTAGTCGTAGTAAAGCTCATAAACCAATGTAATGTAAATGAACTAAACTAAGAACATATAAAGCATGAATATGAAATCTAATTAGCATGCAAGATCTAACACAAAGGAAAAATCTAATACTAACAAGATAAAAGGATAGCACAATAAGGCATCCAATTTCACAATAAGAATAGAGAGGAATCTAACACCAAAAAAGAAAGAGAGTAAGCTAGTCAGGTTCACCAAAATGAATAGAGGTAAAAATGGATTCACCACTATTCAAATATGTGTAAGTGTGTGGGGGAAATATGAGATTCACTCCTAAATCTAAATTTCTAAAGGAGAGATCCAATTTGATCAACCAAAAGGTTAATGCACAATTGAATCAATTTATGAAGAATATGAAAGAGAGAGAGAGAAATCCTATACTTTCCTATAGTTGGATTATGCTTGAAATCTGAAATAATTGAAATACAAATACTAACCTCAAATTAGGGCAGATTTTGAAAATGTCAAATTTTGATGTCTGTGTGTACTTTCAGGCAATTCCGCAATTTGCTCTAGAATGGAAATGCCGAGACAGAGAAAACCCATAAATCTTTCTCCAAGATGAGCTCAGGTCAACTTTGACCCTCATAAAAGGTCAAATGCTACATTCTTTATTTGAAGGCTGATTCTGATTCTGTTCACAAATCTCTGAAGTTTGCCAAAAAGGGTATCCAAATTCGCTCTTAGATCTGAAATCCCACACCTGTACCTACAAGAAAATGGGGGTTTTTGTATAGGGGGTTTGCCTTGGTCAAACCCTAATTTAGGAATTAACCTTGAAATTGAATTGAAATATAGTGTGCATAAACAAAGTAATTGAAACAAATCACCTAGCTTATGTTGAAGTCCTTGTAGAGGATTCAAATCCTCAAATCCACAAGTAGGAATGCTTCAATGGATGTAGAATGAATGTAGGATGTCTCCAATCAATGGCATTTGATCTTCAACACCAATCTTGACTTGATCTTTGCATATGAGAAGGCTTGAATGAATGTAGAAGGATGGATCATCAAAGGGGCTCTAAAGAGATTGAATCCTTCAATAGCTAACAATGGATCTCCTTGATGGATGGATGCTTGAACACTTGAATGCTTGAAGACTTGCTTGCACTTGAGATGAGATGTGAACAATGGATGTCAATTGCTTGATTGTGGATATCTTCTCATAAAACTTGATGATCAAAATGAGAGAGGAAGGCCTCCTTTTATAGTGAACTAGGGCACAATCCTCTAGAGGGGCCACCTTGGAGAATTAAATCCCAATTAGGTCCTAACCTTTAGAAAATATACCTATATTAAATGCAATTAGAAGATTTACCATCCCAAAACCCGAAATGGCCGACCTGGAGGTGGGAAAACAAATATCCCGAAAGCCTAATGCCCGGAAATCAAGGATTCTGGAAATTTGAAGGAAGGGGGAAAAATTGAGGTTGGGACTAACCTAGTCAGGTACAACCTTGATCCTGACCTAGTCAGGATCGAGATCGATCTTGAATTGGTCAAGATCAACCTCAAATTTTACCCTGGGCCCAGATCTAGTCAGAACCAGGACATGAGGTCTCGGGGATGCCCAGAGACCTAGAAATGATATCAGATAGGGATAGAATGCCACGAATAAGCATAAAATCCTATGATAACTATGATGAAGGCTAGGAGGACCTATTTCTAAGTCCTACCTATAAAATAGAGCCATAGAAGAGGGAAATTCAGGAGAATCCTTAGGATCCTAACCCTAATTTCACCTAGAATGAAGAAATCAAGTGTAGGAAAGAAGTGGAAAGTGGGGAGAAAGCCAAATACATGCAAAGACCCGATCAAGGTGCTTAACATGACCCCAGATCATTTACTTGGAGGGATAAACACTCTTATCATGGAAGTGCTTCCATTTTAAGATGATACACTACCTAACTGAGGAAGGTGTAACCGATGATGAAGTCGATGACATAGAAGAAGGATTTGGAGTTGTCTATGTTGCTATGAAGGAAGATTCTAATGAAGATGAAAAAGCCCTTATTTCTCATGTAAGTAAAGCTAACCCATGGATTATTGATAGTGGATGTTCACATCATATGACTGGTGATATTGATGAGTTTGAGAACCTAGAAGAGTATGATGGAGGATTTTTTATATTTGGCAATGATGCTCCATGTTCTGTAAAAGGAAAAGGATCCATTATATTGAATGAAAAGATGAGATTTGATGATTCTTATTGGGTTCAAGGACTAAAGTATAACTTGTTGAGTTTTTTACAATTGAATAACTCTGGCCACCGACTGAAATTTAAAAACAAAAAGTGAATATTTATGGTGTTGATGGAGATTCGATTGGAACTGGTGAACAATCAAAAGGTAAGTTATTTTATCTTGATACTAGTACAAAGAGTTACTTATTTGTTAAATTTTAAGATGTATGGTTATGGCATAAAAGACTCTGTCATGTAAATTTTGACAACATGATTAAGGTGAGAAAAAATAATAGAGTCAAAGGTCTACCAAAATTAAGCAAACCTAATAAAGTGATGTGTAAGGAATGTCAGATTGGTAAGATGACAAAATCAAGTTTCTTAAGTAAGTCTTACTCATCTAATGGTATTTTGGAATTAGTTCATACTGACCTTTTTGGTCTTATGAGAATACAAAGCTATTATGGAGATCGGTATTTCATTTTTTTTTATTGATAACTATTCAAGAATGATGTCGGTAATGTTTCTAAAGGAAAAGTATGATGCATTCCAAATGTTCAAGTGGTATAAAGCTAGAGTTGAAAAGGAAAGAGGTGAACAACTAAAATGTTTAAGATCAGATAGAGGAGATGAATTTATCTCTAATGAATTTACTATCTTCTACAATGAAAATGGAATCAAAAGACAAGTATCTGCATCGAGGACTCCACAACAAAATGGTATAACTAAAATAAGGAACAGATCTATAGTTGATTATGTGAGAACATTATTGATTGACAAAGAGGTTGCACAAAAGTTTTGGAGAGAAGCCATTAGTATTGTTGTCTACACACTCAACTGGGTACAATTGAAGAAAGGTACCAAAAAGACCCCTTATGAACTCTGGTGTGGCCATACACCGAATGTTAGTTACTTTAAAAAATTTAGATGTAGGTGTTACATACTGAAAGATGTTAGGAATGGAAAGTTTGATTCAAAAGGAGATGAATCTATATTCCTAGGATATTCATCAAAGAGAAAAGCATAAAAATATTTGAATAAGGCTACTAAAAAAATTGTTGAAAGTGAAAATGTGAGGATTAATGAAGTTGTAGAAAGAAATGAAGAAGATAGAAAAAAGGAACTTTAAGATTATCAAAGATTTGTATATGTACATGAAGGTATTTCGAGTAATGCAACCAAGCCACAATAAGAAGAAATTAAGGAGCAAGTTGAGCCTCCATTGAGAGATGAAAACACTTTAGAAAAATCTACTGAGCCTGTATTAGAAAAATATGTGTGAAGACATCACTCACCGAGAAAGAATATTGGAGAAAAGAATGCATGAGTCATGACAAGAAGTAATTTGAAAGATAATACATGTTTGATTTCTGAGTTTGAACCATGATTAGTCAAGGATGCACTTGGTAATGAAGATTGGGTTAATGCAATGAAAGAAGAAATTGATCAAATTGAAAAGAAAAACACTTGGTCACTAGTACCGAGACCTAAGGACAAGAATGTAATTAGAACAAAGTGTATTTTAAGGAATAAACTCAATGAGAATGGAGATGTGATCAGAAATAAAGAAAAATTAGTTTGCAAAGGGTATGCACAAGAAGAAGGTATTGACTATGGTGAGACATTTGCCCCTATTGCTAGATTAGAAGGTGTAAAAATATTACTTACATATGTTGCCTATAAAGGATTCAAAGTTTATCAGATGGATGTTAAGTTTGCATGTTTTATTGGAATTCTTGAAGAAGAAGTTTACATTGAAAAACCCGATGGATTTGTTGAGGGTTCTAACAAGGATATGGTATGCAAACTACACAAGCCACTTTATGGATTAAAGCAAGCACACTAACCATGGCATGAAAGACTACACTCTTATTTAATCAAGATTAGATTTCAAAGGACAATTGACAACAACAATTTGTATTTGAAATTTGAAAGTACTGATAAGACTTTGATTGCTGATTTTTTTGTTGATGACATTATATTTGGAGGAAATGAGTTAATGTCTAAATCATTTGCTGAAGACCTGAGATAGGAATTTGAGATGTCTATTATAGGTGAGATTAAATTCTTTATTAGAATACAAATTTAACAAGTTAAAGATGAGATCTACATAACATAGTCAAAGTATATCAAGGAGATCCTAAAGACATTCAATATGAAAGAGTAAAAACCGGTTGGAACACATATGGCTAATGGTTGTAAATTGTCAAAGGAAGATGAGACAAAGAAAGATAATGAAACACTTTACTAATCTATGATTGGTAAACTACAATATGTTGTACATAGTAGGCCCGATATTGCATATTCAATTGGTATTATGGAAAGGTTTTCTGCCAATCCAAAAGAGACACACATGCTTGCAGTAAAAAGAATATTTAGATATTCAGTCTTCTATACACAAAAGGAGGAGATTTTGATCCCAAGGTGTATATTGATGTTGATTAGGCTTGAAACATTGATGACAGAAAAATCACAAGTGGCAGAGCTTTCTTTTTAGGAGAAAAGGTTAGTGACAAGGTTAAGAAAGAAAGAAAATTATATTTCACAGTCTACTATTGAAGCTAAGTATATTTTTGTAGCTATGAATTCTTTAACATAGTGTGGATCAAAAAATTACTTGAAGGTATGCAATAAGAGATTACCGAGCAGGAAAAGTCATTCGGTAAGCAAAATAGTTTTGGCTACCGAGAAGGAAAAGTCATTCGGTAAAAGCAGAAAGGTCATTTAGTAAAAGAAAGTAAGTTTTGGTAAAGGAAAAGGAACTTAAGACACTAAGATGAAGCTTTTAGGAATCGAGCAAAGTTATCCAAAATTTAGAGTTATCCGCCGAGCAAGGAACATAAATTAAATATAAGGATCAAGATAACATTTAATGATGAGCTAGAAGTTTACATGATGATGAGGAATAGTTAGTTGAGAGATCTATGAATAGGAAAATTCATGATGATGATCTAAGGCTTAGATCTATGCGATAAAAATAAAAGGAAAAAATTTCAACAAAGTTCAAGTTCTGAGGTGATGATAAAACATGTTACCAAGATCTAGATTCAATGAATAAGTTTGTGAAATGAATTAGACGGCTAAGATTAATCAAAAGAAACATAATAATGAAGATTAAGCAGTAAAACAAGGTCTATATAAAGGATGAATTTGAATGAACAAATAGTTAGAAAATTGAAGGGTTGATAAGTCACTAACTGGTGCATTAAAGAAGCAAAAGCTAAATTCTAAGTCAGTGAAGCAGGATTTGATGAAGTGTTGAAATCAGTGGAAAGTGAAGGATTGAAGTGAAGATAAAGAGTGCACAAAGGATCTGATTATGCAAAGTTAGTTGCTAATTTACAGGTCAATATATTCATTTTTTCTTATTAATATTTGTAACAGAAAAATCTCTTAACCGAGTGGACTTAATAGTCTTATTGTAAAATCCTTGCAAAAGGTAACATTCTAAATAGTGTTTGAAGGCCTCTTTAACTAGGCCACTCCTAACAAGGTGAAGATCTTAACTGATCTGAGGCAAATCCCTTGAGCGGGTCACACCTAGAAATGTATATCATAATCTTTAACAAGATTGTCTCTTAACCAAGCATACTTCATCAGAGTATTTTCTTTAGTGGGTGAAAATTCCCATAGTGGTTTTTCCCAAAGCTAAGTTTCCATGTTAAAAATTGGTGTTATATGTGTTGAATGATTAATTTGGTGATTGTTAAAGTTTATTTACTATTGTCAGTAAATGTTGAATTGTGTCTGACTGGGTTAGTCAAAGAAATGTTTTTAAGGTATAGAGAATCAAGGATTACATATTCATCCCCCCTCTTTGTAATCCAACAAGAACATAATTTAGAATCCAATTCTCAACATCCCCATGTTGTTATTCCTATAGTTGAACTGTAGTCCTAATCATTTACTATTGATTGGAAATCCTAATTGGAATATTCTCATTAGATTGTTGTGAAGACTCTAAGATTAAACAATGATTAATTTAGTTGATTATATTGTTCATTCAATTGTGTAAAATATCTACTACTTATCAATGATTAATTCTATTTTGTTTACCCCATCAAATTGTCACGATTCTTTGTATAAATGTCATTTCCTAAATGTATTGTGCACAATTTGCAAATTTTTACTTGTTATATTGATATAAAGTATTTTGTCAGTCTCAGATTCACATTGTAGATGATTGTCAATATGTGTGTGGTGGATTATCAGATTCATGTGAACAAGGCAAGGGAATCAAGGAAAGAGAAGGTGCGACCTATATAATTTTGGACAGTTGGTTTTTATGGTTTTAATAGACTTGTTGCATGTCAAGAATGTTTAATACTATCACCAGCTTGCATACCAATGAAGTCTAAATTATAGTTGTTGAAAAATTCCCTTTTTATTAGGTTAATCTAGATGTGTTCTTTGGTCCCTTTTTTGGGAACAATGTATTCATGTATATTAGTGTTGGCCTCTACTCACGTTTGGTATATAAATTTACGTCTTCTCTATGAGATTACATTTTTTTCATAGCATATATGGGACACAACCAGAAAGGAAAGGTTTCATAGTCTTAGGGAACACTGGTGTATTCTTGTGTATGATGTGGATCCTAAGGTCGTTTGACAACCTTGCCAATTTATATGTGGAATTTATAAATTAAGTTGCTACTTTCTACAATTGTTACCTAATTCTCAAATGGTTTTTCATGGACTAAATTTTATTTTATAGAGCTCTTGTCTGTCAGACCTTCATTTAGTGAATTGCCTAAAATACTGGAACATCTTCAACTATTACACAGTTCTATTCATTATTTTATTTTCAAATTTTATTATTTTTATTATCATTTTTGCCTAGCTCCTCAGGCCTGAAAACTAGGTTCAACTTGTTTTAATAATTTTTTGAAGATTTTGGATAGGAATTTAACACCATTTTCAGGGATCATTTGTGTGCTTTTAGAAAAAAAAGTTAGGATTTTATTATCACTGTTAAAAATTGATCATTAAGCACGTGATTAAGGAAGATTGAATGTAGGGTTAATGCATTGAGAGAAATTAATTACATTCTCCCTCAATACAATCAAAAAGTGGATAGAAATTTAACTTATGGCCTCATGTTCAGCTTGTTTGGTCATTATGATGGAAATAAATTTTAACTTGGAGGCTAGGTGGGTTGCTGTTATAGGGATATTTGTAAATAAAAAAATTTCTACCTCTTACTGCAAGGATTGAATTTGCAATAGATATGCAGAATTTTCCAAGAGGGCTTTTATTTTTAAAAATGGGAATGGATTCTTTTTGACAATGGGAATGGATGTTGTGCAATAATCCAATGTGCATTTTACAAACCCCCTATTCTTGTGAAACTTACAAAGATTTTATTTTAAATGATTTAGAGTTTCACAAGATTAGCCAAGTGTTCTTTGCATTGCCTTGGGGCCTTTAGTTTGGAAAAGGATGGTAAGCTAAGCTCCCTAGACAATCAAGATCTTTTCCCCACATTTCTTTCTAGAATATGCAACTGATGTCACTTATCATGGTTGGTGTTGTGTTAAGTGGCTGTCAAATGCGTACTCAGTTTATTTTTTGTTGAAGTGATCAGAGTTTTAGGGGTTCAACCAAGTGTTCTTTGCATTGACCCTGGCCCTTTAGTTTGAAAAATATGGTAAGTGAGTTCTCTAGTTGGTCAAGGCCTTTGCCCTAGATTTCTATCTAGAATATGCAACTAATAACTATTATCAGGGTTGGTGTAGTGTTCATTGGTTGTCAAATCTACGAGCTATACTCACTTAAGCTCTCTTTGATGTCTAAGATTGTATTTTACTTTCATAATTTTTAAAAGTTATTAGACTCAAACTCTAATGAATTATATGCAATTTAATAACG
Source organism: Chamaecyparis obtusa (assembly GCA_027943335.1). Lineage (NCBI taxonomy): Eukaryota > Viridiplantae > Streptophyta > Pinopsida > Cupressales > Cupressaceae > Chamaecyparis > Chamaecyparis obtusa. The sequence continues at coordinate 764,888 of BSBK01001436.1, forward strand.
TAGAGGTGCTAAGTTTCTTTCCTGGGCAATAAGAATAAAAATAGTTGTTGGGGTTTCTTAGGGGCTCACATTTCTACACAATGTAGAAAGAAAGGTTATATATCATGACTTCAAAGCATCAAATATTGGTGGAATGGGCTAGGCCTTAATTAAATGATAAACAAAAATTATTTCATGTAATGGACACTAAATTAGAGGGTCAGTATGATATGAAAGGAACTATGAAAGCAACCACCCTTGCACTACACTATTTTATCTCTCAAGTGAAGCACATGCCCCTTATGACAGTGTACTTGAGACATTGGAACAATTGCAAAATTTAAGGGAACTATCTCAGTTTCAACCATAAAAGGCTGGACCAAGACAATCTGGTTCCGGTGGTAATACTCTCCCAAGACCATTGCTACTAATTATAAAAAATTCATTCCACATACATGTTTGAAAGACATAATATTTCAAATTGACGTAAGGGAGGACCAGATACAGGGGCCTAAGACACTCCTAAGTATTAGTCCTACTTTCAATTAACATCACAAAAGAAATAATATAGAGAAGGAATGCATATATATTTCATTAACTCATCAAAACTCATACATGTCAGATTGTAAGGCCTTCCTGGTTATGGCCAATACCATGAAATTCAATTCTAGATAAGTCCTCATATATGCAAGGATCCAAAACTCACAACCCTATCTTCCTATCCCCTCCTCCCTAATCTTAGAACATCTCTACTTATTTATACAAGAGGCCACTGAATAGGTCAGCTCTAAAGATCCTTAGATCCAACATTGGAGAAAGAAACAACCTAGATTTAGACCCACATGTTTCCCAATGAGAAATCCCAAAATAAATATCATGACCAAAATTAATTACACGTGTTGGCTAGCATCAAATAATTAATTCCACTAGTCGGTGAACCCAAGAACCGAGAAACACTAAAATCTACCAAACCAACTCAGTAAAGAACACTGCTGAACCAAATCGGTAAAGAACACTGCCAAACCAAATCAATAAAGGAAACAACAAAATAATAACTGAGCTCGCTAGTGACCAATATGAACACTTCACCAAGAGCTCAAAAGCAACTACCGAGAAAACCCAATCAACTACCGAGTAGCCAAACAAACTCTAACATATTTTTGGTTGATCTAGCATTGCCATAAACACAAGGTTCTCTTGCATCAGACACCTGAGGTTGAAAAGAAATGATTCTCTGAATCATGTGTCAAGTACAACCTGAGCTGAATCCAACTTAGATTAAGAAATCCATGTACTACCTTCAATTTTTCTATTCTTTTTCTTTACCAAATACTCCATGTAATCATTTTCTCTAGTGCTTCTACCAACTCTTTACTCCAAAATCTTCTCAACTTCTTCTATCTTCTTCTTAGGATAATCACTTGGTACTATCACTTCTTCATTAGGTTCATGATACTCATACAATTCTTCTATGTTTAATATAAGTGATATATCCATGTCATCAAGTAACTCAACTTCATAAGCATTTCCATTGTCAAATTTCTTTAATACCTTATAGGGACCAAATTTCTTCATCTTCAACTTATCATATGTTCTAACAAGAAATCTTTCTTTCTTTAAATGAACCATTAGTTCATCACAAACATCAAAAATCTTATGTCTTCTCAATTTATCTGCACTATCTTTGTATTTCTAATTACTCTGCTCCAACTTATGTTTCACTTCCTCATGCAATGACTTCATAAACTCAAAAAATTCTTCTCCTTCAACACTCCTCTTTTCTTCACCAATAATATTTCTCAAGTCTAATATACCTCTCAATTGTGTGCCATTAACAATCTCAAAAGGTGACTTATCAGTACTTCACTAAGTTATTATATGCAAACTCTTCTTGTACCAACATTAAATCCCAATTACTTGGTTTGTCTCCAACTAAGCATCTCAACAAGTTACCCAAACTTATATTTACAACCTCTATTTGTCCATCATTTTGTGGATGAAATGTAGAACTAAATTTCAACTTGGTGTTTGGCTTCTTCCATAGAGTCTTCCAAAAATAACCAACAAACTTATTGTCTAGGTCAAAGATGATACTCCTCGACAATCCATGCAATATGACAATCTCTCTACAGAAAAGATCCGCTATATGCACTACATCTGATGTTTTCCTACATGGTATGAAATGTGCCATCTTGGAAAATCTATCCACAACAACAAATATGGAATCATTACCTCTTGTGATCCTCGGTAAGCCAAGAATAAAATCTATGATGATATCTCTCCAAGGTTTCTTAGGAATAGAAAGTGGTGTGTACAATCCAGTATTCTAACTTACTTCTTTTGCACCTTGACAAACTCCACAACTCTTTACAAATTTCTGAACATCCTTATATAACTAAGGCCAAAAATATGTTTCCCTCAACAAACTCAATGTCTTATTAATTCCAAAATATCCAGCCAAACCACTACTATGTTTTTCCTTTATCAAATTAGCTCTCATTGATCCTCTCAATATACATAATTGAATACCTTTGAACAACATACCTTCTTGAATGAAATAGTCTTCAAACTTACTTAGTTGATCTAAAATAGGTGCTCTACACACTCTCCATGACTCAAAAAAATCAAGGTCACTTTCATACAAAGTCTTTGTATCCTAAAAACCAAGAACCTCAATTCTCATTTTAGTCATCAAAGATCTCCTTCCCCTTAATGAATCAACAAACTCTATTAGACACTCCAATCTTATGTTTTATCACAAATGTAAAATTGTGCATATATTCCACCCATTTCATGTGTCTCTGATTCAACTTATTCTGACTACCCAAATACTGTAAAGCCTTATGATTAGTATACAACACAAATTCTTTTGGCATCAAATAATCTCTCCATTTATTTAGGACTTGAACAATAGTATAGAATTCTTGATCATATACAAAATATTTCCTTTTAGCATCATTCAATTTCTCACTAAATAAAGCTATAGGTTTAGCTTCTTGACTCAACACAACTCTTATTGCACTTCTGCTTGCATCACATTCTACGTGGAATACCTTATTTAAATCGGGTAAAACTAACATAGGCAATTCAACAACCTTATGTTTCAAAGTCTCAAAACTCTTATCAGCTCCATGTGTCCACTTGAGTTCTCTTTTATCTCCTCTCATTGTTTCGGTCATAGCATTACAAATTGAATTGAAATTTCTGATGAACTTTCGGTAAAAAATTGCCAAATCATGAAATGATCTTACCTCACTAATATTTTTAGGTGTAGGCCAATCAAGAATAGCTTCAACCTTTTTAGGATCCATCTTCAAACCATCAACTGAAATCACAAATCCCAAATACACAATCTCTTCTTTCATGAAGGAACACATTTTCAAATTAATTAACAACTTTTCTTCTTTCAATCTATATAATACCTATCTAATGTGAAACAAATGATATTATCTGGTTTTACTAAATATTAGAATTTCATCTAGGTATGCAATTATAGAATTACCTAAGAACTTCTTTAGAACCTCATTCATAAGCCTCATAAAAGTAGTCGGTACATTAGTTAAACTAAAAGGCATAACCAACCACTCATACAAACTTTATTTTGTCTTGAAAGAAGTCTTCTATTCATTAACCTCTCAAATTCTGATCTGATGATATCCACTCTTCAAATCAATCTTGGTAAAGTATTTTTCTCCACTCAAAAAATCTATTATATCAACCATTCATGGTATAGGAAACCAATACTTAACTATTATTTTGTTGATTGCTCTGGAATCAATACACATTTTCCATTATCCATTCTTCTTAGGTGCCAACACAACTGGTACTGCACACGGGCTCAAACTTTCTCTGATCAAACCTTTCTACAACTACTCTTGAATTTGCCAGTTTAGTTCCTCATTTTTGGTTGGTTTCATTCGGTGTGGTGCTTTATTCGGTAAACTAGCTCCAAGAATCAGATCCATACAATGACTTATACTTCTCATACATGGAAAACCATCAGGTACATTATATGAAATGATCTTTTTGTACTCAGTTAGAAAATTCTCAACCTCTACCGACACTTTATCTTCCATTTTCTCACTTCGTTTGTTAGGAATCACAACATAACAAACATCATTTTTCTTTAAATCCTTAACAAAACGTCTACCTTCCATTAAACAAACTTTTATAGATGTACATATCTTACCAATAGATTCTTCAATCAAAGGTAAGAATATTTTTCTTTTTCCATTAGCCTAAATAGAATACTTATGTAATCTCCCATCATATATAACATGTCTATCATATTGCCAAGGTCTACCCAACAAAATATGACAACAACCCATAGGCATAATCTCCCACAACACCTTATCATAATACTTTCCAATTTTCAAATTCACAAAACATTGTTCACTTACCATTAGTATATTCTCATCCTTGATACATCAAATCTGATAGGGCTTCAGGTGCTTCAATATTTGCAACTGCAAATTTGTAACCATTTCTTCTGATGCCAGATTATCTGATCTTCCATTATCAATGATCACTTTCCAAACTTTGCCTACAACTCTACATCTGGTCTTAAAATTTGTTTTCCTTACTAGATCTTCCTTAGTATTTTCACTTTATAATTCTCTCCTAACCATCATGTTTCCTTCTTTCTCATGATCATTTGGTGAACCTTCATATACCAAAGCATTTCTACTACTACTACCTTTCTTACTTGCATGTGTACACTCAAATGATCTATGTCCTTATTCACCACAATTATAACAAGTTCCTCAGAATCCTCCTCTTCCATAGCCACCTTAGGAGTAATTACTTCTTCCTCAGAATGAACTTTCACCTTTCCACTTGGTCTTTCCTTTGTCATAATTTATTTTGTCTTGATCTAATCTACTACTTTCACCATAGGATCTACCTCTTTCTCTAGGGAATCTACCACCTCTTCCTCTTTGTATTTGTTCATGCCTTTTATTCAATTTCTCCTCATCTTTTAGGTAAAACTAATAATCTTCTTCAATACTTTCCATTTTTACCAAATTGATATCTTCTTAGATAGAAGTCCTTAACCCATTCAGATATCTGTAAGATGGAAAATATGGATATGGTCCTAGAACAATGGTTTGCACATAAAAGAAACCCCATAACCAATATTTTACACATACATGGAATTGTAATGATATGGAAAGTAACTATAGAAGACTAATGTTGAAATAAATAAATAAAGGTACTTACCTTGAAAAAGAATCAACTGAAAACCCTATCAAATAGTCTTCGAAACTGTTGATTTTTTCTTACTTGAACCAAACCTGCGAGATCTACAAAACCCATAAATCTTTTTCAATTCTGAGGGAGGTGGTCTTTGACCCAAATAGCAGGGCAAAGTCTTACCCTGGGGCACAATCCTACCCCCACTGAAGGTCATCCTTGACCCAAAATAGCTCCGACATAAATTTTGTTTGTGGATCCCGGGAGTTCACCAAAAAGGGTATTCAGGTCTGCACTTCAATTCATTGTCCTATACCTATACCTATAAGACAAATGGTTTTTTTGTTTGAATGAGGGGTTTGACTTAGTCAAACCCTGGTTTGGAATCAACCTTAATAATGGAATTGAAATAGAGAATGCTAGCAAGTAGTAGAAGTAGATCTAACAACAAAGCTATGAAATTCAATAGATATACAATTGTATTTAAAATGTAAACAAGTATATTGATATAAAAGCTTGAACACAATATTAATAAATGTAAATCAAAACCTCCATTATTGTATTCTTGGAATCCACCTTGAGGGAAGAATGAATGGATCTTGAAGATGAACAAAGGATCTTGAAGGAAGATCACACCACCATGATGGATAGATCTAGGGTTTGAATGATGAATCTTGAATGCTTGAACCAAATCCCTTCAAAGGCTTGAATGATTGAATCCTTGATCTTCAATGGAGAACTTTAATGCTTGAATGGAAGATTGTTTGAATGCTTGCTTGATCTTTCTTGAGAGAGAACTTGATGGCTTGTGAATATATCCTTGAGAGCTCTTGATCATGAAGTTGCTTGGTGAAAATGAGAGAAGGAAAGCTTCCTTTTATAGTGATCTAGGGCACAATCCTCTAGAGATGCCACATAGAGGAATTAAATTCCAATTGGGCCCATACCCCTATAAATGGACCTAGATTAAATGCAATTAAGAGTTTACCATTTTGAAGACTAAAATAGCTGACCTGGAAGTGAGAAAATTAAACTTTTTGAAGCTCGACATCCTGTAACTCCTAGAACTTGAAAATTGGACCTGGGGTCAGGGATGAGGTAGTCTCTACCCTAGGTTAGGGTTGAGGTCATCCTTGACCTAGGTTAGGGTCTAGGTCATCCTTGACCTAGAAAGTCAAAGTCTCCAGTTTCTCAGAGAAAGTCTGTCAAAAAGAGGCTAGAAACAAATAGAGAGAAGCAGAATAGGGGGGAAACAACCAGATTCATGCAAAGACCTAATCAAGGTTCTTTACATGACCCCAAAACACTTACTCAGAGGGCTAAATGCTCTTAACATGTAAGTTCTTCCATTTTAAGATGATACATTAAGCCCCCACTTTAGCAAGAGTATGGACTCGATGCAAACTCTTGGTAAAGGAGAAGAGAGAAGAGATCCAAGTGGATTCACAACAAGATAAAATAACACTTAGCTAAGGACACAATACCCTAGGCTAAGGATTCCAACTCAACATACATGCACGAGGGTGCGAAAAGAGAAAATGAAAAGAACAGGGGTTAGTGCAAACCCAAATCAACTAGTAGAGGAAACCTTGCCAAGAAATATTTCCTATACTAATATCATATTTGGAAAGCTATCATAAAAGCATAAATGATTACATAAGAAAGACAAGAGAAACACTATAAATAACATAGCTTCATGATCCAGTCCTACTGGCATGAAAGCGAAAAGAGAGAAAGGAGAAAGTGATTACCTCACCTAGTAAGATGCCCACCTTACCGTGAATCACCCTAGAGGGAGAGCCAAACATGTGGCCAAACCTGATAGTTCACCCATAAAATGCGCTTTGAAATTGTAATGTGTCTTCTGATGGATTTTGGAATACCCATAGATCCACCTTCTTGTATCACTATGAATATGAAATGTGTGTCTCCTCAGGATTTAGCAACTTATGTGTGTTACCTTCAGAAGATTTAGCATACTGGAAATTGAAAAATGCGTGTCTCTTTAGGATTTAGCAACTTATGTGCATTACCTTCCAATATTTAGCATATTGAAAATTGAAAAATGTGTGTCTCTTCAGGATTTAGCAACTTATGTGTGTTACCTTTAAAGGATTTAGCATGCTACAAAATAAAAGGTTAGAACAAAAATGCATAATATAGAGAGAGGGAGGCCGTATATATACCCCCCTCCTTAAGATGGAAAAAAAACATACTAATTTGACATGTTAAGGAAGGAAAAGAACAAGGATAAAGCCTTCTTCAACATCAAGACAATATCCATAGACAACACCTAGTCCAAGCCAAGAAGGTCACAACTCCTATGAGGCCATGGAAGGGACAGATGCAAACATATCATGCAAGAAGTGAAAAAGTAACCCTTGTGAGGGATAGCACACTGTTCAACTTCCAAGGTGAGAGATTTATCAACCATGGAAATCTAATGTCAAACAAAAAAAGAGGTTGTGATCAAGGATAGAGATCCTTAATGCAAACCAAAATTTTCATGTATGATTGGATATCACATAATAGATAGATACTGCTTAACCAAGGGAACAATAGATACCAGAAAGATAGAATAGAAGGAGATGGCATCCTTGCCCCTTAAGCATAGGAACAAATATGTAAGGGGACCTATTATATTTCTCACAACACTATACAAGACAATGAGCCCCCAAGTATTAGGCTAACATTGTTTACATAATGTGGAACTCCATAATAGGAACATAAATGTTATTTAGAGAAAATAGGATTGAAATACAACTCATTGCCACATGATATATAAATAACCTTACTATCATCTTATAATGTAAAGGTTGACATTCATTAGTAGAGTAATCATGAAATCTATGATATAAACAAAAAGGAAGAGTCTTCAAGTATGGACTACGTTTCTTTTTGCGTTTAGGTCTAGTAATCATCTTAGCATGAAGGAGTTTAGACAAAAGAACTTCTTGGTCAAATTCCTTCATAGGTTCATCATGTTTTGAAGTGTTATTTGAGATGTTGTTAACATTGATTTGTTGTTGAGGATTAAATCCCAATCCATAAGAATGCTCATGCCCCCCAGTGTGTAAGGGCATTTGAATTCCATGTTTATGCTTACCACATCTTGGACCATTGAATCCTTGTTTAACTAGGAAATGATAATCAGGACTATAACAAGAATCCACATCAAAAGGAGTCAATGGAACTTCAGTAGTCACTATGTCATCATTAGTAGGTTTGACAAATTAATTATGGGTAGAAGCAACAAAAAAGTTATTATGAAGGGTTTTAGAAGTAGAAGTAAAAACTCGTTGTTCAAATTCTCTTTGTTGCTTCATAAAATCAAGATCATTAACCTTATACTCTCCAATAAAGGTAGGATTAAAATCCAAGGTTCCCAATCATCGTCAGGAAGAGCATTAGAGGAAGGAGGATTACTATTAGAAATAGGAGTAGTGTGATTTTGAATATTCAAACAAGCATTAGGTGCATCATCCGCATGAAGTGTATACATCTTGTTGTTATGTATAAACTTGAATTTACGGTGAAGGGTGGAAGGAATAGCATGCATCTCATGCAACCAAGGTCTACCTAAAAGAAGGTTATAATTGAGAGGTCCAAGCATAACATGAATAGGTGTATCAGGATGACCGAACCTACTTTGATAGGTAAGGTAATGATGCCTAAAGTGTTCTTAGCAATGTTATCAAAGCCACATATAGGAACATTGTTAGGTTGAATAGTTGAAAGATCAACTTTAATCACTTTGAGCATGTCCATGCTACAAACATTAAACCTAGATCCGTTATCAATCAAGGTCCTACAAATGATACTTTTATTGATAGTAACAGTAACCATAAGAGTAGCATATTGATTCTGAACTTCTTTAGAAGGTAAATCTTTTTGAGAAAATACAATGTCAGGAGGACTCAGGGTAGCATGCATGCATTGTAATAAGTTATTGATGTTCTCTTGATTAGGAGGTGGAGTGGGAAGAGTTTCTAGAGCTTTTTGCAAGGCTTCATAGTAGGTAGGTGAAGTTTGAAGAAGCTCCCATAAATAAATCTTGGCAGGGGTATTTTGCAATTGTTTTATCAAATCATACTCCTTACTAGGAAGACAGAGTGGAGGAGGAAGAATGGGTTGAGAAGGTGGAAAAGAAGTAGAAACCACCATATTAGGTTGAAGGTTATTCCTTGTATGATATGTGTGAGCTATCAAATCTTGGTCATTGAAATACTATAAAGACTCAATAGGTTTACCTTTGATAGTAATGTGAGGACAACCTTTGACAGTCAACAAGGGTTTCAAAAAAACCATATTAGTTATCTCAACACTACAAATATATTCAAAAAAAGGAAGAAAAGAAGACATCCTAGGAGGAGATGAGGTAGGATCTTGATTCTCCATAAGATCATCACTAATAGGGAGATCATTAAGGGAGTTTATATCATTCTCCGCTAATGCCTCATCACTATAAGGAATCCCAAATGGAGGTAAAGCATCTATAATGTCATCTTGTTTCACTAAAATGTTTGCATAAGGGTAGTGTGTTTTAGAAAAAGAGTTATCATCATGTATGAATATGTCATCCATTAATAAATCACCCTCTTGTATCAAAGATTCTTCATAAGGGGATAAATCAATGTCTTTATCCAAGGGATCATCCACAATGGTTTCATGAGGAAGAGAGTAATCAACATCCAAATCCAAAGGTTCATCCCAAATAGGAGGATTATCATCTCTATCAATAAGGCACTTAAAAAACACTTGAAACAACTTGTGCATCATGATAATGAATAAATAAATGCATAGAAAATAGATCTAGATATGTCCAAATGCATTCAAATGAAATTTATAAGGATGAAAAGGAAATTGAACACCACAAACACAATAGGGCATCTAATTCCTCAAAAGATAGGGGGTAAGCTTGTAAATATTTTTGTATTTTTAAAGAAATTTTGAAATTTTTTTGGATTTTTGAAATATAAATGCAAGAGCATAAAAGAAATCTACTTTTGTAAGCATGTAAGATCTAACACAAAATGTAAATCTAACACCAAAAAGAAAGAGTTGTCGTAAATGGGTTCACCAAAATGTAAGATGGAAGGTGAACACACAAGATAATACAAAGGGAAATCTAACATCATAGGGCATCTAATTCCACAAAATATAGGGGTAAGCTTATCAGGTTCACCAAAATGTAAGATGGAAAATATGGATAGGGTCCTAGAACAATGGTTTGCACATAAAAGAGACCCCACAATTGATATTTTACACATACATGGAATTATAATTATATGGAAAGTAAATATAGAATACTAATGTTGAAATGAAGAAATAAAGGTACTTACCTCAAAAAATAATTGGCTGAAAACCTTATCAAACAGTCTCAGAAACTGTTGATTTTCACAATTTGGAATCGAAACTACGAGATCTAAAAAACCCATAAATCTTTTTCAATTCTGAGGGAGTTGATCTTTGACCCAAATAGAAGGGCAAAGTTTTACCCTAGGGCACAATCCTACCCCCCACTGAAGCTCATCCTTGACCCAAAACAACTCTACGAAAATTCTATTCACGGATCCTAGAAGTTCGCCGAAAAGGGTATCCAGATCTGCACTTCAATTCGTTGTCCTGCACCTACAAGAAAAATGGTTTTGTTGTTTGGATGATGGGTTTTCCTTAGTCAAACCCTAGTTTGGAATCAACCTTAATAATGGAATTGAAATAGAGAATGCTAGCAAGTAGTATAAGTAGTTCTAATAACAAAGATATGAAATTCAATAGATATGCAATTGTATTTGAAAGGTAAACAAGTATATTGATATGAAAGCTTGAACACAATATTAACAAATGTAAATCAAAACCTCCATGATCGTATGCTTGGAATCCACCTTAAGGGAAGAATGAATGGATCTTGAAGATGAACAAAGGATCTTGAAGGAAGATCACACCACCACGATGGATAGATCTAGGGTTTGAATGATGAATCTTGAATGCTTGAACCAAATCCCTTCAAAGGCTTGAATGCTTGAATTCTTGATCTTCAATGGAGAACTTGAATGATTGAATGGAAGATTGCTTGAATGCTTTCTTGATCTTGCTTGAGAGAGAACTTGATGGCTTGTGAATATATCCTTGAGAGCTCTTGATCATGAAGTTGCTTGGTGAAAATGAGAGAATGAAAGCTTCCTTTTATAGTGATCTAGGGCACAATCCTCTAGAGGGACCACATATGGGAATTAAATTCCAATTGGGCCCATACCCATAGAAATGGACCTAGATTAAATGCAATTAAGAGTTTACCATTTCGGAGACCAAAATAGCCAACCTAGAAGCGAAAAAATTAAACTTTCTGAAGCCCGACATCTCGAAACTCTCAGAACCTAAAAATTGGACCTAGGGTCATGGACAAGGTAGTCTCTGCCCTAGGTCAGGGTCAAGGTCATCCTTAACCTAGCTCAGGGTCTAGGTCATCCTTGACCTAACTTAGGGTCTAGGTCATCCTTGACCCTTCAGGTTGTCCTTGACCTAGAAAGTCAAAGTCTCTAGTTTCTCAAAGAAAGTCTATCAAAAAGAGGCTAGAAATAGGGAGAGAGAAGTAGAATAGGGGGAAACAACTAGAATCATGCAAAGACCTAATCAAGGCACTTGACATGACCTCGGATCACTTACTCAAAAGGCTAAATGCTCTTAACATGGATGTGCTTCCATTTTAAGATGATACAATATCTTGAAATTTTTTCCACCTCATCTTGAGTATATCTAGATTTGATGTCTAGCCTATAAAATTCCTCAGTGTAATCTTTCACTAGGCTATCCTTCTGCTTCAAACCTTGCATTCTCCTAACTAGGTTAATATGATAGTCACAGGGTAGAAACTTGCCTTTCAATTTGTTCACTATCTTATTCCATACCTTAATTTTGTCCTTTCCTTTCTTCTTTTGGTCCAATTGCAAATGCTCCCACCACAAGGATGCATGACCTTTAAATTTTGTACTTGCAATTTTCACTTTCTTCTCCTTTGATATGTTTTCATATTCAAAGTATTTTTCCATCTTGATGATCCAATCCATCAATTCATCTGAATCTAGTTTCCCACTATACTCAGGGGGGTTAAACTATGATGTATATTTCAAACTGGTCAATGCCTTCAAGAGTATTTCTTCTCCTTGATCCATTATAGGTGCAAGTGTGGCTTCTTCTTGCATTTCTTCAATTTCTTCATCACTAACATCATCAAGATGTCTTCCTCGATGTCGGGCTATCTCAATAGCTTCTAATCTAGCAACAATCTATCTTAGCATATCATCTAAGCCTGGATCTTCATCTTGCCTCCCCCAAATCATCTTGAGACCCTCTACAATTGCAGGTCAGATCGCAATTTTTCACCCCACAACAATATCACCAACTAGGGCTTACAAGAAGGAATTTCTAGATCTAACCTTTTCTTTGATACCATCGAATGCAAGAGAGGACCAGATATAGGGACCTAAGGCACTCCCAAGTACTAGTCCTACTTGCAATTAACAACACATAAGTGACAACACAAAGAAGGAGAGAAAGAATGCAAATATTTTTCATTAACTCATCAAAAATAATACATGTTAGGCTGTAAGACCTTCCTTGTAATGGCCAATACCATGAAATTCAATTAGATAGAAGTCCTCATATATGTGAGGATCCAAAACTCACAACCCTACCTTCCTATGCCCTCCTCACTAATCTTAGGACATCTCTACTTATTTATACAAGAGGCCACCAAAAAGGTCAACTCTAAATATCCTTAGATCCTGTTAGGAATGTGAACACTGAGGGGGGGTGGGGGGTGAATCAGTGTTCATTGTATTTTATCTTTTAGCTTTAGATTTAAACTGAACTTAAATGCTTAAGTACTGGAATAAAAATCCACATAAACAAAACATGAAATCAACACATGACACCAATATGGTTACAGGGAAACCCAAATAGGTACAAACCCTGGTGGGAATTGACACCCACTAATATTTTGTACTAGTGTTTTGTGATCCTTGTTAGAAGATCCTTAACCCTATTAGGAGTTTCTTTACAATGCATTTAGTACAGTAGACCTTGTCAAGGGTCAGACCCTATTAGGATTCTTCTACAATAGTCCCTGTTAGGGGAGTCGATGCACTCTCCTAGAGCTCACTGCTCAAGTGGTGAAGGCTACAACCTTCTGATATCAGATACACACTATATCTGCTGGATGAACTGCCACTATGACACTGCTTGTCAGATCAGTTCCTTTGATGCACTGATACTTTGACCTCTTGCAAAGGTCTAATACATCTTATAGTATCTTTGCACACTTCTTTTCTTCTTATCACAACTCTTTATCAACTTCTATACAAATTACAATGGGCACATTTCATATTTATATGCACATACAAAAGAAACAACTAGGTCAGTCCTTAAACCTATTACATACAACACTTCCAATTGAATTGGCTCAAGCGTGTTTAGAAGAAAACATATACACATGTCGGCAACCTAATTACAATAGGCACATAGCCTTTACATCATTAGATTATAACCGCAACTCAAAATGATAACAGTCGGTTGCTTACTTTGTTCTTCACTGGCACACACTGGCTATGCAACTTTAATTGCCTGTATCTTCCTCATACTTGCATATTTTATTATGTGCTCATAGACTAAGCATGAATATAGTCTAACCAGCTTAATTTCTAGGGCACATATGAAAACTTGATCATACACACATGCGCTGATGCTCTGAGTCTCTGGTACTCTGTATACTGTCTAGTTTTCAACACTTAGCTGGTTTATGATCTTCTTATCAAGTGCGCTGACTCCAAACTATTATATGACTTTGTTGCCATAATGAGAACACTATATTAAGTCATATGCACTTGTATAGCCAACTTGCTAATAGATCCAACATTGGAGAAAGCAACGACCTAGATTTAGGCCCACATGTTTCCCAATGAGAGATCCCAACATAAATATCGTGACCAAAATTAACTGCACATGTCAGCTAACATCAAACAATTAAATTCCACCAGTCGATGAACCTAGGAATTGAGCAACACCGAACACTACCGAACCAACTCGGTAAAGAACATTGTCGAACCAACTTGATAAAGGAAAGAAAAAAATAGTAATCAAGGTTGCTAGTGACTGACATGAACACTTTACCGAGAGCTCAAAAGTAGTTACCGAGAAAACCCAATCAACTACTGAGTAGCCAAACAAACTTTAAAATATTTTTGGTTAATCCAGGATTACCATAAACCCAAGATGCTCTTGCATCACAAATCACATACAATTTTAAACATAACATATAGGAAACATCATACCTTTCCTGTCCTACCAGAATTTGGCAGGAACTACACTATAGTGCAGCTCTTGTTTATTTTAGATTCAAATTCTTAGATAAATAATTATTTTGAAGTTTGAGTGAAAATTTTAATTTGGATTTTGTTCTGCATTACCTTTCTCATTGGGAAGTTGGGAGATAGGTACTTCATGCCTTTTTGTTTACCAATTCGAAGGAGTATAAATAAGTTACAAAGCTTTTTTCATTTGTAACATCATATTTTGTTGTATGAATTATCTATTTTGTAATTTGTATTTTTTATTCATTTTGGCATATGTTTTTTTCTATATTAGAGGCATTATTTTATTTATTTTGGATTTAAATTCTTAGATAAATAATTATTTTGAAGTTTGACTAGAAATTTTAAATAATATTAGTACTTTTGATTTGTAAATGGACTAGATATATTTTATAGAAATGAGAAAGTGGTTTAAATGAAGTCAAATCACTCTAGATAAACTATAATTAGATTCTATATATTTTATAATATAAATAAAATTCATGGAGAGATATACGTCTCAAGGAACCTATTACACCTTAGGGTGAATATGATAAAATTAGGCACCTCAAGAAGGATATCTCTAAGGACATTATATATATATATATATATATATATATATATATATATATATATATATATATATATATATATATATATATATATATATATATATATATATATATATATATATATATATATATATATATATATATATATTATAAAATATACATAAGCTACTTGTAGTCACAATGCAATAATAAAGATATTTAGGAATAGGGTTAGTGTTAGGGTTTATGGTTAGGATTAAGATTAGTGCTTAAGATTATAGTTAGGATTATGTTTTGGGTCAAGGTTTAGGGTTAGGTTTGGGTTTATGATTAGGGTATGGCTTTACATCATGGTTAGTATTATGATTAGGGCTAGGGTCTAGGATTAGTTTTTGGCATAAATGATGTATTGTTGGTAAGTAAGTTTTGGAGATGTCATGATACAGATTTGATTGCACGACAATTAGTTATTGGGTTGTCATTGATGTCATGTATTGACCTTGTGTTCGTAGTATGTTGCTAAGTATAAGTATGATGAACAAGGTGTTGCAGTGAGTTTCAGTTGTAGCAATTCTTATGAGAGACTTGGAGATGTCTTAGGATGTCTAATGCATGAACGCTAATTTTGTCGTAGATAGGTAAGAAAGTTATGATCAGATGAAGGATAATAGTGCAACTGCTAGAACAATTAGTGACATGAGATAGGTGATTTGATTGGATTGTCAAATCTATGTTGAGTTATGTGGCTTAGACATAGGAGAAGTTTGTTGACAATGTTTAGAAGCTATGGTTGCAACTGCAACTTGTTTGGATGATTGATGAGAATTTATTGTAGTTATAGAATTGGTTTTAGGATAAAGAACTTATGTTCTTGAGCTATCGATGGTAGATCTTGAATCGGTAACTGGTATGGATGTGGCGGTGAATAAAGTTATTTCAGTAAAGATGTGGTGATGTGTCCCATTGATTAGAGGTGATGATATGACATCACATTGTTTGATGCTAGTATATGGAGAAGATTATAGAGGAAGGATGTGTTTGGTCAAAATGTGTTTGACCCCTTGACACAAAATTCTATGTAAATCATTGTATGGATCAATTAGGTATAGGAAAATTGATATGTACATTTATATGTGTGCATTATGTTTGAGCTTGAAGTTTTAAAGTCAAATTGTGAACCGGTTAGGGCAAGTGTAAAGTGATGGAAGGATCTAGGGTTTGATGAACAATATTTATGTGATAAGGATGAGAGTATTGGGAGTTGATCATGTGTTGGGAAAGTGCGATTGTAAAGTGCAAGTTGTGATCAAGCTAGGGAAGAGATAAGTGTGTTGAGAAGAGATTGTGTGCTTCAGTGGATATGAGCAAGCATAGGTAGTGCTATTCTACAAATCATTCTATTTGTTGTTCCCTAACAATTACAATAGTTAAAATCCCTTAACCAAACGGATCCTTATAGGTCCTTATTGTAAATACTTTAATAGGGTGGCCCATTAGCTTGTGTCTAAAGTACTCTAACAAGGTAAAGCTCCTAATAGGACTAGAGGTAAATCCCTTAACTGGGTGGTGCCTAACAGTGTCTTTGTAAACTCCTAATAGGTCTAATCTCCTTAGAGGGTGTACTTAAGTAGAGTGCACTATTTTATGGGTGATAATTCCCACATGTGGTTTTTTTGAAATTGGGTTTCCATGAGAAAAATTAGTGTCAAGTGTTTCATTAATTTGTGGATGTGTTTATGAGTTTGAAGTTTTTATTTGATTTTATTAAGTTAATCTTGTAAAACATGTTATAAAGTTTAAGGTTGAAAAGTTATATAATCAGTTGAATACTGATTCACCCCCCCTCTCAGTATTATGATCTCTTAGGAATAATAATTTGTATAAGATATTTGGTCCTCTATTGTGGTGAAACTTAACATCTTGAGGGAAATATCCAAAGATGATGAGAAATGAAGGTCCTAAATTCACAAGAGAGAACTACTCGGTTTGGTGCGGTCAGATGAAGCTCTATCTTAAAGGTATAGGTGGTTAGTATTGGGATCATGTGATTACTAAGTATATTGTCCCTTTAGTAACCCTACATGCAGATCAATTGAAGGTTAGAAAAGAACATATTGCTACTATGGAAGCTATTGCCAATGCTCTTTCAGATGTAGAGTTTATTTATGTCAAAGACTTGGATACTGCTAATGAGATGTGGGAGAAGTTGAAGATTATCTATGGTGGAGATCCACATATGCAAAAGGAAAAGGTTGATAGTCTAAAAGGAATGTATGATGACATGGGGATGCAAGAAAATGAGAACATTTAACAATACAGTTAGAGATTCAAGGAAGTTATTGTTGCTATCTGAGGTGCTGGTGGTAATCTACCTAAGGAGGATGTGGTAAGAAAAGTGTTAAGAACTTTATTGCCTCAATATGCTATTAGTGTTTTAGTTATACAAGTGCTCATATCTCTAGGAACTTTTATTATTACTCTTTATGCATTAACAGGGAAATTAAATGCATTTGAGTTAAGCAATTATGACAATAGTATGCCAAAAGTTGAATCTTCTTTCAAGTCATCATTGACTCTTGTACCAAATAGGAAAGGAAAGGAGATATCTAATAGTTCTTTAGCATATTACCCTAATTATTATGAATCTATCTTCTTTGAAAAAAGAGAACAAGAGGAATTGGAAGCCTTATTTTCTAAAAGGTTGCCTAGAGGGAAAGGTAAATATAAGGTCAATTTGACTTTGAAGAGCTTTGCATGTAATAAGATTAGACATATTTCCTCTAGATGCATTGATAATGATAGGAAGGAAAAGTCAAGGAGATTCAAGGATAAGAACAAGAAGGCATGCTACCTAGTTGAGGAAGGAGTTACAAATGAAGAATCTGATGGTATTAATGAAGAAGAAATTGTGCTTGTTGCAATAAAAGAAGAACCCTCATAAGAAGGTGAGAAAATATTAGTTTTAATCATAAACCATGGTGAAGATTGGATTATTGAAAATGGCTACACTCATCATATGTCTAGTGATAGAAGCAATTTTATCAAAATGGAGGAATGTGATGGAGGATCGGTAATATTTGGTAATGATGCTCCTTGTTTGGTTAAAGGTAAAGGATCTAATTCTTTGAATGATAAGAAAAAATTTGATGATGTCTATTGGGTTGAAGGTCTGAAGTATAATTTGTTAAGTGTTGCTCAGTTGAATAACACATGATATAGATTTGAGTTCAATGGAGGTATATGCAGGATTATTGGGAAATCAAGAGAATTGATTGCTACTGGTGAACTGACCAAAGTTAACGTGTTCCATGTAAACACTACTATTAAAAGTTATATGATTTCTAAGACTGAGGATAGTTGGTTATGACAAATAATATTTTGTCATGTTAATTTTGATATCTTGATTAAAGTATGTAAGAATAAATATGTAAGATGTTTGCCATATCTAGTTAAACTAGACAATGTAATGTGTAAGGAATGTCAGGTTGGGAAGTTAACTAGCTCTAGTTTTGTCAGTAAGTCATACTCTTATGAAAATATTTTGGATTTGGTGCATACCGATTTGTGTGGTCCTATTAGAACTAGAAGTTACTATGGTGATAAATACTTCATGCTATTTTTTTATAATTTTTCTAGAATGATGTGGGTTATGTTTCTAAAGGAAAAATCTAAAGGTTTTCATATGCTCAAGATATACAAAGCTTTAGTGGAAAAGGAGACCAATAAGAATCTAAAGTGCTTGAGATTTGAAAAATAAGGTGAGTTTACTTTACTTGACTTTGTTACATATTGAGAGGAGAAAGGAATCAAAAGGTAGATGTCATCTCCTATAACCCCTCAGTAGAATGGTATTATAAAAAGAAGAAACATATCAATAATTGATTGTGGAAGGAGACTAATGATTTAGAAAGGTGTGGCAGAAACATTTTGGATGGAAGTTGTGAGCACTGTTGTGTATACATTAAACTGGGCACGGGTAAAGAAAGGTACAAATAAGACTCCTTATGAGCTATGGCATGGTTACTCATTGAATGTGAGTTATTTTAAAATATTTGGGAGTAGATTTTACATTAAGAGAGATGAAAATACAAGAAATTTTGATCCTAAGAGAGATCAAGGTATATTCTTAGGGAACTCTATAAAAATGAAGGCCTACAAGTGCCAAAACAAAAGAACCAACAAGATAATAGAAAGTGCAAATGTGAGAATTGATGAACTGTATGAGAAGAATGATGAATCCACAAAGAAGGAACCTGAATATTATAAAGGGTTTATATATGTACAATCAGTGGAGAAAAATGCTGAAAATAAGGATAGACAAGGTAATGAGGAGGAACCGGTACAAGCAATAGAAGAGACTCCTAGATTTGAACCAGTGTTACCAAGATATGTGAAATTGAATCAATCTGTTGGTCAAATTATTGGTGATAAGAATGTTGGTTTTCTAACTAGAAGAAAGGCAAGAGAAAGTACATGTTTGCTTTCAGAACTTGAACCTAAAATTGTGAAAGACGCATTGAAATATGTAGATTGGGTGAAAGCTATGGAAAGAGAATTGGAGAATATTGAGAAGAACAAAACCTAGACATTAGTGCCCAGACCAGTGGACAAGAATGTGATCAGTACTAAGTGGATTTTCATAAACAATATGAATGAGATAGGTGAAGTAGTAAGGAACAAGGTAAGATTGGTGTGCAAAGGTTATACTTAAGAGGAAGGTTTGGACTATGGTGAAATATTTTCACCTATGTCCATACTTGAAGGTGTGAGGATTCTACTTGCATATGTTTCTTACAAAAATTTCAAAGTATATCAAATGGATGTCAAGTCATCATTTCTAAATAGTTTTTTGGGAGAAGAAGTGTACATTGAAAAACCAAAAGGTTTTTCCTCATCTAAAGGAAAGAAAATGTTGTGCAAACTAGAGAAAGATTTATATGGATTAAAACAAGCACCAAGGGCATGGTATGAGAGATTACATTAATATCTTATCAAGATTGGTTTTATTGGAATAAGTGAAAACAATAATGAATATTTGAAGATAGAAAAGGATGATAGACTTTTGATTGTTGAAGTCTTTGTGGAGGACATCATTTTTTGTGGAAATGATGAGATGAGCATAGCTTTTGCAAATGATATGAGGAAAGAATTTGAGATGTCTATGATCGATGAGATCAAATTTTTCATTGGATTGCAGGTATCACAACTCATAGATGGAATCTACTTCAGCTAGTCCAAATATGTGAAAGAGATATTGAAGACATTTGGGTTAGAAGACTCAAAACCGGTTGGTACCCCTATGGCAACCAGTTGTAAATTATCAAAGAATGATGAATCTAAGGAGGTAGATGAAAATATATATAGATCAATGATAGATAAGTTGCAATATGTTGTGCATAGTAGACCAGACATAGCACAAGAAGTTGGATTAGTGGCCAAATTTTCTTCTAAACTTAAGGAATTGTATTTTGTTGCTGTGAAAAGGATATTCATATATCTTAAGGGGAATGTAGACTATGGTATCTGGTATGGACATAAAGGTGATTTCTCTTTAAGTGTTTTTACTGATGTACATTGGGCAAGAAATGTGGATGATAGGAAGAGCACAAGTGAAGGTGCATTCTTTCTTGATGATAGAATTGTGTCTTGGACAAGTAAAAATAAACATTGTATATCCCAATCCATAGTTGAAGCTGAATATTTTTTTGTTGTAATTAACTATACGCAAGTGGTGTGGATTAAATAGATTCTGGAAGGAATTCAGGAAAAGATAATTGAACCAGTGGTTATCTATTGTGATAATACAAGTTCCATTAACATATCTAAGAACTCGATGATACACTATAAAACAAAGCACATTGATATCAAGTATCATTTTCTTAGAGAATAGGTATAGGAAATGGAAGTGAGGTTGGATTATGTGCTAAGTAAGGAACATGTTGCATATATTTTCACAAAGACATTACCTACAGATGCATTTGAGTATCTAATAGGTAAGTTAGGGCTTATTCCCCTACCTGGATTGAACTAGAAGAAATGTTGTTGTATCATTCCATTGTATTCATTGAATATCTTATGATTGGATTGATGTTGTTGTTAGGAATAGTCCCAAGAGGTAACTGAGAGGGGGGGGGGGTGAATTAGTTATCTACAAGATTCAAGTCTTTATCCAATTAAGTACAAAAGAACATTAAGCATAAACACAATATGAGAACACTTACTACAACACCAAAATTTTGGTTGCGGGGAAACCCAAATAGGTAAAAACCCTGGTGGGAATTAGCACCCACTATGAATTGCACTAGAGTATAATGATCCCTATTAGAAGATCTTACAACCCCATTAGGAGTTGATATTTACAATGCATTAAGTACAGTGACCTAGTCAAAGGTTGGAACTTGTTAGGAGTCTTTTACAGTTAACCCTATTAGGGGTGAGGACACACTATTTGGGAGCACACTGCTCAAAGGGGGAAGGCTGCAACCTTCTACATAATAGATACACACTATATCTGGATCTTGGTGAACTATGAGTGTTGTCTTGATTAGTTCCAATTAATAGCATACACTCTCTTCTTTTTCACATAGACCTTCTACTGATGGCTCAATACTTCATACCTTCTACTCTACTTTGCACTTTCAACTATCTACCATACTTAGCAATCACAACTGACCGACTATAAGTATCTTTCTCCAAATGATATAATCAAGTCAGCTTGTTAGAACTTCCTTGAAATCATATTAGAGAAAAAATATAACTCTCCAACAATTTGGCTTGATACATTCTCAAATTCAAACTTACGTATAAGCCAATATAAGGCTTATACATAATTATATGTAAGCTCAGAATCATTATGGAGAGAGCTTACACATAGAAGGAGAAGTTGAAATTGTGAGAATTATCCATTTTTGTGCTAAAAATAAATATCTTACATATAACCTTATATTTAAGCACTAATTCTCATAGGTTCTAAAACAGTTATTTGGTTGTGTTCCATAGCCTATGATTATATAAAATAAATCAGATCCATCTTAAGGAACCAATCTGAATTCCCTAAGAATGAGCCTAATATAAAGGATAAGATGAACAATAAGATGAACTTATAACTTATCAAATGGGCTCGGACAGTAATTGAAGGATTCTCATGTCTGTGTCAATCTTAACGGTCTTTGACTCATCTAAGATATTTATGGTGTAAATATCTAGAAAGTCAGAGGAGAGTGGACTCGGGTGAGTTTTCCATGGTGGTCACACATGAGGGAGTCATATAGGCTTAGGGAGAGCTAGAAAGGCTCCAAGAATAGGTGGATAAGCTCACACAGTAGTTGTAGACCATGACTGTAGACAGGGACACATGGAGGAAGAGAGTAGAGACTTATAGGGGTGAGTGTGAGCTCATGAGATAGGAAGTTACACTACCATGGGAAGTATAGATGTTGACATCTACCATGGATGCACAAAGGGATGTAGCCAGGTTGGGATGGTAGGGTGCCTACTACATGGGCCTATATCATCACTCAGTTCATATCGATCAGAGAGAGCCGCCCTTATTAGAGTAGGGTATATTAGAGAGGAGCATATCAAGCTGGTCATCGAGGTTGGTGGACATGAGACCATAGAGAGACAAGGACACAAGAGGAGGCATGGGAGAAGACACGAGAGACCCATCCTAGCCAACCACATGAGGGTCATCCATTAGATATCTTGATACATTTTTGTAGATTCTCTCTATGAGATGAGATGTACAATGACACTTAGGTACATGTGTATATGCATTCTAGATGTATTTTTTTGGTGTATCATTCAATAGAATCAATGTACTTTTTATGCTTATATGATGACATTATGATGGACACTATATGGACTATGGACTTTGTACTCTTATTCTCTCAGGATTGATTTATATGATGATGTGAATATTTTGATGGTCCTATATGGTTATTATATGATGTGTATTATTTAGTTTATGCATGTATGGATGGTTCTATATGCAGATTCATGATGTGACTGACTCTTGTGACGTGTCACATTATTCTATCTGTGATGATTATATTGATTGTAACAGCTTTATGATGCAAGAATTATATGGGTGTATGCATATGCATGTTGATATGATGTGATTATGATATATGCATATGTTGCTTATGTGTTTATGCAAGGTGATTATGTGATGATTATGATTATGAAAGTACAATATGAAATGTATGTCATTTTAATGATTAATGATAAAAAAAAATTATGCATGTTATTTAATGATTAATGTCATGGATATATTATGATTATAGATGAATTATGGATGCATGGATGTATGATTGAGTACAATTTACTTAAAATGAAAAATGGAAAATGGTTATAATGTGTAAATGATAATAACTATGAATGTAGAATGATATTCAATGATAATGCATGTAGATGAATGGAAAAATGATATGTAATTATTAATGCATATGAAATGGGACTGAACTAATGCAATAGGATCACTTAAATAATGCAACATGTAATGCACACTGTATGATAATGCAAACTAATAACACAAACTAAAATGCAACCAAAATGTAATACAACTTGAACATAATGTAAATGAACTTGAATGGAACTAGGCTACTAGATGAATTATGAAAATGAATGCAATAATGCAACTACAATGTATATGCAAATGTGTATGCTATATGAAACTAAATGCAATAATGCAACTAAAGTGTATATGACATGTTTTTGCATATCAAAGTAATCAAGAGGGACACACACCTAGCTTAGGATGGGGTGGGGATGAGAAAAGGGTTAATAAAAAGAAGGCCTCACTATGGAAAATGCAAAATGAACCTACCTAAATGAAAAGTAACTAAATCTCAACTAACTAAATGCGAAAAGATATTTTGAGGGATTAGTATTGTGTTAATGTCTGAGAGAACACCCTAGTTTGATTTTGCAACAAAAGTTATGCATCACATGCTAGAAAGTGTGAATGACATGGTTCCTTTGTGTGAACTATAATCTCAGACAAAGACACATAGCTACAGATCAAACAATTATGGTGGATCCAATACACTACACTCATAGGGGGGCCTAGTACACCCAAGTCCTTTGAGGGGATTTTTGGAAGTGTAAAAAACCTTTCCCCTAGTGAGGCATGCATAGCCATGATTTATTAGTCAACAAAAATGCACTAAACATACTAACAAAGAGATCATACCACAAAAGATGTGTATTCCAACATACAACATTCAAAATATACCAATATATAAAAGATCAAGGCAATCATGAGTAGGTTCCACTGAAATGCAATAGATAAAATCAACAAGAAAAAGGCCTCATGACCAAGAAGTCATTTGGTCCATAGTTATTTTCATGAATGAAATTGTCTGATGTAGGATTTCATGGGTCGACGCATGAAGGATACATCATAATGAGCCAAGATTGAATGATTGTCAAAGTGGATATTTGCTAGCAATAATGTGAAATAAATGATAGTCTTGTTACTTGGTCTTGATTTTTATTTTGATAAGAACGTATGCAGTCATTGTGTCTGAAAGAAGATCAATTGAGTGGGATTCCTTTATTATGACCATGATCAGTGCCTCTTCGGGTAAGGGAGAAGCAAAGCATGAGATGTGCAGAATTGCAAGACAACGAGAAGGGATTGTAAAACTAAAGAGGATCCCTACACAAATATGGGACTAGGTGAAGGGCATTGTCATAAGGTAGGTAATCTAGATAGACAATGGATTGAATTTAATTACACATGGTGTCAGAGTGGATATTTTACAGCAATAATGTGAAATGAATGATAACATAGTTACTTGGTCTTGATGTTGATTTTGATAAGAATGTATGCAATCACTATGTCTGAAAGAAGATCAATTGAGTGATATTCCTTTATTATGACCATGATCAATGCCTTGTTAGGTGAGGGAGAAACAAAGCGTGGGATGTGTAGAATTACAAGACAACGAAAAGGGATTGTAAAACTAAAGAGGATCTTGAAAAGATATGGGACTAGGTGGAGGGAATTTTTATATGGAAGGGAATATGAATAGACAATGGATTGAATTTAATTACACATGGTTCTTGAGACAAGTTTTCACCATGGTACTTTTCTAGAGAGCTTTTTGTCAAGTTTTCACTGTTGGATGATTTATTTCTTTGATTTTTATTTAATTTTCCGTATCATCAAGGCCCCTGTTGGCCAGGTTTTCACTAGGATGATGATATTTAGGACTTTTTCTACTTTTTAAGGATTTTTTAAGGATCATTTTCTTCTTTTTAGGGTTTTTTTCAAGATCATTTTATAGTGATTTTGTATTTTTGTTATTTTATTATTATTATTTTGTGTATTCTTTCAAGAACTTTTTATTGTACACTAACTCCTCTTGGAAGATCAAGTATAGAACCACTTCAAATGTTGAATATTTATAAGATTAGGGAGTGGATCTCCCTCTAGTGTTTCTATCTAATACTCTCCAAATCCAACTTTAGCTGTGACCATGAAGGGTCCCAACTAATTAGGCTTGAATTTTCCTTTCTTTTCATGACTCTAGAGGTTCTTCATGTTATGATATAGGACCAAATCACTAACTTAAAACTCACAGGGTTTGATCTTCTTGTTGAACTGTAAGCACACATGATTTTGATACACATAGAGGTGGTTCAAGGCATTGAGCCTTATTTCATTGAGGATTTGTTTTTATTGTAAGCATGAAATCAATATTATTCTTTGGGCATTAGATTCTTCAGACAGGTTATGAGGGAAGGGAGCTCAATTTAGATAGGAAGAACATCCTCAGTACCATAAACAAGGGAAAATGGGGTGGCTCTAGTGGGAATGCAGATGGAGGTTTGATAGGCCCAAAGGGCATGATTTAATTGAAGGTGTCAATCATGGCCAACATCATCAACTATATTTTTGAGGATTTTAAGGATAGTTTTATTAGTAGCCTCATCTTGACCATTACCTTGGGGGGAATACTAGCTGGAACAATATTGTTGGGTGATGCCAAATTTATTGCAAAGCTCAGTGAAATCCTTATTTTTAAAAGGGTTTCCTTTATCAGTATGGATATCTTGTAGGATTCTATAGTGATAGATGATGTAATTCAAGATGAACTTCAAAATTTGTTTGCTTGTAGTGTAAGTGAGAGGGATGGCTTCAACCCATTTTGTGAAATATTCAATAGCAGCAAGGACGTACTTGTGGCCATTGGAGGAATTTGAAAATATATTTTCTACAAGATCAAAACCCCACTGGAAGAAGGGCTAAGGGGTGATTGTGGGTTGGAGTTCTTGTGTGGGTGCATGTATCAAATCTCCATGTTGTTTACAAGGTACACATTTCTTCACATAATGATAGGCATCCTGCTCCATGGTCAGCCAATAGTATCCAGTAGATAGAAAATTCTTGGCCAAAGTGAATCCTTTGGAGTGGCCTCTAAAGATTCTTTGGTGCACCTCTTGTAAGGTAGTTTTTACTTCCTCTAAGTTTATACATCTGAGAAGGGTTCTATCAAAGTGTTTCTAGAAGAGGGTATCACCAAGGATAGTGTAATAAGAGGTTTGATAGATGAAGGTTTTTTGTTGGTTAGTGGTAAGGGTAAGTGGAATTATCCCATCATGAAGGTAGGAATAAATATCTTGGTACCAAGGGGAATCAGGACCAACAATTTCATACACCACCTCAGAATCTAATTGGTCATAGGCAGGGACCATGAGATTCTCAAAAAGAAACTCACACCATTGATTGTTCTCTTGGATGGATACCAAAGAGGAAATGGTAGCCATTGCATCAACTCCTTTGTTGTTATCTCTTGGGATTTGTTGAAATGTTATTTTTGTGAGTTGTGACTTTATATCTTCAACCATTTGATGGTAAGGGAGAAACTTATCATCCTTTTTTTGATATTAATTGTTAACTTGTTAGATGATCAATTGGGAGTTATCAAAGACAAGTAGGTTAGTTATTTTACAACGGATAGCTTGACGAAGTCTTGATACCAAGGCCTTGTACGCTACAATATTATTTGTGAAAGGAAATGTAATCTTGTAATATTTAGGGATGAGATGCCCTTGTGGTGTCAAAAACAAGAATCCTTCCCCTGAGGCTTTCTGTGTGTAAAATCCATCAAAATAGATCTTCCATTGTATGCTAATAGTAAGAGTCATGATTGATTCATTTGGAAAATCCATAAAAATAGGATGATCAACAGGAACAAGGGCTTCTGCTAACTGATCCACAATTACTTGACCCTTGATATCCTTTTGATCTACATATACAATGTCAAATTCATTTAAGACCATGACCTATTTTTTAGTATGTCGAGTGAGAGAAGCTTTGGATAAGAGGTACTTGATAGGATCAACCTTAGCGACGAGTTGTATTTTTTTATTAAGCATGTAGTGATGTAGATTTTTTTGGCATTATGATGGATTTTGGGTTGAGATGTAGTGTTGATGTTTATGAGTTTATCATTAATGGAAACTCTATCAGTTACCGATCGACTAAATGAATAGGTAAAAAAAAAGCTAAGTGTTTTGATCGGTAAGTAGGAAATCAGTAATAAAAATTATTTTGCATTCCGATTGAGATAGACAACACTTTGGGAGGTGAGATTTTTCCTAGTGGATTACCAAGGTTAGATAACTATAATTCTACAACCGCAACTGATAATTCAATGTCTTGGGTGAGTTAGTATTTTGGTAATATGATAAGTGTGAACCAATTGTGTTACCAATTGGTTCTTGATGATCAACTAATCAAGGCAGTTGATTTTTGGGTTGACATTTTAATACATTTTGGGTAATATATTTTGGGCCAACATGTGAGGTATGATTGGTGTGGTTTTCCTTAAGTTAGGTCAATATTGTGGACCAAATTGTAAAAAAATTTCAAGTCTTACCTAAATTAAGAACAATAGTATAAAGGTGAACTAAATCACATGATTTGGGTTTGCGATCATGAGTTTGGTTTTTGCGATCAGAGATAGAGGCAGTACAGTGAGCTAGAGTTCAAAGATTGTAGTGGATTTTTAAGGAAAGTAGTGCCATTTCTAGATCAACTTTTTGATTTTAGTTCTCAAGGCTCACTTGATAGGTTATCAGGTTAAATCCCTTAATAGGGTGGAACTTAACAGGTCTCATTGTATAAATCCTTTAACAAGGTGACTTCTTAACTAGAGTTCTAGATCCTCTTGCGAGATATATCCTAATAGGTCTTTTGATACTTCTAACAAGGTACTAGTCACTCCTAATAGGGTGAACCCTTAACTAATTATTATGTGTAGGGATAAAATCTATAATCAAAGTCTATATTATTCCAACAGGTGGAGACCTAATCAACAAATCAATTGATTAGATGTTACATGTTCTATTTATCACAATTACGAACACATATATAAGTGAATTGTAAGATGAGAACTAGTAAATGAAATGTTGGACTGTGGAGGCAAATATGTATGGCGTGTCACTATTTCAACAAGACTGGACATCTTGCTAGATATTGCACAGTTAAGAAGAAAAATACTAAAGATCAACTGGTGAATAGACCTATTACTGATAAAGACAAGAAGACTGCAAATGTTGAAGGAATCATAAAATAGATGAAGGAAAAATGGACTAAGAAAGGTGAACTCAAATCTTCTGAATTAACAGAAAGCTCCACAACATAAGGTAATGTAGAGAATTCATCATCAAACTAAGTCAAAGTTATTGGCTTAGGAGGAGAAAATCAAGTAAGATCTATAACCTATCCCATAATTTGTGTGCGTGGTAAGATTTATCATCATATTTAGATGCTTATTGATGATATGAAAATAATATAATGAAGAATCTTGTACTACATATGATTCTATGTGACCACATAATGTTTTCTTTTGACATAGTGACCTCTTATGTTCTAACCATTGCAATCGACAAAAGGTACTATTTGACCATTGCATTTATTTCTTGTGACTGTAATGTTATAAAAGTAGAAAAGAAAAGGTCATTTGTCACATTGCATTCTATGAGCTAAGTTGAGTACTTGTGAGCATTCTAAGCCAATTTGAGGTGATTGTGATTGAAAGTTGTGATCTTGTGCCAAGGCTGAAGCAGTGATCAAAGAACCCTAAATGGTGAAAAAAGAGGTTTTTTTGTGTGCTGGAACCTTTTACTTTGAGATTCTTGTAGCATATTTTTGGCATTATGGTCAATCCAGTATTGGCTGAGAATACTGAGGAACCGAGGCCATTATTTAAGTTTCATCTTATGGACGCGATAGAGAATGATCCTGCAGGTACTTTATCTTCGATACCCCATGGTGTGTTGTTGACTGAGGTTATAAGATCATTCGTTCATTCTAAGATTGAGGATCTTGGTGTAAATTCTATCTTCAATGCATATACCAAACTATGTAATGACTCTGGATTGAAGGATGAACAAGAGCATTTAGCTGACAAGGGTTTTCCTTATATAGTTGACTTACTCGACAATTTGGAGATCGAATGGATCAAATATATGTTCAATCATGTTCATGATCAGTTCTTGGTTGGATAGGCCACATAAGATAACTAAAGAGATTATTTACATGGTGATATGGTTGTGCATGACTGGTGATGTACCTATTCTAAGAATGATTCTTGTTGATGAGGTCACCCATCTAAAAAAATTTAAAAAAAGATCAATATATTATAATAATTAATGAGATTGTAGATATCAAGGTGAAGTTTGCATCTATGGTGATCGGTTAAAGAGTATATCAATTGAACCAATTGAAAAGTATCCCCGGTGGTGGTATTCATGCTACATATCAGATGGTGAAGGAGAATGCATAGTACAACCTATGTGAGCTCATGATAAGTCAATTATTTTTGAACATGGAGAGAATCAAGAAGGAAAAGGAAAAAACTTTCAAGTATGGTTTGTCTCTGGTATGTATATTCTTCTACTTGAGAAATCAATTCCCTAGTATCGGTAACGTTTAGTGGTCAACCAATAAACCATTGGTAGTGCAGATTAGAGAATGGATAAGAATGTTAGGAAATAAATTTAATAGTGAAATGTAGGGTTATTTCAAATATTTCTAGAAAAGAGTGCATTAGAGAGAGAGAGAGGATCCCAACTAGTATAGTAGAGAAGTAGAAAGAAGATATATGTTTTATTATGGATATCGATACATGCAGGATGTAGGTGTAAGCACCTAAAAATGGACAAAGATTAAATCAAAGCAAGTGGAGTCAAATCAAGGCAAATTGAAGAAATAATTGAATCAATTAAATCACAATGCATAATTAGCCAATCAAAACAAAAATCAAGTCTTAATTCAAGATAAATAAAAATTGAGAGCACTTTAATCAAGTGAAATCAAATCAAAATATAATTAATTCAATTAATTCTATAGTCTTGGATTAAATCAAATTCAACCCATTCAAGGGGTACATGGCTAAAAAAAATCATTTAAATCAATTACTCTCAACAACCCAAAAGGAGAGGAAAATCAATCAACCAATGAAATTGGAGGAAAGGCATTCACATGGATCAAGCCAAAGTGAATCTCATTCACTCAAAATGTTAGGATTAACAAGGCAAAAATAACAATTATGTGCAAATATAACTAATATAAAAAAATAATAAACCACACAGAAGAGAACACAAGACACAAAGATTTAAGGTGGTTCACCCAATCCCTGGGCTATGTCCACCAACAATGAGTCCAATATTATTATTATCTAGTGATTACAACTTGGTTACAATCCCTAATCCATTACAGCTCAATTCTACCACAAATACTAAAATCATACATACGAAAAATCCCTAACCCTAAGCCATATTATACAATATTTTTTTGCCGCTTTAGGGTTAGAATGAATTATAACATGTCGAACCAAATAACTGAAAAGTAGTCGGCCTCAAAAAAATTCACCTCGGCGGCTGTGCCCTCGAACCCCCGCTCTTGGGGGCTGCCACCCCCAAACCCCCGCTCGGGGCCCATCCCCACCCTGAACCCTGGTGAGGTCGGGAGGAAAAGTGTATAATACTTTCTTGATTAGTCACCATAAGCTAACAATCTCCCACTTGGTGACTGATCAGTATCCACACTATACAAAAAAACCTCCCACTTGGATACTGATCCTGTAGCAATACCGCTACCATATGAGGCTCCCACTAGATCGAACCACCCTAGACTCAGCTGTTCCTTTATTTTGTTCAGTCTAGAAGACCAACTGAAGTTGAACATGAGTTCAACTTCTCCCTTGTTACTACCTTTGTAAACATATCTGCTGGATTATCATCAGTATGAATCTTTTCCAGCCTTAACTTCCCATCATCCAAAACTGACCGAATGAAATGGTACCGCAACTGTATGTGTTTTGTCTTTGAGTGCAAAGCAGAATTCTTTGCAAGATGAATGGAACTTTGGCTATCTATATGTAGAAAATTATCCTTTTGTGGATGTCCCAATTCTTCCATGAAGAATTGACGCCATATCATCTCCTTGGCTGCCTCTGTAGTGGATAAAGCAACCACCTTTTGTAGTCAAGAAATCTAACTCACTGCTGTCCCACCAATAGTAAATATATAACCTGTAGTACTCCTCCTGCTATCTATATCTACTGCCAAATCTGAGTTAACATAGCCTTGTACAGTAGTAGTAGAACCCCCAAAGTGTAAACACTTACTGGATGTACCTCTCAAATATCTGAGAATTCATTTGACTACATTCCAATGCTCAATACCAAGGTTACTCATATATCAGCTAACGACTCCCACTGCGTGTGCAATATCTGCCCTAGTACATACCATAGCATACATTAAGCTCCCCACAGCATAAGGTACCTTAGAAATTTTAGTCTCTTCTTCTGGTGTCTTGGGACACATATCCTTAGTCAATTTCAAATGACCAGGCAAAGGTGTGCTGACAACTTTGGCATTTTCCATAGAGAAACGTTGCAACACCTTCTCAATATAATCAGCCTGAGATAGAGACAATTTCTATTTTTCCTATCTCTAAAAATTTTCATACCAAGGATTTGTTTTGCTGCCCCCAAATCCTTCATAGCAAAAGATTTTGCTAACTGTTATTTCAACCCCTGAATATGATCCATGTTAAACCCAGCTACAAGCATATCATCAACATATAAACATAAAATAATGTAGCTGTCATCATCCAACCTCTTAAAATAAATACAATGGTCAGAATGACACCGACTATATCCATGCTCATTCATAAAAGTGTCAAATTTAATATACCATTGCCGAGGTGCTTGCTTCAAGCCATATAAACTTTTCTGCAATTTGCACACCAAATTCTCCTTACCCTTGACCTCAAATCCTTGTGGCTGAACCATATATATTTCTTCATCCAAATCACCATGAAGAAAAGCTATTTTAACATCAAGCTGCTCTAAATGCAAATCTTCAGTGGCCACAATACTTAAAACAGTACGGATAGAAGTCATTTTAACAACAAGAGAAAATATCTCATCAAAATCAATACCATGTTTCTGTGCAAATCCTTTTACAACTAATCTGGCTTTAAATCTTTTCTTACCTCCATCCTCTTCTTTTATCCTGTAAACCCATTTATTCTATAAAGCCCTTTTACCTACAGGTAACTTACATAAATCCCATGTTTGATTTTTCAGCAAAGAGTCCATTTCATCTATCATTGCAGACTCCCACTGAAGCTTTGTATCCACCTGCACAGCTTCATTATAACATTCAGGTTCACCAGCATCTGTTAACAGAATAGAATAAAAAGATGGAGAAAATCTTTCTGGAGGTCTACTTAGCCTTGTTGACTGTCTAACATTCACTGGTGTGTGTGGTATTTGTTGTTGCTATTGTTGCAGAGCATAAGGAACTACTGGAACATGAACTTGTGGAGTATCATCGAGTACTACATAATTATTTTCTTTCTTCTCATGCTGCAACAACAGAACTTTGTACAATACTTTCTCATTGAATATGACATCCCTGCTTCTTACAATTTTATGATTTTCAAAATCCCAAAGCCTATAACCAAATTCATCAATGCCATATCCAACAAGTACACATTTCTTTGACTTAGCTTCTAGCTTGGTTCTGTTTTCAAAATCTATAAGTGCAAAAGCTTCACAACCAAAGGTTTTGAGAAAAGAATAACTCACCTTCTTACCACTCCATGCTTCCTCTGGAATACCATAGTCCAAAGGAGTAGAGGGCCTCTATTGATTAAATAAACAACAGTGTTCACAACCTCTGCCCACATATTTTTGGGCAGCCTAGCATGCAACCTCATACTCCTTGCACGCTCCATTATTGTCCCGTTCATGCATTCAACCACTCCATTTTCTTATGGAGTCCTTGGTATAATTTTTTGCCTACGAATACCATTAGAGGAACAATATTCTTCAAATTTTGTGCTGCAATACTCACCACCATTATCAGATCTGAGACATTTTAACTTTTTACGAGTCTCATTCTCAATCAAGCATTTCCATTTCTTAAAAGTTTGAAATACATCAGATTTCTGTCTAAGGAAATAAATCCATACTTTTCTTGTTGCATCATCTATAAATGTAACATAATATAAAGAGCCACCAAGGGAAGATACTCGAGCTGGTCCCCATACATCTGTATGCACAAGCTCCAATCTCTCATTTTTCTTTTCCTTCCCATTCTTCACAAAACTAACTCTCTTTTGTTTTCCATAAACACAAATTTCACAGAAATCCATATTGACACATTTCAGACCAAGTAAAACTTTCTTTGAATGAAGTAATTTCATACCTTTTTCACTCATGTGCCCGAGTCTGTTGTACCACAGTGCTGTGTCAGAATCTACAACAACGGTCTGATGTTCTTCCTGCTCAACTATAGCCACTGTTCCTGAACATTCATTTTCTTCTGAAACAATTAAAGTAGAAGGAACAATATGACCTGTACAAAGATATAAGGTGCCTACTTTTACACCTTTTGCTACTACTAAGGAACCTTTTGAAACCTTCCAATTTCTATCATTAAAATTAACTGTGCAACCCTCATCACCCAGTTGCCTTGCTGAAATTAAATTTCTACTCAGCCTTGGAACATGTCTTACCTCTTGTAGTAGCCAATGATTCCCATTCTGCAACTTAATCTTGATTTTTCCTTTTCCAACAATTTGACAGGGTTCATTATCTCCCAAATAAACTAGCCCAAAATCCCCTTGGACATAATCAACAAAATAACCTCTATGGGGTGTAGCATGAAATGAAGCACCCGAATCTAACACCCATGAATCATCAACATTTTCTAAAGACAAAAGCAAAGCATCCTCTTCGGATTTGTTACTTACCACATTTGCCTCCTTGTTTCCATCATTTTTGTCTCCTTGATCTTTCTTCCGAGACCAATAATCTTTCTTCTTATGTCCTAGTTTTCCATAGTACCAACAATCATTTGGCCCTTTGGATTCAGACCTCTTTCCCTTTGATTTGCCTCTTGATTTCCCATGATTTTCAGAGTTGTTTCCTCTATCTCTTGTTCTGCCTCTACTTTCTGCATTCAATACACTACTCGATGTGGATGCCCCTGAGCTTTTCCTATGAATTTTCTCACTTAATATAACAGCAACAACATCATCAAAATTTAGGGTATTTGAACCAGAAACATAATTACTAATAGCCATTACCAAGCCATTCCAACTTTCTGGCAAAGAACACAAAATCAAAAAAGCCCCAACCTCATCATCGAAAGTAATTTTAACTGAGGTTAATTGACTTGTAACTGTATTAAACTCATTCAAATGATCAGTGACTGATCCACCTTCTACCATTTTCATATTAAATAAATGCTTCATAAGAAATACCTTGTTTGAAGCTGAAGGCTTTTCATACAACTTCGCTAGGGTGTCCATCAGATCTTTAGCTTTCATTGCTCCAGTAATATTGAATGCCACCGATTGTGCCAGGCATAGATGAATACTCCCTAGTGCCTTCCTATCCAAAATATCACAATTTTCCTGAGACATTTCTGGCTCTTTCTTGGCTATTCCCTCTAATGGCCGCCATAGATCCTTCTGATAGAGATAGTCCTCCATTTGCATCTTCCATAACTAAAAGTTCTGCCCATTAAACTTATCAACCTTCAGCCTACCTTCGTCTGCCATTTCTCCCACTTAACCGAGAGACTCTCCCACTAACTCGTGAGACCTGCTTCAGAGAATAGATGAAAGAACAAATAAAATAACCTGGCTCTGATACCACTTGTTAGGATTAACAAGGTAGAAATAACAATTATGTGCAAATATAACTAATATAAGAAAAAAATAAACCACACAGAAGAGAACACAAGACACAAAGATTTAACGTGGTTCACCCAATCCCTAGGCTACGTCCACCAACAACGAGTCCAATATTATTATTATCCAGTGATTACAACTTGATTACAATCCATAATCCATTGCAGCTCAATTCTGCCACAAATACTAAAATCATACATACAAAAAATCCCTAACCCTAAGCCATATTATACAATATTTTTTTGCCGCTTTAGGGTTAGAATGAATTATAACATGTCGGCCCAAATAATCAAAAAGTAGTCAGCCTCAAAAAATTTTGCCTTGGGGGCTGCGCCCTTGAACCCCCACTCTTGGGGGCTGCCACCCCCAAACCCCTGCTCGAGGCCCGGCCCGGCCCCGAACCCCGGTGAGGTCAGGAGGAAAAGTGTACAATACTTTTATGGATAGTACTTTCTTGATTAGTCACCACAAGCTAACACAAAATGAAAAGGAATCTTGACCATTGATCTTGTCTACTTGTCCCAAGCTTTGAGGACACAAACTTTTCTTTGTCTTCAAAGGGTGGAACCAAAACCTCAACCCAAAGCTTAATCATGATCAAACCCAACCACACCCCCTCACATTGGAAAATCTATAAAAGGAAGGCCTGTTCCTTCATAATAAGGATCCACACATCTGAGAATTGCATTGAACCTCTTGCAATTTGATCTTAAGAAGGCATTTGAGAGCATTTTAGCATTTACTTTGATAATTGTTAGCTTTAGCATATTTGTTTATCTCTATCATTCTCATTCTAGGACTGTCATTAATGAGAGCTTGCTGAGAGCTATTCATTAACAATCTTAGTTAGAGAGCCATAGGATGCTCAATTAGTCTTTGTTTTGCTAAATTGTTACTCTATTGCTCATTGTGGTTGTATTTTAGTTATTATTTTCATTCATTGACTAACCCCAATCCTATGAAGGCACTTTCCCTAGTGCACAAAATGGTGCCCATCATGGGGCAGAATGCTCTACTTTACTAACTGTACAAAAATCTTTCATTATTTCCAAATTTGCATATCATTAACCCTTGGCTTTTTCAGGAAGTAGCGCTTTTGACAAATTAAGCAGCGCTTTCATCAGAAGAAACAACGCTTTCAATCACTGTTCTAGCACTTCTACGGCAAAGTTGTGCGCCTTTGCGTTGATTTGTCACACCTTTGTGATTCCTATCTTTGGTCTTCTTATCTTTCAGCGCTTCCGCATCATAAAAGAGCGCTTTACTCCTAACTACTAGGTGATTTCACTAGTTTTATGAGTGCTTTTGCATAAATTTTACCACCTTTTCTTATTAAAGTAGCACTTCTGAGAGTTATTTGGGTGCTTTTGCAATTTCTTGTCAGCTTTAAATAGCACTTTTAATTTGATTAGCTGCGCTTTTGAGTAATAAAATAGCTCTTTCAATTAATTCTAGTGCGCTTTTGCAGAATTTCATGAATAAAGAAATTTGATCGTGGCAAAATGATTTTTATTCTACAAAATGATGGGGCATAAAAAGATGAGAAAACCAGAGACAAGATTCAATCAGGAGGGTAAAGCTTTGGCCAAAAAGATCAAGAAGGAAAACATAGATCATATCAAAGCAGTTTTGGGGCAACGCAAGAAGAAGATAATAAGGTATATCAAAAATACATTTCTTTGGTTGAAGCTTATCAAATGAAATTTGCATCTCTTAATTGGATATTTAGTCCTTAATTCAAGTTTTCCTTAAAACTTTGCAATAAGGAACTTAAAAATTCATTACATAAAGATTTGCTTGTCAATTCAATTTTGGTTTCCCCTCATTTTGAGTGGTAGTGTTGACTGACTTGTTGGAGGACAAGCACATTGAGAGGAATCTATCACAAAGGTAAGGTGGAAAATGACAAAACCTTTCAAAAATGCCCCTAGCCTAGGCTAGCTACGAAAAAGAGAGGTATTCATCTTTTCAAGCTTGCACTTGATCAAATTGTGGCATTCCTTTGTCATAGCTTAAGATAAAATAGGAGATGAATTTCACACTTCAATTTTAAGAATCTCCTTGTTAAGAGATTAGGAAAGAACAAGCATGTGTTTGAGTGTGTGGAACAAAGAGAGGCAATAGGGATATGATCTTCACTCTTTGAGTGAATCAAACTCCCAAACTTGTCAACCTAAGCTCATTTCTTTTTTTCCATATACATGCTAGAGCAATAGTGGGCTTGCCTCCTCAGTTTTCCTTAACAAGGCCAGTGTGAGGGACAACCCAAAGTGGGATACGCTCGCTTTTTGCCATGGGGATCCAACCCACTCTAAAAATAAATGCATGTATCCTTAATGGGGTACATGACAAAAGGGTTTTAATTTCTCAAACTTCCCCTAGTAGTCCTCATGAATTGTGCAAAATCGTACTTCGGTGCGTGTGGGAAGCCCCTTAACATACTTGGGGGATGAAAGATTAAAATCCATTTTGAATGGAATCCAAAATAAAACCTTGATAAAGTAGCAAAGACCACCTTGTAGAGCCATGTTTACGAACCAAATTTTGTGCTAAGGTAGGTGCTTGAAGTGCTTTCTTGTGAAAAACCCGTAACAACGTTCTACAAATCAAAACATTTTTGTGTTTAAAAGGGTTAAAAAGGAGACAAGTGAATGTGTGGTTGTGTTTGAAAAACATAAGCAAGTGAGAGATATCCATTGAAAATCATCTTATATTTTTAAATCTCTTCAATAATAAAATCAACAACTTTCATATCAAAGGCCATTCTAAATTGAACCCTTGTTGGATGCTGGTTTCCACGCGGTCCCAAACTCATAGGGGATCTTTACTAGGAGATAGCACCCTTTTTACAAATCAAGAGCAAGAACTTGAGTCCCAAAGTGTGTTCCAAGGTTATAACCAAGAGGAAATTTTTCCAAATTTGTTTGAACCAAAACTTGGAGAGATGGATATGAATTCGGCATATCAAAATTATCAGCAAGGAAATAATCCTAATATCAATAATGCTAATCATAATTCCAATGAAACACTTGAGAAAAAAGTTGAAAGGGCTGCCCAAGACCTAGAATTCTTAGAGGTTATGGAGAAGTTGATAGATAGGGATAAGGAGAACTTTTTCTTGAATCTAGCACAAAAGGGACTAAAGCTTCCTCATGACTTTGATATTGATCAACTTAAGAAGGACCAGCAGTAAGATGATCCAATGAACGTTATGACTAGGCAAATTAAGGCCTTCCAAGAGCAAATAGATACCCTAAAGAAAGCAGCTGAACCTAAGGCCTTCTCAATCAAAGCTTTGTGTCCTTTTCTTTTCAACAAAAGCCTAGTTATGGTGTCATTTCCCTTCAACACCATTTTTCCTAAATATGATAAATACATAGGTAAAATGGACCCCTAGGATCACTTGAGAGAATTTTGCACCCTAAATATAGAGTGTTAAAAATAGGAAATACTGAGAGGGGGGGGTGAATCAGTATTTCACAAACTTTTTCTTTTGCCCACTTATGGATATAACATATTACTTTAGTGCATACAAAGATTATCAAGCTGATTAACAAACATAGCAGTAAATAGAAAGAACTCATAACACATGATATGTTCTCGAGGAAACCTTGGCCAAGGGAAAACCCCGGTGGGGATGGTACCCACAAGATCACTAATCAAAAGTATCTTTTTAGGGATATTGGACCCTGTTAGGAGTCAATTTACAATATATAGTAGATCTATCCTGGTTAAAGGACTTTAGGCCTTGTTAGAAGCCTTAACCCTGTTAGGAGTTAGATTACAAAACCTGATCACCAGCTGAGCTCACTACCCAAACAGGTAATACAAAAATGTTTCTGACTATAGTATGGTACTGCTTACAACTTCACATCAATAGCCTTTTCTGCTATCACAATATATAACTATCGCAAGTTATCTTTTCTTTCTTTTTACACATCACATATATTATTACATTACATTTCAAGTATGCCTAATATATGAGTTATTAGAGCTAATAACTTTACATGGTCAGCTTCCAAAATCTTCATCCAAGAGTAAACATCTAGGATGTCATCCCTTCATAATGTTAAGTCATTATTTTGACAAGCAAAAATAATCCCTTAACTCTTTCGCTAATACTGTCTCCAAAACTATTCTGTTTGCAAAAACTATCTTCGGTAAACTTCGAATAACTTTGTCCGTACTGCTCCAAAATTTATGTGCACTAAGATGGGGTATCCTCATACTCTGTAGAAGCTTTAGTTAACTATGTAAACAAAAATATTGCTCCAGTGGACGTCGGCAACTAAATCTTCATCGAGTGCTCTGTCAGGATCACTGTATCCATACTTAGACAATTTCTTCCTTCAACTTGCCATACTTGCATTCCAGATTCTGTGCTCTCAATAGAGATCATATGTTTCCATAATGACAACATCTATGCATCCACATTAGCCAAATTGCCAACAATCTCCCCCTTTGTCATTGGTGGCAACATATGGGAAAATTGGCTAAGTGTGCAAACAAAACTTCAAAGCATTTACACAAAATTATGGCCAAATGTTATACAACACATATACAATATTGTACTCCATAGAATAGCTCCCCTTATGAGTATCCTTCCTCAACATATATTCAATTTTCTGCTATCTCTACCCCTTTGACAACAATGACAAAGATAGGGTGTACAAAAATTTCAAAAAAAACTTTATACCTTGTTATCAGCTATTGCAAAGCCGGTAGGCTTGCAACACAGTCACCAAACTCTAACTTCCATGATTCAAAATCTTTCTCCCATATCTTCCTAATGGATTCAACAACATTGAGTAGAGTACTCAATCCGTATGCTGCTGTTTGACAAGCTTGCAGGGAATTGAAGCTAAACTTCTGAAAAGATGTCTTTGCTGAAAGACACTGCTCAATTTGGTCTTCAACAATTGAGGTCTTGATTGAGATATGCTCTCTCAAGATGTTAATCCTAAGAATCTTTCTATTCTTTTCCTCTGCTAACATTCTGATTTCATCATTTAACTTCCTTATGTTCTTCTCTACAGAACTTATCTTTACATTTGGGCTTGACAAGGTGTTTGTTTCAACTATAATTGCATCTGTCTTCTCTCTGATCTTCTTATCTTCTTCAGCTGTTAGGATTTCTGATTTTGTGCATTGAATATACAAACTCTTTCCAGTCTCAAAATGTTTCCTCAAATTCTTTATGCATACATCCAAATTACCAATATCATTTCGAATATTTACACTTAAATTTTGTTGCATTTCTGCTTCAAAGTCTTCCTGAACTTTTATTCTAGCAATATCCTTTAAGTTAGAAAATTTAGAGTCAAAAGAGTTTATTACTATTTTAGCTTTCTCAAGTGGATCTGATTCAAATACCTTAGTGTTGATCACACTCTCAAGTTTCTCTGTCAAAACTCTAACTTTGCCTTCAAGGTCCTTCACCTTCTTATTCTTTCCAATAATTTTATTAAGAGATGTGATGAACTCAAGCTGATCATCATCTTCAACTTCTTTTCCAAGGTCTTCAAAAATTGAACCAATTTGTCTCTTCTTACTGTCAGGTGCACTAGGGGTAGTGACCTCTGTCAAAATTTGTTTACCTTTAATTGTCTGTTCTGCTGGAACTGATTCTGATACTGCTGGTGCTTCCACTGCCTCTGTATCCTTTTCTGATTCTGTAATCTTCTCTTGCTCTTCTAAAGCCAAATTGTCAACAATGTTTCCTAGATCATGAAATACTGCATCATCTGACTCTAGTGTCACTTTGGTTCCTTCAATGTCCATTGATTCTTTGCCAATATTGATATGTGAAGAAGATGGGACTTCTTCAATACCAACTTCCTCTGCATGCGGTTCCTCTGATTGCTTCTGCTGAGGGTCTGATTCAACATGCTTTCCTGCAACTATATCTGCAAGAACTTGCATTACTACTTGCTCTGTCTCTTTCTGTACTTCCTCCTTTTTGCCTCCCATTATAAGGATTGTTCTTCTCTTAGTTCTCAATAAAGTTCCAAGAGACTTCAAGAATCTCTTCAAATGATC
The DNA here is from genome assembly GCA_027943335.1 of Chamaecyparis obtusa. Taxonomy (NCBI): domain Eukaryota; kingdom Viridiplantae; phylum Streptophyta; class Pinopsida; order Cupressales; family Cupressaceae; genus Chamaecyparis; species Chamaecyparis obtusa. The sequence continues at coordinate 806,227 of BSBK01001436.1, forward strand.
TTCATCCTCAACTTCACAGAACTGTCTGATTACATGTTCTCTCATCTTTATGTCCTCTTCTTGTGCTCTTTATTTTCTATTCACAAGTCTGTTATACAAATCTTCTAGGATTTTACCATAAATAGTGCTAAGTTTCTTATCTATCACAATCATATGTGGAATCATTGCATTTTCAAAATTCAATCTGTCAAATGATCCATATAGATCATAGAATTTATTTAGCTTAGTGAAGTCTCCATGCTTCAATATATCTTCATTAACTCTTTCAATTCTTGGTTTCCAAGTTTTCTTCTTGATTGAAACTTCATCATCATCTTTAATTACTACTACATTTCTAGGTACAGGTGGTACAATCACTTTCTATCTCTTGCCGGGTCCTATTGCACTCACTTTTACTCTTTTGCTAGGAATAGGAGAAAAAGATTTATCTCCTTCATCTTTTTCAGGTACTTCAACTTTTACCTTTACTGCAATAGGATCAACAGGATCTGCACTAGATGCCTCGGGTGGAATTACAATATTTTCACTTTGCTTCAAGGCTTCTGTAGTCTTCTTAGCTATGTCAAACTCATGACTTGACATACCTGATTCTTTCAGTATTTTCTTCATAGTAGATTCAAATCTCTTACTAGATTGCTTCTTTTCTCTCAAACTTATTGCAGAGTTGAAATTCTCTTCATAGGTTCCAAACCTATTTGCATGACCATCCAACTCACACTTTAACAGTCTATTCACATATCCTACTGTTTCTGCTTCAGATATTTCATAGCCAAGAGGGTCTATGAATTCCATTCTAGGCTCAACTGCTTCAATGTAGGTGAAATCAGTGTTTACCATAAAACAAATGTCATCTTTATGCTTTTCAACTAAGGATTGAGGAATCCTTGATTTGTTCTTAACAATATTCTGAAAAGTCTTCAATAGAAGCTTCACACCGTCATTGACTTTATCAAAAAGGTGCTTCATGTAGACTGAGTTTATTCTTTCCATTGTGTTCACATTGTCATTCCAATTAACTATGTAAGGAAATCTTCTCAAAATACGGAAAAACATATAGGTTATCAGAGATGAAAACCTAAACTATGTGTACTTAGCCTTCTTAATCTTTTCTAAGTTCTCAAATAACTAAATTTTCAAAATTTCACATAGGTCTACTTGTTTCTTCTCAATACACATAAGATAAGCTACATGAACCATTCCTGCAGCCATGTCATCTTCCCTTGAACTACCACAGAATTTAGTTGTTAGGATCTTGCAAAGGTACCTAACATCATCTTGCTTAATCTTACTTATCGCAATTCCTCTACCATTATAACTCCAGTGTTGTCTAAAACAATCTTTCTCATGTTCTTTTCATTCAGTGGAATCTCTCCAACTTTTGATAATCCAGTAACATCATGAATTAGGTCGGTAGTTATATCAATAACTCTATCCTCCATCCAGAATTTCCCATTATGGATTCTACTTGAAATGATCTTGGTACATTCCTCATCATTAAATTCATACTTCATGGAATATTTGATAATTTCATTGTTCTCTAGGTGCCCATAAGCTGGTTTAATTGACATGTCTTGATTATACAATTTCCTGTAATCATCACTAAAATCTGCATCTCCCAAAGTTTCAAACTTGCAACCTAAATATCCTTTAACATTCTCAATGTGCAATACTTCATCTGGTACGGATGATAGTGCTAGTCTGTTATCAATTTCAACTGGTTCTACTGGTTCTTTCTTAATCTTAGGTCTATTCTTATCCTTAACATTATGAACCATAGAAATATCCATCTTATCAACTGATTAAAGATCAAAAAATACCTCAACTTTGCAAATCTAGGGCTTCGGTATGATCGACACTGCAAACTGCTTCCAAACTTCTTCAAATCATCCTCAACTCGCTTTTTCTTCTTTCAAATCTCTTTTCAATCACTTTGTAATCATGATAACTTTTATTTTGACCTTATAGCACTTCACATTAACTCGATCTGACATCGCATTCATTCATTTTGCCGCTAAAACTTCAAAAAGTTGATTCTGCAAACCTGCAACCATAAAACTTTTTGCGACCTCGCAAAACACAATATTTTCTTTTGCGCACTTAACCATAGCATTAGTACAACATAATAAACCTATATCTAACTGCACAAAACTTAACTCATTCAAATTCCTAATCTACACTAATCCTAAGTCCTAAACTACAAAAAATTACATAATTTAAGTACTTAAAGAAGGGTTAGGTAAAGATTCATCCTTACCATTAGTTACATTACCTTCCTGACTACTTTCAGTGCTAAATATACCTCCTTGATCTGTGCCTTTATCAAGTTTTACTTCATCTTTATTGCTACAGTAACCTTTCTCTTTGTTTCCTGCATTTTCAATCCTTCTTGCATTGTTCCTAGGGTTAGGGTTATGATGATAACCTCCATTGTTCATTCTACAAAATCTTGGTGAGTGTCCAAACTTGTTGCATATCTGACAAATGATTCCATTGTTTCCAAATCTCTATCCTTGCTGGTTAATCTGTGACCTACAATTTCTAGCAATATGTCCTACTTTGTTGCATCTAAAACATACTACCACTTTTCTTTGATTCATTTCTTCAATAGATTTCTTATCTGCATTGTTAGTATTCCCAATCATTCTATCATAATTATTCAAAATTACTTTAGGTCTTCTACATTCGTTAGCTCTATGTCCAAAACTATGACAATTATAATAATGTCCATTAAGAGGTTTAAATTTCTTACCTATGCAATCTCTCTTCATGTGTCCAATAGTATTACAAGCAAAACATCTACCTTTGAATTCTCTTTGCATACCTTTAGATGATTCTTCCTGTTTTGATTCTTCTTGCTTTGATTCTTCTTTCTCTCTAGGTGGTTCTTCTTTAGGTGGATCTTCCAATGTGTTCTCATCTAGCTTTATTTCCTCCACACTTTCAGATGTCTTCAGATCTAACTTCTTACTTTCATGGATTGTTCTAAACATACTAAATCCAAATCCAGTCCTATCAAAGAATGGTTCTTCAAAAGAAATTTGTTTTCCAGTCTTATCACTATTTGAATATAGCCTTTCAAGTTGTTGTTTAGATTGAGTTAATTCACCTTTCACAATTTTATTATACTTCTCAAGTTCCACATAATGCACTTTTACTTTTTCAGATTCAGATGTTTCCTTTTCAAGTCTCGATCTCAGATCTTCATTCTCAATTTTCAATTTTTCATTATTAGATCTCAAATTTCCATCTTTCATACTAAGCTTTAGATTTACTATCTTCAACTCATGCTTAAGGATCTCATTTTCTTTTTCTAATTCATCACAATCTTCAACAAGCATATTAGATTTCTTTCCAGATTTCAGATCTTCAATCTTACCTTTTAATTTGTCAATAGCATTCTTTGCATCTTCATATTTTCTTCTTAAGGATTTTTTTTCATTAGTAAGTATATCAATCTGTTCAAGAGATTCTTCAAGATTCTTCTGAAGTTGATCCATATCCATAGAGATCTTACTCAAGCTGCTAAGCTTTCCTTGAATGTTCCTTCTCTGAGTAACTATGCTCTAATACCAATTGTTAGAAATAGGAAATACTGAGAGGGGGGGGTGAATTAGTATTTCACAAACTTTTTCTTTTGCCCACTTATGGATATAACAGATTACTTTAGTGCATACAAAGATTATCAAGCTGATTAACAAACATAGCAGTAAATAGAAAGAACTCATAACACATGATATGTTCTCGAGGAAACCTTGGCCAAGGGAAAACCCTGGTGGGGATGGTACCCACAAGATCACTAATCAAAAGTATCCTGTTAGGGATATTGGACCCTATTAGGAGTCAATTTACAATATATAGTAGATCTATCTTGGTTAAAGGACTTTAGGCCTTGTTAGAAGCCTTAACCTTGTTAGGAGTTAGATTACAAAACCTGATCACCAGCTGAGCTCACTGCCCAAACAGGTAATACAAAAATATTTTTGACTGTAGTATGGTACTACTTACAACTTCGCATCAATAGCCTTTGCTGCTATCACAATATACAACTATCGCAAGTTATCTTTTCTTTCTTTTTACACATCACATATATTATTACATTACATTTCAAGTATGCCTAATAAATGAGTTATTAGAGATAACAAATTTACATGGTCGGCTTTCAAAATCTTTATCCAAGAGTAAACATCTAGGATTTCATCCCTTCATAATGTTAAGTCATTATTTTGACAAGCAAAAATAATCCCTTAACTCTTTCGCTAATATTGTCTCCAAAATTGTTCTGTCTGCAAAAATTGTCTTCGGTAAACTTCAAATAACTTTGTCCGTACTGCTCCAAACTTTATGTGCACTGAGATGGGGTATCCTCATACTCTGTAGAAGCTTTAGTTAATTGCACAAACAAAAATATTTCTCCAGTGGATGTCGCCAACTAAATCTTCATCGGGTGCTCTGTCAAGATCACTGTATCCATACTTAGACAATTTCTTCCTTCAACTTGCCATACTTGCATTCCAGATTCTGTGCTCTCAATAGAGATCATATGTTGCCATAATGACAACATCTATGCATCCACATTAGCCAAATTGCCAACATAGAGTTCATGCATAATGATACGTACCTAATGAGACTCTTTCCTCAGAGCTTAGGAGGACCCGCAATGGAGTGGTTTTCAAAACTACCCCCAGGAATCAAGACTTTTGAGGAGTTGGCCTCAAAGTTTGTAACTCATTACTCTTACAACATCGAGCATGAGATCACAATGCTCAAGTTATGTAATACCAAGCAATAAGAGGGGGAATCCTTCTTAGATTTCTTACAAAGGTGGAGGACCATTTTTGCAAGGTATCCACACACTATCCCCGAGAAAGAAAAAATGGAGATCTTCACTAATAACTTGACCATGGAAATGAACTATCGGTTACAACTTCAATGTCCTCCAACATTTGAAAAACTTATTGAAAATGGAGTTAAGATTGAAGATGTCTTGGTCAAAGGAGGTGAGGTTAAATTATTTAAAGGCAATAAATCCAACAACAACAACATCAACAATAATAATAATTATGTCCCAAAGTATTTTAATAATCAAGGGTCCAAAAATCACAACGACAAATCAAAAACTTGGCCTAAGAATAACAATAAAAACCTTGTCAATGATGGGTTTGAAGAGTCACACAACTTGAAGTCTACCCCATTTATTCTACCCTATGGAGCGAATTCTTCAAACAATGTTAATCAAGCAAACAAGGCTCCATCTAAAACCAATAATTCCAACAATCCTAACAATAGCAATTCCAACACTTCCAACAATAAAACTTGGGATAAGTCAAAATCAAACTCCAATTATAACAAAATGAAATTCACCTACTTAGGTGAACCTTTGGAGAATGTACTAAGAACCTTGTTGGCCAATGAAGTTATCACACTACCCAACATCTCAAGTTATGAACCTCAAGTCAAGCCACATTGGTGGAATGAATCTCATCATTGTGAATACCATCGAAAAAGAGGTCATCCAACCAACAAATGCATGAGATTGAAGCACTTAGTGCAAGATCTAATTGATAATAACACCATCAAAATTGAAGGACCTCAAAACAATGAGGACCATACGACCTGCAAAAACCCTTTTTTGAATCATGAAAAGGGTGAGTCATCCAAAACAAATCAAAATTAGAAAAAGGGTAATGAGAAAGTAAACTTTTCCCACACATATGATAACATAATAAATACCTTAAGTGAAGTGGACCAAAGCATAAATGTTGTCATAATAAAATGCCAATCAAGAGAAGAATCAACAAATGTGGTCACTAGGGGGCAAGCTTCAAAAATTGTCATACCTACTAATACTCCAAAAATTGTATTGTCAAACCAAGCTTCCACATCATCATCAAAACAATACAACTTGGTTGACCAATTGCAAAGAACTCTCACTCAAATCTCTAATCTTGAGCTGCTCAAACTATCACCAATCCATAAGGATATCTTAGAAAAAGCCTTGTTAGAAACAAATGTACCTCTAAATTTGGAGGTAGACAAATTCCAAAACATGGTGGGACATCTAATTGCACCTCATTGCTTATCATTTTCTGAAGATACAATGTATGAACCTTACAATAATGAGATATACACTTTGAACCCAATTGAGACAAATCCAAGTGTTGACCCATTAACCCTCATTTGGCTAGACCTAATTAAATGGAACGCCATCAAACCTACTACCTTGCCAACTTTCTTAAATGACAACATGGTGTCCCAATACCTCAACGCGGTTGAACCTTCTTATGTCAAAGAATGTCAAGGAGAAATGATTGAAGGGAGCATCCAAACTCTTAATTCGAGAAAAAATGAAAACATAAAAAAAAATATAAAAGGAAAATCGAGTGTTGAAAACCACTTTGTGGCAACATTAGATCCAAGAGAAAGAAAAAAAGAAATAAAGGATGTTTCTAAAGGTGAAAACCCAACTAAGGCACCTTTGGAAGAGAGTTTGGATGTCCTACCAGATCAGTATGAAGAAAGGTGTCCAATTCTGATCGAGCCAACATAAAAGATAAACATTGGATCAGAAACAAAGCCAAGGATCATCCACTTAGCATCATCCCTATCAAGCGAAGAAAGAACAAAATTCATCAAGTTCTTTAAAGAAAAGAAAGTTAACTTTGCTTGGTCTTATGATGATATGCCAGGTTTAGACTCAAACTTGATAATGCACCATCTCAACATAAAGGAGGGAGCCAAATCACTCAAGCAGAAACTAAGGAAAATGCACCCTCATATTGCCCTACTTTTCAAAGTAGAGTTAGAGAAGCTATTAAAGGTGGGGTTTATAAGAACCATTGGTTATGCACAATGGATCTCCAACATAGTGCCGGTGTCAAAAGCGAATAAGTCAATTAGAATCTGCATGTACTTTAGGGACTTAAACTTGGCATGTCCTAAAGATGATTGCCCATTACCAAGCATTGATGCTATTGTAGACTTAACATCGAGACACTCCATGTTTTCACTCATGGATGGATTTAGTGGCTATAATCAGATCAAGATAGCCCTTGAAGATCAATATACAACTTCCTTTACATGTGCATGGGGCACATTTTTCTGGAATGTCATGCCTTTTGGCTTGAAAAATGCCGGAGCAACCTATCAAAGAGTAATGACTACAATATTCCATGATATGATGCATAAATTCATGGAGGATTGTGTGGACGACATACTAGCTAAATCACATTCAAGGAAAGAGCATATACCTATCTTGGCAAAAGTCTTTGAAAGGTTAGAGGAATTTAAAGTAAGACTTAACCCAAAGAAATGTGCTTTTGGAGTCCAATCCGACAAACTCCTAGGTTACATTGTATCCGCCAAAGGAATAGAGGTTGATACCACTAAAGTGAAGGCCATAATGGAAATGGAAGCACCTAAAACCATTATTCAGATGAGGTCTCTACAAGGAAGGATACAATCCATCAGGAGTTTCATATCTCAATTGGCAGAAAAATGCCATAATTTTAACCAACTCTTGCATAAAGACACAATCTTCAAATGGGATGAAAAATGTGAAGAAGCTTTCAATCTACTAAAGAAGTACCTTATGAATCCACCAATATTGACAAAAAATATTGTAACAATATAAATTTTGAAAGAGTTGACTACATTCCCTTTGGATATCAAGATGATCCATAAGGGTTTAGCTGAGCTCACTCGCGAGCAGGGTCAGATCAACTCGATTGACTTAGTTCACCAGGTCGACTCAAGTCGCCAGGTCAACTAGGGTCGCTAGATTGACTCAGGTTGCCGGATCGACTTAGGTCTCTGAATCAGGATGGATCACTGGATCATCTCAGGTCACCAGCCATATCAACTCAAGTTACCACATTGACTCAGATCGTCACCTAGATCAGCTCAGGTTGCCACATTGCCTAACTAAGTTGGGTTGGGTTGGATCAACTCGGTCACCAGCCAGATCTTTTTTTTTTCTTTTTGTCATACAGAGCCTCCTTTGTCGACTCGGGTCACCCGGTTGACTCGGGTCTCCAGATCGGGACGGTTCACTAGATCAATTTGGTCGACTCAGATCAACTCGGTCGACTCAGGCTGACTCAGGTCACCGGGTTGACTTGGGTCGCTAGATCGACTCAAGTTATCGATCGACTCGGGTCTCCAGATTGGGATGGGTCGCTGGATCAACTCAGGTCACCAGCTAGATCAACTCAGGTCACCAGCTAGATCAACTCAGGTCACCACATCAACTCAGGTCATCACCTAGATCAGCTCAGGTCGCCACATCACCTAACCAACTTAGGTCGAGTCAGGTCAGATCAAGTCAGTCACCAGCCAGATCTAATTTTTTTTTATTTTCATCGTACGAGCTTACTTTGTCGACTCTGGTCACCGGGTCAACTTAGGTCTCCAAATTAGGATAGTTCGCTAGATCAACTCAGTTGACTTAGGTTGACTCAGGTCACTAGGTCGACTCGAGTCACCAGATCAACTTGGGTCATCAGGTCGACTCAGGTCACCATATTAACTCAGCTCACTGGGTTGACTCGGGTTGCCAGATCAAATCAGGTTGCCAAATTGACTCAGGTCTCAAGATTAGGATGGGTCACTAGATCAAATCGGGTCACTAGCTAGATCATCTCGGGTAACCACATTGACTCAAGTTGTCACCTAGATCACCTTGGGTCACTGCGTCACCTAACCAACTCTGATCATGTTAGAACAACTCGATCACCAGCAAGATCTAGTTTTTTTGTTCTTTTTATTGTATGGAGCCTCCTTTCTTGACTCAAGTCACTAGGTCCACTCGGGTCTCCAGATCAAGATGGTTCACTATATCGAATCAGTTGACTCAGATCAACTCGATCGACTCAGGTTGACTCGAGTCGACTCGGGTCACCATATTGACTCGGGTTGCTAGATTGACTCGAGTCTCCAAATTGGGATGGGTCGCTGGATCAACTCGAGTCACCAGCCAGATCAACTTGGGTCACCACATCGACTCAGGTCATTAACTAGATCAGCTCAGGTCACCACATCGCTTAACCAAGTCAGGTCAGATCAACTCGGTCACTAGTCAGATCTAGATTTTTTATTCTTTTTATCTTACAGAGCCTCCTCTGTCGACTCGGCTGGCCAGGTTGACTCGGGTCTCTGGATCAGGATGATTCATTGGATTAACTTGGTCGACTCAAATCAACTCAGTTGACTTGGGTCAACTCAGGTTGCCAGGTCACTAGGTCGACTCGGGTCACCAGATCGACTCAAGTTACCAAATCAACTCGGGTCTCTAGATTGGGATAGGTTGCTGGATCAACTTGGGTCACCAGTTGGATCAACTCGGGTCACCACATCAACTTAGGTCATCACCTAGATCAGCTCGGGTCACCACATCACCTAACCAACTCGAGTTAGGTCGGATCAACTCGATCACCAGCCAAATCTAGATTTTTTATTCTTTTCATCGGACGGAGCCTCCTTTGTTGACTTGGCTCACCGGGTCGACTTGGGTCTTCAGATCAGGACACTTTGCTGGATCAACTTGGATGACTTGGATCAACTCAAGTCAACTCAGGTCACTGAGTGGACTCAGGTGGACTCGGGTCGCTATATTGACTCAGGTTGCCAGATTGACTCGGGTCTCCAAATCAGGATAGGTCACTGGATCAACTCGGGTCACCACATTGACTTGGGTTGTCACCTTGATCAGCTCAAGTCGCTACATTGCCTAACCAACTTAGGTCGGGTCATATCAACTTGGTCACTAGCCAAATCTAGTTTTTTCATTCTTTTCATCTTATAGAGCCTCCTTTATCGACTCAGCTCACCGGGTCGACTCAAGTCTCTAGATCGGGATGGTTCACTGGATAGACTCGATCGACTCAAATTAACTCGGTCGACTTGATTCGACAGGTCGACTCGGGTTGCCAGATCAACTTAGGTCTATAGATTAGGACGGGTCACCAAATCAACTCGGGTCACCTGCCAGATCAACTCGGGTCACCACGTCAACTCAGGTCATCACCTAGATCAAATCGAGTCACCACATCACCTAACCAACTCGGGTTAGGTCAGATCAACTTGGTCAACTCAGGTTGGGTCAGATCAACTCAGATCAACTCGATCGACTCGGGTTGACGGGTCGACTCAGGTCACCAGATCAACTCAGGTTGCCAGATCGAATTGAGTTGTTGGATCGCCTAACTAACTTGGTCGACTTAGATCAACTTAGTTGACTCAGGTTGACTCGAGTTGACTCAGGTTTCCATATCGACTCAGGTTGCCAGATCGACTCAGGTCTCCAGATTGGGAAGGATCAATGGATCAACTCGGGTCACCAACCAGATCAACTTGGGTCACCACATCGACTCGAGTCGTCACCTAGATCAGCTCAGGTCACCACATCGCTTAACCAACTCGGGCTGGGTCAGATCAACTTGTTCACTAGTTAGGTCTAGATTTTTTATTCTTTTCATCTTACAGAGCCTCCTTTGTTGACTCAACTTGTCAGGTTGACTCAGCTCGCTAGATCAAGATGGTTCACTAGATCGACTCAAATCAACTCGGGTCGACTCAGGTTGCTAGATCGACTCAGGTTTTCAAATCGACTCGAGTCTCTAGATTAGGACAAGTCGCTATATTAACTCAGGTCACCATCCAAATCAACTCGGGTCACCACATCGACTCAGGTTGTCACCTAGATCAGCTTAGGTCACCACATCACCTAACCAACTCGGGGTCGGTCACTAGCCAGATCTAGATTTTTTATTCTTTTCAATGTACAAAGCCTCCTTTATCGACTTGGCTCACCGGGTCAACTTGAGTCTTTTGATCAGCATGCTTCACTGAATCAACTCGGTCGACTCAGATCAACTCGATGAACTTGGGTCACCGGGTGGACTCAGGTCGCTAGATTGACTCGGGTTACCAGATCGACTCAGGTCTCTAGATCAGAACAGGTTGCTGGATCAACTTGAGTCATAAGCTAAATCAACTCAGGTCACCACATTAACTTAGGTCATCACCTTGATCAGCTCAGGTCGCCACATCACCTAACCAACTTGGGTCAGGTCAGATCAACTCGGTCACCAACCAGATCTAGTTTTTTCATTCTTTTCATCTATGGAGCCTCCTTTGTCGACTCAGCTCACTGGGTCAACTCAAGACTCTGGATCAGGATGGTTCACTGAATCAACTTGATTGAATCGAATCAACTTGGTCGACTCAATTCAACAGGTCAACTCAGGTCACTAGATCAACTCGAGATGCCAAATCGACTCGGGTCACCTACCAAATCAACTCGAGTCACCACATCAACTCGGATCATCACCTAGATCAGCTCGGGTTGCCACATCGCTTAACCAAATCAGGTCAGGTCAAATCAACTTGGTCAACTCAGGTCAGGTCAGATCGACTCGGATCAACTCGGTTGACTCAGGTCACCAGATTGACTTGGGTCACTAGATTAACTCAAGTTGTTAGATCACCTAACTAACTTAGTTGACTCAGATCAAATCAGTCGACTCGGGTTGACTCAGAAGGCTGAGTTGACTCAGGTCTCTGAATTATTATGGTTCACTGGATCAACTTGATCGACTCAGATCAACTCAATCGACTTGGGTCGTCGGGTCGACTCGGGTAGACTTGGGTCGCTAGATCAACTCAGGTTACCAGATTGACTTGGGTCTCCAAATAAGGACGGGTCGCTGGATCAACTTGGGTCACTAGCCAAATTTACTTGGGTCACCACATCGACTCAGGTTGTCACCTAGATCAGCTTAGGTCACCACATCACCTTACCAACTTAGGTTAGATCAGATCAACTCGGTCACCAGCGAGATTTAGTTTTTTTGTTATTTTTATCATATGGACCCTCCTTTGTCAACTCGGCTCGCCGGGCTAACTCGGGTCTCTGGATCGGGAAAGTTCACTAGATTGAATCAGATCAACTCTGTCGACTCAGGTCACCGGGTCAACTCGGGTCACCATATTGACTCGGGTTACAGGATCGACTCGGGTCTCCAAATCAAGATAGGTCGCTGGATCAACTCAGGTCACTTTCCAGATCATCTCGAGTCACCACATCGACTTGGGTCATCACCTTGATCAACTCAGGTCACCACATCACCTAACCAACTTAGGTCGGGTCAGGTCAGATCAACTCAGTCACCATCCAAATCTATTTTTTTCATTATTTTCATCATATAGAAGCTCCTTTATCGACTCTAGTCACCGAATCAACTCATGTCTCCAGATCAGGATAGTTCACTTGATCAACTCAGTCGACTCAGGTCACCAGATCGACTCGGGCTGCTGGATCGACTCAGGTCTCCAAATCGGGACGGGTCACTAGATCAACTCGGGTCACAAGCCAGATCAACTCGGGTCACCACATTGACTTAGGTCGTCACTTAGATCAACTCGGGTCGCCACATTATCTAACTAACTCAGGTCAGGTCATGTCAACTTGGTCACTAGCCAGATCATGATTTTTTATTCTTTTCATCGTATGAAGCCTCCTTTATTGACTCGAAAGGCCAGACAACTCAAAAGGCCGAGTCGACTCAAAAGGCCAGGTCAGGATAGTTCATTGGATCAACTCGGTCGACTCAGATCAACTCGGTTGACTCAGTTCATCGAGTTGACTTGGGTCGCCAGATTGACTCGGCTCTCCAAATCAGGACGGGTTGCTGGATCATCTCAGGTCACCAGCCATATCGACTCGGGTCACCATATCGACTTGGGTCATCGCCTAGATCAGCTCGGGTTGCCACATTTCCTAACTAACTCGAGTCGAGTCGGATCAACTTGGTCACCAACCAAATCTAGTTTTTTTATTCTTTTCATCGTATAGAGCCTCCTTTGTCGACTCGGGTCTCCAGATTAGGATGGTTCGCTGGATCAACTTGGTCGACTCAGATCAACTCAGTCGACTCGAGCTGACTCGGGTTGTCGGGTTGACTTGGGTCACCAGATTGACTTGAGTTATCAGATCGACTCGGGTCTCTAGATCAGGACGGTTCATTGGATCAACTCAGGTCACCAGCCAAACCAACTCAAGTCGTCACCTAGATCAGCTCGGGTCACCACATCGCTTAACTGACTTGGTTCGAGTCAGGTTGGATCAACTTGGTCACCAGCCAGATCTAGTTTTTTCATTATTTTCATCGTATGGAGCCTCTTTTATCGACTCGGGTCACTGGGTCGACTCAGGTCTCTGGATCAGGACAGTTTGCTGGATCAACTTGGTCGACTCAAGTTGACTCAGGTCATTAGGTCGACACGGGTTGCTAGATCGACTTGGGTTACTAGATCAGGATAGTTCACTGGATTGACTCGGTCGACTCGAATCAACTCGGTCGACTTGGGTCACCAGATCGAATCAAGTTGCCAGATCAACTTGGGTCTCCAAATCAATATGGGTTGCTGGATCAACTTGGGTCACTAGACAGATCAACTCAGGTAACCAAATCGACTCGGGTCATCACCTAGATCAACTCAGGTCGCCACATCACCTAACCAACTCAGGTCATGTCAAAAAAACTCGGTCACCAACCAGATCTAGTTTTTTAATTTTTTTCATCATACAGAGCCTCCTTTGTCGACTCAGGTCACCGAGTCCACTTGGGTCTCCAGATCAGGATGGTTCACTGTATCAACTTGGTTGACTCAGATCAACTCGGTCGACTCAGGTCACCATATCGACTCAGGTTGCTAAATCGACTCAGGTCTCCAGATTGGGATGAGTCACTAGATCAACTCGAGTCACTAGCCAGATCAACTTGGGTCACCACATTGATTCAGGTCATCATCTAAATCAGCTCAGGTCACCACATCGCTTAACCAACTCAGGTCAGATCAACTCGATCACCAGTCAGATCTAGATTTTTCATTCTTTTCATCTGATGGAGCCTCCTTTGTCAACTTGGGTCTTCAGATCGGGATAGTTCACTGGATCAACTTGGTTGACTCATATCAACTTAGGTCGACTCGGGTCGCTAAACAACTCGGGATGCTGGATCGACTCGGGATGTTGGATCAACTTGAGTCTCCAAATCAGGATGGGTCACTGGATCAACTCGGGTCACCAACCAGATCAACTTAGGTCACCACATCGACTCAGGTCGTCACCTAGATCAGCTCAGGTTGCCACATCACTTAACTAACTCAGGTCGGGTCAGATCAACTCAGTCACCAGCCAGATTTAGATTTTTTGTTCTTTTATTATGCAGAGCCTCCTTTGTTGACTCGGCTCATCGAGTCAACTCAGGTCTCTAGATTGGGACGGTTCACTGGATCAACTTGGTCAACTGAGATCAACTTGGTCGACTTAGATCAACTCGGTTGACTTGGGTCACCGGGTCGACTCAGGTCACCGAGTAGACTCAGGTCACCGAGTAGACTCAGGTAGACTCGGGTCGCTAGATCAACTCAGGTTACTGGATCGACTCGGGTCTCTAAATTAGGATGGGTCGCTGGATCAACTTGATTGACTCAGATCAACTCGGTTGACTCAGGTCACTGGGTCGACTCAGGTCACCGAGTAGACTTAGGTAGACTCAGGTCGCTAGATCAACTTGGGTTGCCAGATCGACTCAGGTCTCTAGATCAGGATAGGTCGCTAGATCAACTTGGGTAACCACATTAACTTAGGTTGTCACCTAAATTAGCTTAGGTCGCCACATTGCCTAACCAACTCAGGTCGGGTCAGAACAACTCAATCACCTGCGAGATCTAGTTTTTTATTCTTTTCATTGTACGGAGCCTCCTTTGTCGACTTGGGTCACTCGGTCCACTTGGGTCTCCAGATCGGGATGATTTATTGTATCGACTTAGTTGACTCGGGTTGCCATATCGACTTAGGTTACCGAATCAACTCAGGTCTTCAGATGAGGATGGGTCATTGGATCAACTCAAGTCACCACATGGACTCGGGTCGTCACCTTGATCAACTCAGGTCGCCATATCACCTAACCAACTCGGGTCAGGTCAAATCAACTCGGTCACCAGTCAGATCTAGATTTTTTCATTGTTTTCATCTTACGAAGCCTCCTTTGTCGACGCGGCTCGCCAGGTCGACTCGGGTCTTTGAATCAAGATGGTTCACTGGATCGACTTGGTCAACTTGGATCAACTCGATCGACGAAGGTTATTGGGTCAACTCGAGTCACCAAATTGACTCAATTTTTTAGATCGACTCGGGTCTCTAGATTAGGACGGGTCACTGGATCAACTCAAGTCACCAGCCAAATCAACTCGGGTCACCACATCGACTCGGGTCATCACCTAGATTAGCTCAGGTTGCCACATCACCTAACCAACTCGGGTTGAGTCGGGTCAAATCAACTCAGTCACCAGCCAGATCTAGATTTTTCATTCTTTTCATCGTATGGAGCCTCCTTTGTTGACTCAGCTCATCGGGTCGACTTGGGTCTCTGGATCGAGATGGTTCATTGGATCAACTCAGTCGACTTGGATCAACTCGGTCGACTTGGGTCACTAGATCAACTCAAGTTTCCAGATCAATTCAGGTCTCCAGATCAGGACAGGTCACTGGATCAACTCGGGTCACCACATTGACTTAGGTCATCACCTGGATCAACTCGATCGACTCAGGTCACCGGGTCGACTTAGGTTGCCATATTGACTCGGATTGCCAGATCGACTCAAGTCTCTAGATTGGAAAGGGTTACTGGATCAACTTGGGTCACCAACCAGATCAACTCGGGTCACCACATCGACTCGGGTTGTCACCTAGATCAACTTCGGTCACCACATTGCCTAACCAATTCGGGTCGGGTTAGATCAGTTTGGTCACTAGCCAGATCATGATTTTTCATTCTTTTCATCATACAGAACCTCCTTTGTCGACGCGGAAGGCTGGGTCGACTTGGGTCTCTGAATCGGGATAGTTTGTTGGATCAACTCAGTCGAATCGGATCAACTCGATTGACTTAGGTCGTCGGGTCGACTCAAGTTGTCGGGTCAACTCAGGTCGCCAGATCGACTTGGGTTGTTGGATCAACTCAGGTTGGGTCATCGGATCAACTCGGGTCCCCAACCAAATCAACTGAGGTCACCACATCGACTCGTGTCACCAGCCAGATCAGGTTCGATCGCCTAACCAACTCAGATTGCCATTGAGTTCGTCTACTTTTTGAATGATTGACCCATACTCCTCTTCAAGCATTATCATAGTCAAGTCTCCGCTTTTGGCTCGATGATGAGAAGGGCGTGACTCCATGTATGGCTTGAGTGATTTTTTTTTAACTTTGATTTTTTCATTCTTTTCATCCTAGGGATCCTCCTTTGTTTATTTTTCTACGACTTTTGACCTCGCTCGCAAGCGAGCTAGGCCAACTCATTCAATCTTGGATCACCTCAATCCAATATGCACAATAGTAATTCTGACAAGTATGCAAACTCGTCAATGAAGTCATCTTAGTATGCCAAGTTGTCAAGTCCCCCAACTCAGATCACTCAAGTTGCATAAGTAAGTCGGATTGCCATAACAAATCGGGTCACCATAGTGACTCAGGTCACTAGGTTGACTCAAGTTGCTTGGTCAACTTGGGTTGCTAGGTCAACTTGGGTCGCCTGATCGACTCGGGTCCTTGCATTGACTCGGGTCTCTAGATTGGGATAGGTCACTGGATCAACGCGGGTTGCCAGCGAGATCAACCTGAGCCAACACATTGACTTGAGTCATCAGCTGATCAGCTCGGGTTGCCACATTGCCTAACCAACTCGGATCAGGTCAGGTCATCAGATCAACTTGGGTCACCAACTCGATCAGCTCAGGTCACCAACTAGATCAACTCGGGTCAACACATTGACTCGAGTCGTCAACACATCTCAGTATGCCAAGCTGTCAAGTCCCCCAACTCAGATCACTCGAGTAGCATAAGTAATTTGGATTGCCAGAACAACTCGGGTCACTAGATCAACTCGAATCGCCGAATCAACTCGGGTCACCGGATCAACTCGGGTCTCCAGATTGGGATGGGTTGTTAGATTGGGATGGGTCGTTAGATCAACTTAGGTCGCCAACCAAATAAACTTGGGTTGCCACATCGACTCGGGTATCTAGATAGATCAGATCAGGTCACCAAATTGGCTGACTAACTTGGGTCGAGTTAGGTCTCTGGATAGGTTTGAGTCGCTGGATCAACTTGAGTCACTAACCAGATCAACTTGGGTTGCCAACCAGATCAACTCGGGTCACCAGACCAACTCGGGTCAGGTTGGGTCAGGTTACGAGATCAATTCGGGTCACCAGCCAGATCAACTTGGGTCACCACATTGACTCTTCTCGCCAGCCAAATCATCTCAGGTCACCAGATCACTTGACCAACTCGGGTAAGGTTGGGTCGGGTCTCTAGATGAAGTCGGGTCACCGGATCAACTTGGGTCACCAACCAAATCAACTCGGGGTGTCACATCGACTCGGGTTGCCAGCTAGATCAACTCAAGTCACTAGATCAAGTCGAGTCGCCAGCCAGATTAACTCGGGTCAAAAAATTTGACTTTTAACCCCGCTCACGAGTGAGCTAGGCCAACTCATTCAAACTTGGACCACCTTGATATAATATGTACAATAGTAATATTGACGAGTATACAAACTCATCAATGATGTTGTCTCAGTATGCTAGCTAGATCAACTCGGGTCGACACATCAACTCGGGTATCCAGATAGATCAGCTCAGGTCACCAAATCGCCTACCTAACTCAGGTCAAGTCTCTGGATCTGGTCGGGTCGCTAGCTAGATCAACTCCGAGCCCATTTTTTATAGATTCAAATATTTTGTGAGCTATTTGGGTCTATGGAAAATTCTACTGAAGAGCGAGACTCAGACAAATAAATTATATACAGGGCATTGTTCACGGAAGCATACAAGTTGTGAAGTTAACTGAGCCAAACGAGATGAATTGGCTCACCGAGCTAAGCTAGCTTGGCTAGCTCGCCAAGCAAGGCAAGCTTGGCTATCTCATCGAGCTGGACTAGCTGGACCATCTCGCCAAGCTTGCCCTGTTGGCCCACCTCGCAGAGCTAAGTCTAGCTATCTAAGGTGATGTTGGGTATTACTCTAGCCCTATTTTTTATAGATTTAAATATTTTGTGTGCTATCCGAGTTGATGAACATTTCTACAGAAGAGCGAGACTCTAACAAATAACTTATATAAGGGAGGTGTTGTTCGTGGAAGTATACGAGTTGTAAAGTAGTTAACTGAGCCATGTAAGATGACTTGGCTTGTTGAGCTGGTTGAGATGGTCCAGCTCATCCAGCTCGCTGAGTTGTCTACTTCAATATAAGGTGATGTTGGGTGCTACTTTGGGCCCATGTTTTATAGATGTAAATGTTTTGTAAGCTATTTGAGTCAATGAACATTTATGCGGAAGAGAAATACTCGGTCAAATAACTTATAGAGGGGAGGTGTTGTTTGCGGAAGCCTATGAGTTGTGAAGTCATTAACTAAGCCAAGCGAGATGACTTGGCTTTCCAAGCTAGGCCCAACTTGACGAGCTGAGCCTAGATCGCCAAGCTCAGTCTAGTTCAGACTAAGGTGATGCTGGGTAGCCACCGTGAAGCCAATTTGAACGTGGGAAGTGAGTTGCGTATGGGTATGGGTAAGTTTTTTGATAGATTTTAATATTTTGTGAGCTATCTGCGTCGATGAACATTTTTATGAAAAAGTGAA
Source organism: Chamaecyparis obtusa (assembly GCA_027943335.1). Taxonomy (NCBI): domain Eukaryota; kingdom Viridiplantae; phylum Streptophyta; class Pinopsida; order Cupressales; family Cupressaceae; genus Chamaecyparis; species Chamaecyparis obtusa. Next base: position 824,923 of record BSBK01001436.1, read on the forward strand.
ACTCAGACTAATAACTTATATAAGGGAGGTGTTGTTTGTGGATGTAGAAAATTTTGAGATGAGCCAAATTCCCCAAGCTGAGCCCAGCTCCTTGATCTGAGCCAACTCACCGATTTGAGTCAGCTCACCGATCTAAGCTAGCTTGTCAATCTGAGCCATCTCGTCAATCTGAGCCAGCTCGTCAATCTAAGCTAGCTGGTCAATCTAAGCTAGCTCGTTAATCTGAGCCAGCTTATCCATCTAAGCCAGCTCATCCATCTAAGCCAGCTCGTCGATTTGAGCCAGCTCATTGATCTGAGCCAGCTTATCGATCTGAGCTAGCTCACCGATCTGAGCTAGTTCACCAATTGAGTTATAGGCATCGGTGAAAATTTCTATGAAAAAGTGAGACTCAGACTAATAACTTGTATAGGAGAGGTGTTGTTCGTGGAAATAAAAAACTTTGAGATGAGCCCATCTCCCTAAGATGAACCCAGCTCATTGATATGAGCCAGCTTGTTGATCTGAGCTACATCGTTGATCTCACCCAATATTTTGTGACCTATCCTCTTCGGTGAATATTACTACGAAAGAGTGAGACTCAAACTAATAACTTATATAGGGGAGGTGTTGTTTGCAGAAGCCTATGAGTTGCAAAGTCATTAACTACAGAAGAGCAAGACTCAGACTAATAACTTATATAGGGGAGGTGTTGTTCATGGATGTAATAAACTTTGAGCTGAGGTCAGCTTGCTGAGATGATCCATATTTTGTGAGCTATCTGCGTCGATGAACATTTCTACAGAAAAGTGAGACTCGGACTAATAAATTATATAGGGGAGGTGTTGTTTGCAAATGTTACAAACTTTGAGATGAGCCAAATCCCCCAAGCTGAGCCCAGCTCGTCAATCTGAGCCAGCTTGCCGATTTGAGCCAACTTGTTGATCTGAGCTATCCACGTTGGCGAACATTTCTATGAAGAAGCAGTACACAGACTAATAACTTGTACAGGGGAGGTATTATTCACGGATGTAACAAACTTTGAGATGAGTCCAAGTCATCGATCTGAGCCAGCTCACTGAGCTAATCAAATATTTTATGACCTATCCTCGTCGGTGAACATTACTATGGAAGAGCGAGACTTAGACTAATAACTTATATAGGGGAGGTGTTGTTCGCAGATGTAATAAACTTTAAGATGAACCCACCTTGTCATTTTGAGCAAGCTTGACGATCTGAGCCAGCTCGACAATATGCTCCCAAATTTTGTGACCTATCCTCGTTGGTCAAAATTACTACGGAAGAGCGAGACTTAGACTAATAACTTATATAGGGGAGGTGTTGTTTGCAGATGTAATAAACTTTGAGCTAAGCCTAGCTCATCGAGCTGGGCCTTGCTAGCCAAGATGAGCTAGCTAGCCAAGTTGAGCCCAACTATCCGAGCTGGGCTAGCTTGGCAACCCAGCTAGTCGAGCTGGGCCAGCTCGACGAGCTGACCCAGCTAGCCGAGTTGACCTAGCTAGCCGAGCTGGGCCAGCTCGGCGAGCTGACCTAGCTAGCCGAGCTAGGCCAGCTCACCGAGCTGGGCCAGCTCACTGAGCTAAGCTTAGATCAAAGAGTTTTTTGTGAGCTATTCTCCTCGTTTCACTTGATTTTTGAAAGATTGAATTTTTTTGTGAGCTATTCACTTCGCACCAAATTTCTATGGGAGAGCAAGACTCGGACTAATAACTTATATAGGGGAGGTGTTGTCCACAGAAGCATATTGAGTTGCAAAATCGTAAACAGAGCAAGGCGAGATGAGTTGGATCACAGACCTAGCCGATCTGGGTCCATCTCGCTGAGTTGAGCCCAGATCACCGAGATGAGCTATTCTTGAGTTATTCTCCTCGTTTCACTTGATTTTTGGAAGAATTGATTTTTTTGGGGAGCTATTATGTTCGCCTCAAATTTCTACAGGAGAGCAAGACTCAAACTAATAACTTATATAGGGGAGGTGGTGTTCACAAAATGTTGGATTGCAGACCTAGCCAATCTAGGTCCAACTCGTCGATCTAAGCTCAGCTTGGTGAGTTGAGCCCAGATCACCGATCTGAGTTCAGCTCATCGAGCTAAGCCCAGATTGCCGATCTGAGCCCAGCTCGCTGAGCTGATCTCAGATCACCGAGATGAGCTATTCTACTCATTTCACTTGATTTTTGGAAGAATTGATTTTTTTTGGGAGCTATTTTGTTTGCCTCAAATTTCTACGAGAGAGCAAGACTCAGACTAATAACTTATATAGGGGAGGTGTTGTCCGCAAAATCTCCCCCATGCCCCTCTAATAGAATCAGTGCTGGTGCACGAACGGATGAGTTGGTCAGATTTCAAATCAGATCACCAGCACTGATTCCATTAGAGGGGCATGAAGCGACCCGATTGCTATGCGGGCGCTGCCTACGGTCAAGTGTTTTAGGTCACTCGACGGTGCAAGTTGAAAAAGGGTTCGGCAGAGGTTGTTGTTCCAATGCGTCATCGTAGTGACAAGGAAGGTGATCTTGGGGTCAGCTCACATCTAGCTCTCAGGTCGCTTGGTACAAGTGATTTTCTCTGTACCCTCCATGAACCCTATCCAGGTACCCATTAGCAATGCATTGGCTATTGCACAGCATGGAATGAAGAGATGCAGTCGACATTGGTAGTCCGACCGAAATAGTTCTTTGCTTGTGAATGGAGTCACGTATAGCTTTTGTGTCATTAGGATAGATGCCCCTCCAGGAGAATTAGTGTTGTTGCTTGGACGGATTTGTATGCTCGGATTTAAAATGTGAGCACCAACACTGATTCTATTAGAGGGGCATGAGGCTACCTTCTTGTTATGCGGGTACTCCCTTGGGCCGTGTCTTTTGGGTCATTGGATGGCACATGTCGGAGAAGGGTTTGACAGCAATAGTCATTTCAGCGCATCGTCATAGTGACATAGAAGTCGATCTTTGGGTGAAACCCCCGTCTAGCTCTCCCCAAGGTCAAGCCTTCTGGGTCACACGATGGGCGCAAGTCAAGAAATAGGTCGGCAGCGGTAGTCGATCTGATGCTTGTCGCGGTGATATTGAAGGCGATCTAAGGGTGAGCCCTCATCTAGCATTTGGGCCACTCGGTATAAGCAATTCGATTTGTAGTGTTTGCATAGCTTTTGGGTTGAGTTTTGGAAGATTTAGAGTTTTTTGTGAGCTATTGTCCTTATTTCAGTTGATTTTTGGAAGATTTGAATTTTTTTGGGAGCTATTTGGTTGGCCTCAAATTCTACAAGAGAGCAAGACTCAGACTAATAACTTATATAGGGGAGGTGTTGTTTGCAGAATCTCCCCCATGCCCCTCTCATAGAATCAATGCTGGTGCACAGATGGATGAGTTGTTTAGATTTCAAATCGGATCACCAGAACTGATTCCATTTGAGGGGCATGAAGCGACGCTATTGCTATGCGGGGGCTGCCTAGGGTCAAGTCTCTTGAGTCACTCAATGACGCAAGTTAGAAAAGGGTTCGGTAGCGGTTGTTGTTCCAATGCGTCATCGCAGTGACTTGGAAGATGATCTTGGGATCAACCCCTGTATAGCTCTCATGTCGCTTGGTATAAGAAATTTGGTTTGTACCCTCCGTGAACCCTATCTGGGTACCCATTAGCTATCCGTTGGGTCTTGCTCGGCGTGGAACAAAGAGATGTGGCCAACACTGGTAGTCAGACCGAAACAGTTTCGTGCTTGGTAATGGAGCCGCGTATAGCTCTTGGGTCATTAGGATAGGTGCCCCTCCAAGAGAATCAATGCTAGTGCTCGGATGGATTTGTATGCCCGAATTTAAATTTGTGAGAACCAGCACTAATTCTATTGGAGGGGCATGAGGCCACTTGCTTTCTATGCAGGGCCTCCCCTTGTTCTTGTCTTTTGGGTTACTGGATGGCGCAAGTCGGAGAAGGGTTTGACAACGGTAGTTGTTCCAACGCATCGTCATAGTGACATGGAAGTCTATCTTTGGGTGAACCCCCATCTAGCTCTTGGGTGGCTTGCTATCAACGATTATCTGTGGATGTTCTTCTGTTAGAATCGGTGCTGGACTTAAACGGATGCAAAGTTGAGAGTTTAAGTTGGATCATCAGCACTTATTCCATTAGAGGGGGCATGATGCCTACCCTTTTTCTATGCACTGGCTCCCCAAGGTCAAGTCTTCTGGGTCACACAATAGGTGCAAGTCAAGAAACAGGTCGGTAGTGGTAGTCGATCTGATGCTTGTCGCGGTGACATTGAAGGTGATCTAAGGGTGAGCCCTTGTCTAGATCAGCTCATCGTACAACACAGAGTGATCTATAATGAGCTGAGCTCCCTGGATCGAGTGCAACCTATTACTGAGCTGATCTGAATTAAAAACTTAGAATGGCTTGTTCAGTTGAATTGGTCAATCGTTCGATCAGAATCAACTAGCTCGTCGATTTAGAAACCATTCTAAGTTTCTAAATCTCTCAATCTAGAATGTCAAAATGCCTTATTGTGTGATTATAGATGATTCTCATCAAACATTTGACTGATTTGACAATCTAAAACCTCAGAATGACTTGTTATGCGATTCTAGTTGACTATCATCGAACGCTCGGCCAATTCGATGATCTAGTTGATCTAGAATGTCAAAATGACTTGTTGTGTGATTGTAGTTGATTCTAATCGAATAGTTGACAGATTCAACAATCTAGAAAGTTAGAATGACTTGTTATGCGATTATAACTGATTCTCATCAAAAAGTTGACCAATTCGGTGATCTAGAACCTCAAAATGACTTATTATGCAATTCTAGCTGATTCTCATCAAACAGTTGACCGATTCGGCGATCTAGAAACTCAAAACAACTTGTTATGCGATTGTAGTAGATTCTAGTCAAACAGTTGACCGATTTAGCATTTTAAAAATTTTGAATGACTTGTTATGCAGTTGTAGCTGATTCTCATTGAATGGTTGACCAATTTTGTGATCTAAAAACTCAAAATAGCTTGTTATGCAATTGTAGTCAATTCTCATCGAACGGTTGACCAATTCAATGATCTAACAACTTAGAATTGCTTGTTATTTGATTGTAGTTGACTCTCATTAACTGGTTGAATGATTCGGTGATGTAGAACCTTCGAATGACTTGTTATATGATTTTAGATGATTCTCATTGAACAGTTGACAGATTTGATGATCTAGAACCTCAAAATGACTTATTTTGTCACTGTAGCTGATTCTAATCAAACAATTGACCGATTTAGCTATCTAGAAATTTAGAATGACTTGTTATGCGATTGTAGATGATTCTCATTGAATGGTTGACTGATTCGGCAATCTAGAACCTCAGAATGACTTGTTATGCGATTGTAGCTGATTCGGCGATCTAGAACTTTAGAATGACTTGTTACGCGATTCTGGTTAATTCTCTTCGAACGGTCGATTGATTCGACGATCTAGTACCTAAAAATATATATTGTGCAATTGTAGCTGATTCTCATCAAATGATTAACCGATTCAGTGATCTAGAATCTTGAAACAACTTGTTATGTAATTATAGTTAATTCTCATCAAGCGGTTGATTGATTTAGTGATCTAAAAATCAAGAATGGCTTGTTATGCGATTGTATTTGATTCTACTCGAACGGTTGACAGAATCGGTGATCTAGAACCTCAGAATGACTTATTATGTGATTCTAGCTAATTTTCATCGAATGGTTGACCAATTCCGTAATCTAAAATCTTAGAATGACTTGTTGTGCGATTGGAGCTAATTCTCATCGAACGGTTGACCGATTCAACAATCTAGAATGTCAAAATGACTTGTTATGTGATTATAGTTGATTCTCATCGAAAAGTTGACTGATTCAACGATCTAGAACCTCAGAAGGACTTGTTATGCAATTCTAGTTGTTCTCATCGAACAGTTGATCGATTCGATGATCTAGAACTTAAAAATTACTTATTGTGCGATAGTAGCTAATTATCATCGAACGGTTGACTGATTCAGCGATCTAAAAACTTAAAACAACTTGTTATATGATTATAGTCGATTCTCATTGAATGGATGACCAATTTGGTGATGTAGAACTTCATAATGATTGGTTATGTGATTCTAACTGATTCTAATCGTACGATTTACTGAATCGGTGCTCTAGAACCTCAAAATGACTTATTATGCAATACTAGCTAATTTTCATTAAACAGTTGACGGATTTGGCAATCTAGAACCTCAGAATGACTTGTTGTGTGATTGTAGTTGATTCTCATCGAACGATTGACCGATTTGGTGATCTAGAACATCAAAATGACTTGTTATGTGATTGTAGCTGATTCTCATCAAACGGTTGACTGATTCGGTGGTCTAGAACCTCAGAATGACTTGTTATGTGATTCTAGTTGATTATCATCGAACTATCGATCGATTCGACGATCTAGAACCTCACAATGACTTGTTGTGCAATTGTAGATAATTCTCATCAAACGAATAACCGATTTGGCGATCTAAAAACTTAAAATAATTTTTTATGCGATTGTAGTCGATTATGATCCAAGGATTGACCGATTCAAGGATTTAAAAACTTAGAATGACTTGTTATGCAATTGTAATTGATTCTCATAGAACGGTTGACCGATTCGGTGATCTAGAACTTCACAATGGATTATTATGCAATTGTAACTGATTCTCATTGAACGGTTGATTGATTTGACTATCTAGAACCTCAGAATGACTTGTTATGTGATTATAGATGATTCTCATCAAACACATGACCAATTCAGCAATCTAAAACCTAAGAATGACTTGTTATGTGATTGTAGTTGATTCTAATTGAATAGTTGACCGATTTAGCAATCTAGAAACTTAGAATGGCTTGTTATGCGATTGTAATTGATTCTCATCCAACTGTTAACCAATTCGGTGATCTAAAACCTTAGAATGACTTATTATACAATTCTAACTAATTCTCATCAAACGGTTGACCGATTCGGCGATCTAGAAACTCAAAATAGCTTGTTATGTGATTATAGTAGATTCTCACCGAACGGTTGACCGATTTAGCATTTTAGAAAATTAGAATGGTATGTTATGTGATTGTCGTTGATTCTCATGGAACGATTGACCGATTCCATGATCTAGAAACTCAAAATAGCTTGTTATGCGATTATAGTCAATTTTCATCGAACGATTGACCAATTCAGCAATCTAGAAACTTGGAATGACTTTTTATGTGATTGTAGCTGACTCTCACCGAATGGTTGAATGATTCAGTGATGTAGAACCTCAAAATGACTTGTTATGCCATTCTAGATGATTCTCATCGAACAGTTGACTGATTTGATGATCTAGAACCTCAAAATGACTTGTTGTGCCACTGTAGCTGATTCTCATCGAATGGTTGACCGATTCAGAGATCTAGAAACTAAGAATGACTTGTTATGTGATTGTAGATTATTCACATTAAACAGTTGACTGATTCGGCGATCTAGAACCTCAGAATGACTTGTAATGCAATTGTAGTTGATTCTCATCGAACAGTGGATTGATTCGGCGATCTAGAACTTCAGAATGACTTTTTATGCGATTTTAGTTGATTCTCATCGAACGGTTGATCGATTCAACGATCTAGAATCTAAAAATTACTTATTGTGTGATTGTAGCTAATTCTCATCGAACGCTTGACTGATTTAGTGATCTAGAAACTTAAAACAACTTGTTATGCGATTATAGTCAATTCTCATCGAACAGTTGACCAATTTAGTGATCTAGAAACTTAGAATGACTTGTTATGCGATTGTAACTTATTCTAATCGAACGGTTGACCGAATCGGTGATCTAGAACCTCAGAATGACTTATTATGCGATTCTAGTTGATTTTCATTGAACGGTTGACCGATTTGACAATCTAGAACCTCAGAATGACTTGTTGTACAATTATAGCTGATTCTCATCAAACAGTTTACCGATTTGGCAATCTAAAATGTCAAAATGACTTGTTATGTGATTGTAGCCAATTCTCATCGAACGGTTGACTGATTCGGAGATCTAGAACCTCAAAATGACTTGTTATGCAATTCTAGTTAATTATCATCGAATGGTTGACCGATTTGATGATCTAAAACATCACAATGACTTGTTGTGAGATTGTAGCTAATTCTAATCGAGCAGTTGACTGATTCAGTGATCTAGAAGCTTAAAACAACTTGTTATGTGATTGTAGTCAATTATGATCAAACGATTGACTGATTTAGTGATCTAGAAACTTAGAATGACTTGTTATGCAATTGTAATTGATTCTCATCAAACGATTGACTGATTAGGTGATTTAGAACTTCACAATGACTTATTATACGATTGTAACTAATTTTCATCAAATAGTTGATCGATTTGATTATCTAGAACTTTAGAATGACTTGTTATGTGATTATAGATTATTCTTATCAAACAGATGACCGATTCGGCAATCTAGAACCTCAGAATAACTTGTTATGCGATTGTAGTTGATTCAAATTGAATAGTTGACCAATTCAACAATCTAGAAACTTAGAATAGCTTGTTATGCGATTGTAACTTATTCTCATCAAACAGTTAACCAATTCGACGATCTAAAACTGCATAATGACTTATTATGCAATTCTTGCTAATTTGCATTGAACGATTAACCGATTCAATGATTTAGAAACTCAAAATAGTTTGTTATGCAATTGTAGTAGATTCTCATCAAACGGTTGACCGATTTAGAGATTTAGAAACTTAGAATGACTTGTTATGTGATTGTAGCTGATTCTCATCGAACGGTTGACCGATTCGGTGATCTAGAACCTCAAAATGACTTGTTATGCGATTGTAGTTGATCTCATCGAACGATTAATTTAGTCGGCGATCTAGAACCTCATAATGACTTATTATGTGATTCTAGTGGATTCTCATCGAATGATCAATCGATTCGATGATCTAGAACCTAAAAATTACTTATTGTGTGATTGTAGTTGATTCTCATTAAACGGTTAACCAATTCAGTGATCTAGAAACTTAAAACATGTTATTATGCGATTATAGTTTATTCTCATCGAATGATTGACCGATTCGACGATCTAGAACCCTCACAATGACTTGTTGTGTGATTGTATCTAATTCTCATCGAACAGTTGACCGATTTCGTGATCTAAAAACATAAAATAACTTGTTATGCGATTGTAGTCGATTATGATCAAATGATTGATTAATTCAGTGATCTGAAAACTTAGAATGACTTGTTATGCGATTGTAACTGATTCTCATTGAACGGTTGACTGATTCGGTGATCTAGAACTTCACAATGGATTATTATGTGATTGTAACTGATTCTCATCAAATATTTGATCAATTTAATTATCTAGAACCTCAGAATGAGTTGTTATGCAATTACAGATGATTCTCGTCAAACAGATGACCGATTCAAAAATCTAGAACCTCGAAATGACTTGTTATGCAATTGTAGTTGATTCTAATCCAATAGTTGACAGATTGAGCAATCTAGAAACTTAGAATGGCTTGTTATTGAATGGTTGACCGATTGGACGATCTAGAAACTCCAAACAAATTGTTATGCGATTTTCGTAGATTCTCATTGAACGGTTGATCGATTTAGTGATTTAAAAACTTATAATGGCTTGTTATATGATTGTAGTTGATTCTCATCGAACGGTTGACCAATTCTGCAATCTAAAAACTTAAAATAGCTTGTTATGCGATTGTAGTCGATTCTCATCGAACGGTTGACTGATTTAGCAATCTAGAAACTTAGAATGGCTTGTTATGTGATTCTAGCTGATTTTCATTGGTGATGTAGAACCTTGGAATGACTTGTTATGTGATTTTAGCTGATTCTCATCAAACGGTTGACCGATTCAATGATCTAGAACCTCAAAATGACTTATTGTGCCACTGTAGCTGATTCTCATCGAATAGTTGACCAATTCGGTGATCTAGAAACTTAGAATAGCTTCTTATGCGATTGTAGATGATTCTCATTAAACAGTTGACCGATTCGGTGATCTAGACACTTAGAATGACTTGTTATGCGATTGTAGATGATTTTCATCGAACGGTTGACCGATTCGATGATCTAGAACCTCAGAATGACTTGCTATGCGATTGTAGCTAATTCTCATCAAATAATTGATTGATTCGGCGATTTAGAACCTCAAAATGACTTGTTATACAATTCTAGTTAGTTCTCATTAAACGTTCGATCGATTTGATGATCTAGAACCTTAAAATTACTTATGGTGTGATTATAGTTGATTCAACGATCTAGAAACTTTAAACAACTTGTTATGCGATTATAGTCGATTCTTATCAAATGGTTGACCGATTTAGTGATCTAGAAACTTAGAATGGTTTGTTATGCGATTGTAATTGTTTCTCATCAAATAGTTGACCGATTCAGTGATATACAACCTCATAATGACTTGTTATGTGATTGTAGCTAATTCTCAACGAACAGTTGACTAATTCGGCAATCTAGAACCTCAGAATGACTTGTTATGCGATTCTAGTTGATTATCATCGAACGCTCGACCGATTCGATAAGCTAGAACCTCACAATGACTTGTTATGTGATTGTAGCTAATTCTCATCGAATGATTGACCAATTCAGTGATCTAAAAACTTAAAATAGCTTGTTATGCGATTGTAGTCAATTATGATCGAACGATTGACCGATTCAGTGATCTAGAAACTTAGAATGACTTGTTATGTGATTCTAACTAATTTTCATCGAACGGTTGATCGATTCGGCAATCTAGAACTTCACAATGACTTATTATGTGATTATAATTGATTCTCATTGAACAATTGATTGATTTGACTATCTAAAACCTCAGAATGACTTGTTATATGATTATAGATGATTCTCATCAAATAGATGACCGATTCGGCAATATAGAACCTTAAAATAACTTGTCATGTGATTGTGGTGGATTCTAATCAAATAGTTGACCGATTCAGTAATCTAAAAACTTAGAATAGCTTGTTATGCGATTGCAACTGATTCTTATCGAACAATTGACCAATTCAGTGATCTAGAACCTTAGAATGACTTCTTATGCAATTCTAGCTGATTCTCATCGAAAGGTTGATCGATTCGATGATCTAGAAACTCAAAACAACTTGTTATGCGATTGTAGTAGATTCTCATTGAACGGTTGACTGATTTAGCAATTTAAAGACTTAGAATGGCTTGTTATACGATTGAAGTTGATTCTCATCGAATGGTTGACCGATTCTGAGATCTAGGAACTCAAAATAGCTTGTTATGGGATTGTAGTCGATTCTCATCAAATGGTTGACCGATTTAGCGATCTAGAAACTTAGAATGCTTGTTATATGATTGTAGTTGACTCATCGAAGGGTTGACCGATTCGATGATGTACAACCTTGGAATGACTTATTATGCGATTCTAGTTGATTCTCATCAAATGATTGATCGATTCGATGATCTAGAACTTCAAAATGACTTGTTGTGCCACTATAGCTGATTCTCATCAAACAGTTGACCAATTCAGCGATCTATAAACTAAGAATGACTTTTTATGCGATTATAGATGATTCTCATCGAACGGTTGACCGATTTGGTGATCTAAAACTTTAGAATGACTTGTTATGTGATTGTAGCTGATTCTCATCAAACGGTTGACTGATTTGGAGATCTAGAACTTTAGAATGACTTGTTATGCGATTCTAGTTGATTCTCATTAAACGGTCGATCGATTTGATGATCTAGAACCTAAAAATTACTTATTATGTGATTGTAACTGATTCTCATTGAATGGTTGACCGATTCAGTGATCTATAAACTTAAAACAACTTATTATGTGATTATAGTTGATTCTCATCGAATGGTTGACCGATTTAGTAATCTAGAAACCTAGAATGGCTTGTTATGCGATTGTAACTAATTTTCATCAAATGGTTGATTGAGTCAGTGATATAGAACCTCAGAATAACTTTTTATGTAATTGTAGCTAATTCTCATCGAACAGTTGACTGATTCGACAATCTAGAACCTCAGAATGATTTGTTATGTGATTCTAGTTGATTATCATAAAATGTGCAACCGATTTGATGATCTAGAACCTCACAATGACTTGTTGTGTGATTATAACTAATTATCATCGAACGGTTGACCGATTTGACGATCTAAAAACTTAAAACAACTTGTTATGCGATTGTAGTCGATTATGATTGAACGATTGACCGATTCAATGATCTAGAAACTGAGAATGGCTTGTTATGAAATTACAAATGATTCTCATTGAATGGTTGACCGATTAGGTGATGTAGAACTTCACAATGGATTATCATGTGATTGTAACTGATTCTCATTGAACGGTTGATTGATTTGACTATCCAAAATCTCAAAATGACTTGTTATGCTTTTATAGATGATTCTCATCAAACAAATGACTGATTCGGCAATCAAGAACCTCAGAATGACTTGTTATGCGATTATAGTTGATTCTAATCAAATAGTTGACCGATTCGGCTATCTAAAAACTTAGAATGGTTTTTTATGTGATTGTAATTGATTCTCATCGAACAGTTGACCAATTCAGTGATCTAGAACCTCATAAACACTTATTATGCAATTCTAGTTGATTTTCATCGAACGGTTGACTGATTCAGCGATCTAGAACCTCAGAAAGACTTGTTATGTGATTGTAGATGATTCTCATCAAATGGTTGATCGATTTGGTGATCTAGAACCTCAGAATGACTTGTTATGTGATTGTAGCTGATTCTCATCGAACAATTGACTGATTCGGTGATTTAGAACTTCAGAATGACTTGTTATGCGATTCTAGTTGATTCTCATCAAATGGTTGATTGATTCAACGATCTGGAACCTAAAAATTACTTATTGTGCAATTGTAGTTGATTCTCATCGAACGGTTGACCGATTCAGCGATCTAGAGACTTAAAATAGCTTATTATGTGATTATAGTCGATTCTCATAGAATGGTTGACCGATTTAGTGATCTAGAAACCTAGAATGGCTTGTTAGGTGATTATAATTGATTCTAATCAAACGGTTGACTGAATCGGCTATCTAGAACCTTAGAATGACTTATTATCCAATTCTAGTTGATTTTCATCAAATGGCTAACCGATTCAGTAATCTAGAACCTCAGAATGTCTTGTGCGATTGTAGTTGATTCTCATTAAACGGTTGACCGATTCAGTAATCTAGAATGTCAAAATGACTTGTTATATGATTGTAGTTGATTCTCATCGAATGGTTGACTGATTCAGAGATCTAGAAACTCAGAATGACTTGTTATGCAATTCTAGTTGATTATAATCAAATGGTCGACTGATTCGATGATCTAGAACCTCACAATTACTTGTGTAATTATAGTAGATTCTCATCGAACGGTTGACCGATTTGGTGATCTAGAAACTTAAAACAACTTGTTATGCGATTGTAGTTGATTATGATTGAATGATTAACCGATTTAGTGATCTAGAAATTTAGAATGACTTGTTATGCAATTGTAACTGATTCTCATTGAACGTTTGACCGATTCAGCAATCTAGAACTTCCCAATGACTTATTATGTGATTGTAACTAATTTTAATTGAACGGTTGATCGATTTGATTATCTAGAACTTCAGAATGACTTGTTATGTGATTATATATGATTCTCATCAAACAGATGATTGATTCGGTAATCTAGAACCTCAGAATGACTTGTTATGCGATTGTAGTTGATTCTAATCAAATAGTTGACCGATTCAACAATCTAGAAACTTAGAATGGCTTGTTATGCGATTATAACTGATTCTCATCGAACAGTTGACCAATTTGGCTATCTAAAACTATGTAATGACTTATTATGCAATTCTAGCTAATTCTCATTAAACGATTAATCAATTCGGCAATCTAGAAACTCAAAATAGCTTGTTATGTAATTGTAGTAGATTCTCATCGAACGGTTGACCGATTTAGAGATTTAGAAACTTAGAATGACTTTTTATGCAATTGTAGTTGATTCTCATCGAACGGTTGACTGATTCGACGATCTAGACTGATCTGTAAATACCTTGTTATGAAATACTTAATGTTATGTGAATTCACCAAGATGCAGATTTGAATAAAGATCGTACTGACATTGCTTGTGAATGGAGCAAATAATACTTAGAAATGCAAAAAATAACTAAGTAGACAAAACATGCATAAAAAAGAAGAGAGACAAAGGATTTGATTACGGAGTTCACCAAACTTTGGCTATGTCTTTGGATCTACAAACATGCAATATCAATGCCTTTATTATGATGCAAAAACTCTTACATCACCATGGTCTTCCATGGAGTTACAATCTGCTTCAAGGAATAATTCTCTCAACAGCTCTTCACGCTTCCACACTATGCTGACAAGAACTTATTAGTAGCCTACCCAGTCCTTCTATCACATTATAATGCTAAGCAAAAGAATTGTAACTCTCACAATTTTACATGGGAATAAAAGCCATTACAAAAATGACTTAAAAGTCATGACAATTCTCTCAAAGAATTCACTAAGTTTTTATCTCACAACAAGACCACTTAGATTCCTAAATTCTTCATAAGAGAAATTTGTCCCCAAGACTAAATTGTCCCTCTCTTCTAAATACTCTCCCTTTTATACATAGTATTTTCCATATTTGGTTAATAACCAAATAACAAATATTTTAACTACATCCCCAAATTACATAAATCTCCATATGGCTTTAATAATTTCAAGCCACACAATTGAAACTGGCAATGAACACCTTGTCTTGCCACATCATCACCACATACTGCCATGTGTCAATATGTGATTGGCCAATTTGCCACGTCACAATTTTCCACAGGGTGGTCCCATAATAGTGAGTCCCACTTTTTGGCCAACTTTGACACAGAGATCACAATTTTGAGAAAAAATCTCACTTTCAAACACATGTTGCCACAAAACTATTAGAAATTTGAAGATGATGTAAACTAGAGTCTTTTAGATTTTTGTTTTTAGTTTTTAAATATATATTTTTTTAAAAAAATAAAAATTATTTAAATTCATTTTTCCTTCTCCTTCTAAAAGTGGTTTGCGTGAAAAAATTATGTTTTTAAGGAGGTACTGTCACTTGGATTAGCATAACTTTTTTTTAAAATACGATAATGATGTAATTCTTTCGAGATTATATTTTTAACTTCAATATCTAAAGAAGGCAATTGGTTTTATTTATTTTGGATCAATATTTCATAGTTTATTAAGTTTTAAAGTGACAATAACTGTAATCTAGATATAAGGTCACTTGGATCGCTCTAACTTAATCTAGTTATATCAAAATTTTTATTTATTTTTTAATAGAAAGGTAACACAAATACGCTTTTCCTACATATTTTTCATAATTTTTTTTTTGTCATTTACTATTTTTTTCGAAGTCGTGAAGAGATAGGTTGTTGAATGACCAAACAACCTATGTTTAGTTAAAATAATATTTAAAAGTGATAATGAACTCAATATGTATTAAAATTATATTCATTAGAAAGCTTATTCCGAATAGCATCTTTTGACATCATTTGTTTAGTCCTTGTTTCAGGCCCCGGAAGACCATTTTTTTGTAGTTGAGTTGTTTTCTAAGAGCAAATTTTTATTTTTTTGGCTTCGTGCGAAGACAGTCTTCGCACGAAGCCACCTGGGGGTCTTCGTGCGAAGACCCCTCGCACGAAGCCTCTTGAGTGAAAATTCTGGTGGCCAAAATTTTTCCCAGGGGTACTTCGCACGAAGTAACCTAGTCGGCCATTAGAATATTTTTTTTAAATTTTTAAAAATGGTATAAAAGTAAAATTTTTCATTTCTATTTTACATCAAATCGCAATTAATAAATTTGCATTTTCTATTATTGAAGGCATTTTTTGAAGAAAGAATTTTTGTTGACGATCTTGTGGAAGACATTTTTTGGAGCTCAAAGAAATGGGGAACAAGAAGGGAAGACAAAGTAAATCTTCTAAAAAAAGGTCACCCGGTACTGAACAAAGAAATTGTGACGCTGCATTGGCATATTATCATAAAACTAAAGAAACTGAAAGACAAGCTAAAGTAGGAGGGTCAAGTCAAGTCGAAGAATTGCACATTGAAGAAGGGTTAGAATTACTCCCTAGAGAGGCTCAAACAATTGATGTTGGAGAAGGGTCAACATCACGTGCTCCTACTGGTATGAATGAACTTTTAAATTTAGCTCAAAGTGTAAAGAAAAATATTAGTTATAGAAACTTAGATCATTTACTTACAATGAATGTGGACACTTTGAGATCACTTTCTAATGCTCAACAATTAAGTCTTGCTAAGAAGAGATCAATGAAAATGATAGCAAGAGAAATATTGGGTAAATTTGATAATTTTGAAACACTTGAACAAGCTCAATTGCTTTCACTTATACTTATAGACAAAAATTTGAAAGGGGCATTAAAATTATTGGGTATAGACACATCATCAAAGAAGAGAAAAGTTATTGACATGCAAATTGATATGATTGAAAATCTTAAGAAAGGTTTGAACCAGTTAGGGAAGCGATCTCGGACTATAGATAAGTCCATTACAAGAAAAGTTATGTTGACATCCATTGTAGGTAACAGTATGAGATGAAAAAGAAATATATTTTCAGTTTCATCTCACATTGGTTTTAATAGGAAAAAAATATCACGATATGTTAATAAGAGAATACTTTTGGATGATAGCACCTTGGAAGGCAATTGGGCAATCATGTGTAGAGCTCCTCATTCTAATAGGATTGATGAAGAAATAAAAACTTTGATCACATCATTTTGGAATGATAATACACGTCCTTCATCAAACACTAGAGATGTTATCAGACATAGAATTTCAGCTAATCAATATTAATATCATACGAAACATTGGTTGGACACAGCACAACATGAAATGTATGTGTCATTTTATAGTTCAAATCTTAATATAAAGATTGGGCAAACATTATTTTGAAGATTGAAGCCATAGTATACTAGGACAAACAAAGTGTTTGAAACTTGTTGTCGTTATCATATTGAATTTGATCTCCACTATCAAGTTTTTTGAAAGTTTATAGAAGACACTTATGGTTTTGAAAAGGCTCCTCCTACTAGATGAAGTGAGTTCATCTCATCCATTTTATGTGACAAAAGAGATGATGTAGCTAGACAAATAAATTGCATAAAAGAAATATGCCAAACATGTGTCGATTTGTCTCTTTTTCTTTTGAAAAATGAAGATATTGATGTAACAAAGATGGTGAATTGCAAGAGTTACAAATATGTAAAGAATGAAATAAAATTTGGAAAAGAATCCAAAAGGTTAAAATATGTTGAAGAGGAGATAAATGTTGGAGTTTTTATGGAAAAATTTAAAAAATTGATTCAACCTTACATTCATCATGCTTTTTTTACAAAGTTGCAAGCACAACAATTTCAAACACTGAGAGACAATTTCCCACTTGGAACTATTGTATCAGTTGTTGATTTTGCAGAAAATTATTCTTTTGTTCATCAAAAGGCAATTCAGTCAGAATACTATTTTTTAGAGAAAATTACTATTATGGTACATGTGTGTTATCGATGCGCACAATTAGATTTGGATGGTATTGAAAGCACATTTGAAGCACAGGTCATCAAGAAGGAATATCATTTTTATATAAGTGATGATAGAGAGCATGATATTCATTATGTGAAACACTGCTTCAAGATGTTTTTTGCAAATGTGAAAGAAAGAGGTATAAAAATTGATAAACATTATGTTTGGTCAGATGGATGTGCTGCGCAATTTAAATCATCAAGACCATTTTATGCACTATGTAGATATCATCGTAATGAAAACATACCACATGTCTGAAGTTTCTTTGAGAGTGGACATGGAAAAGGTGAACATGATGGTGCCGGAGCTTGCATCAAACGTGCTATACGAAAGTATCAAATCAATTATAAGGGAGTGCATATAAAAAATGCACATGATGTGGTTGAATGGTGTAAGACACATTTCACACCAAATGAGAATGACGCATCATCAGGATTGACTCAGGCCGTGCCATATAGAAAATTTTGAGAGATAAAAGGTATGCACACATTTTTAAATTATTTGAAAGTGTTTAAAATTTTAATGATATTTTTTATTCAAATTATATTTATATAGAATGTATTAAATATATGTGCATTTGTTCAGGTATGGATAGAAAAATTATGCATGGTTGCAATAAGATAGAAAATACGCAATCTTTGCATTCAGTTATGAGTACGAATTGTCGCAATTGGATGTTGAACACTAGGGACTACTCATGCTTTTGTTGTCACTGCATTGCTGACAATTATGAGGAATGTATAAATCAAGATCGTGGATATGTGGGCACATGAAATCTAGTGCCACTAGTTGTTACTGATGCATTTGATAGAGACGAAGATGAAAACTTCGATGATGTTCCTTTGATTTCTACTGATTATGATCATATCTCAGGATTGGTCAAAATTGGTAAGTATATATAAATTTCACATTATATGGTACATTGAGTTGCACATGTATAGATCATGTAGATATAGATAGATCTATAGATTGAACTAAGTATTTATTTTAAGATCTCACACACGTATATATAAAAATTTATTGTGCAGGAGATGTCTTTGCAGTGATTGCTGAGATTGGAAATGTAGAAGGAGTTGATTATTATTTACTGTGTTGTACTGCAGAGAGGATGAAGTTACTTGAACCTGAAGAAAGCGATCGGATGTTGTTCCCCACAGGTTTGTATATCTAGTTTACATCAATATATTGAACTCAATTTGTAAATTTTAAATTTCAACCTTTTAACAAAATTCAAATTGAGTTTGTTTAAATTTATATATTGTTAAAATATGTGACTTGCAGGTTCAGTTGTTTTAGAGGGAACATATTTCAAACAAATCAAAGTAATTCAACATGGTATTCACTTTGTTGATTACGAACCAGACAATAAGATGTTCCAATATAGTCACCTAGTAGTTGCCACATCCATTTGTCTTCATACAGTTAAATCTCAATGTGGACGTCGTAAGTGGAGACTAGATAGTGAGGATCATGAGAGAATATTACAGGTTCTCCATGAAAGGTCTGAACCACTTGAGTTGGTCTAAAAAGTTTAATACATGTATACTTATTTGTTGTGTTGGGACCTATTTGATATCTGTGGATTAAATTTCATTATACTTTGTTTATATATTTAAACATATGATAGGTTATAATTTGTTGATATATGATGAACCTATTTGATGGTTCAATGGTTTTAATATATAGAATTTTATACGTATACTTTGATTATTCAATGATTTTTATAGATTTCATGTTAGTTAAAGATTTTATGTATGCTTGAAATTAGTTATATTACTTATGACATGTGTTAGTTCTAGAATTAGTTAGAATATAGTTATTATCCATTAGTTACATGTATTAACTAGTTATCTTTTATGATATTAATTATAGATCCTAGGTTAATACCTCCCCTTAAGACACTAAAAAATGATGAAATTAGTTATATATTACAAGTATGACATGTGTTAACTTTGTAGAGTTAGTTAGAATAGTTATTATGGACATTAGTTACATGTATTAACTAGTTATCTTTTATGATATTAATTATAGATCCCAGGTTAAGACCTCCCCTTAAGATCTCCCCTTAAGACACTAAAAAATGATGAAATTCGTTATATTACAAGTATGACATGTGTTAGTTGTACAATTAGTTAGAATAGTTATTATGGACATTAGTTACATGTATTAACTAGTTATCTTTTATGATATTAATTATAGATCCCCTTAAGACCTCCCCTTAAGACACTAAAAAATGATGAAATTAGTTATCATATCATTTAAATAAATCATCTAATCAAATAAAATCATAGATCATCTAATCAAATATCATATATCATCTTTCAAACAAATCAAACTAATATCATCTAATCGAATAAAACCATCTAATCTAATCATATATATCATTTAATCTTGAATAAAATCATAGATCATCTAATCAAATAAAACCATCTAGTCAAATCATATATCATATACATCATCTAATCAAATAAAATCATATCATCTAATGGAATAAAACCATCTAATATAATCATATATCATCTAATAAAAAAAAATCATATCATCTAATCGAATTAAACAATCCAATCTAATCATATCATCTAATCGAATTAAACCATCTAATCTAATCATATCATCTAATCAAATAAAATCATCTAGTCAAATCATATATCATATAGATCATCTAATCAAATAAAATCATATCATCTAATGGAATAAAACCATCTAATCTAATCATATATCATCTAATAAAAAAAAATCATATCATCTAATCGAATTAAACAATCTAATCTAATCATATCATCTAATGGAATAAAAACATCTAATCTAATCATATGTATCAAGTAAATGTGTCTCATATCATATAATCTAAGCATAGATCATCTAATCAAATATGTACGTCTAGATAATCAAGTAAATGTGTCTCATATCATATCATCTAATCAAATAAATGTGTCTCATATCATATAATCTAAGCATAGATCATCTAATCAAATATATGTATGTCTCGAATCATAAACTGAGTCTCAAATAAAATATATGTTCAACATGTCCTAAACTAGGGAGTCATCTAGGCACATACGAACAGAGCGACCCTCTGAGTGACTGCCACGAGCATCCTCTGACTGTGAGACAGCAACTGAGCCCTGCGAATATAAATGCATGTATATATGATAATAATCTAAAATAATTAAAATATTATAAATGCATATTTAAACTTACATATTTTTAAAACATACCTGAGCACTAGTAGGTGTATCATCTGCTTGTAAAGCAGCGACTGACTCCTACAAATTTAGTGTACAATAGTCGGTTATATACACGTGCATAGTAGATATATTATGTAAATTACTTAAAATATAAACATGTACATGTACATGTATATATCTAAAACTTACCTGACCACTAGTAGGTGTCACATCATGTGGAAGATGCTCTGAACCCACACTAGAGGTAACATGCTCTGCTAATTGTGCCTACAAAATATTATGCATTAAACAAACATTAATACATGTACAATTAATTATTCACTAAAACTCCTAATAAAAAAGAAAAGAAATTTGTATATGTACCCGAGTCTCAGGAGTAGGAGGATTGTCAGCGCGCTGCACCATTGTATCATCAACTGATACTGCATCACCCACACCACCTAAGGTCTCGAACCTCTGTAGTAATGAGGAGTGTAGGGGTGTCACTAGCTGCGAGGGGAGTGGTGTAGAATCTGAACCATGTGGATGAAATAACATATCCAATCTCTATACCGGGCACTGCAGCTATAGAGTGATCTGTGGGTGCACGGTGCTCTGCACTATCCTGTGCACGATGCTCTGCACTATGTTGTGCCTGACTAGTAGATGGTGCATCATGTGTCGGTGGAACTACACGACCCCGTGCAAGTGAAATGTACTCCCTGACTGAATGTATAGGGATCCCCTGCGAGTCAGCAATATGAGAATAGGCCTGCACAAGATCCTCCAAAAAGTAAAGGGCCATATCTAAAGTAGTCTGATAACCCGACAATGCTCGTATCTCTCCAGGCACAAGAAGACTAGCAGCTCTATATGTCTCATCACTCACACCTGCAACACTACTAGATGAAGCCTCAGAAGATGATCTGGTTCTACTTGGTCTAGTCAAAACGTATCTGCCCACTGAATTGGAACTGATCGATGTGGCTGCAGAAGCAATCTGTCCTATGTTGTCCAGAACTCCCCTATGAGAAGCAATGATGACCCTATCTGTAGTAGCAGCCATCGTCGGTGTCACTGCCAGACTCCTCTCTCCAACTAGCTGTCTATGAGGTTGCACAACTCGATCAGCCCTACGATACTGATCGCGGTCTGCAACCCTACCCAACCCCTAACCATAAAAAGGTGGGATATCAAAATAGTTGACCTTGAGTCCCAAAAGGAACTCAACGTACAACTGTTGTGCAAAGTATAATGGAATTTGGTCGTTATTTGGATAACGACCATGTACTGCAAGATGTCGAGGGTAAATCATACAAGCAATCTGAGGGATCACACAGCGTGTGACCTGATATGCCCTCACCACTCTCATATGCTCATAATGTGGGAACATCTCTTGTTTGATGATTTCCTTGGAGACGAGGCTCTGAACCGTCGCCAAGGAAACATCACCCAAGATCTCCTCCATCAACTCTCAAAAAATGGCCTCAACTGCCTGAGGCGTAAATGAAGTGTGGGCCCTCAATCTACTAGTCATAGACTCTAAACTAGTCAATATAGTAGCACATGTGTCTCTGTATATACCATATCCACGAGATCTACTGATAGCTTGTCTAAGTCTAGCTATCTCTGTGTCAACCATGTGGAAAATAGTATGAATGTCAGGAGTCCGAGGTGCGTCCTGAGCGGCCATCTAGATGTACATCACATGTGAAAGAGCTAAGTGTTAATAATTAAGCACTTGATTACAACATTATAAATGCATGTAAAATAGAAACAAATAAACTTGGTCCTAAGGTATAGATAAGACATCAATGGGTCATAGGACATCCTAGTATGTATTAATGAAACCTAACATGTACATCAATGGGTCATAGGACTAACTTTAATATTTACTAAAAATGCATTTACATAAGGGGTCGTGGGTAACATAAGTGGTCATAGCTCATGTCTTAAGGAGTCGTGGGTAACATAAGTGGTCTTATTAGGTCTTAAGAGTCCTAAGACACCTACTAATTAGGTCTTAAGGGGTCATAAATTTATAATAAGAGGTCTTAAGGGGTCGTAGGTAGCGTAAGAGGTCCTAACGTATAGATAATCTAGGACAATAAAGTATCTTAAGGGGTTGTGGGTTATATAAGTTGTCCTAGACTATCTAGTTAGGTCTATAAGTAGAGAAACAACTTAAAGATGTATACCTTATTTCCTAATATGACCTAATGTGAACTATTAGGATAGGTAATATGACCTAGAGTGTCTTAAGGGGTCGTGGGTAATGTAAGTCCAGTCCTTGATTGTCTTAAGGGGTCGTAGGTAACATAATAGGTCCTAAGGTATAGATAAGAGTCATGGAGTGTCTTAAGGGGTCGTGGGTAACATAAAAGGTCCTAAGGTATAGATAAGACATCAATGGGTCATATTACCTGTCCTAATTACCTGTCATAACGTACATAGATAAGAGTCATGTAGAGTATCTTAAGGGATCGTGGGTAATATAAGTGGTCCTAGACTGTCTTAAGGGGTCGTGGGTAACATAAGTGGTCCTAGAGTCATAATTGGTTCTAATTGAGTCTAATTAGACCTCCTAAATGGTTCTAATTGATTCTAATTGAGTCATAATTGGTCATGGTACAGTTAGGTCTAGTTAAGTCTAATAGGTCCTAATTGGTCTAGTTACCTGTCTAATTGGTCATAATAGGTCCTAATATATCTAATTGGTCAGACTAATGTTGGTTAAAGACCTAATACCTATCTAATTGGTCCTAATAGGTCCTAGTTAGGTCTACTTGGTCCTAATAGGTCTAGTTAGGTCTACTTGGTCCTAATAGGTCTAGTTATGTCTATAAGTAGAGAAACAACTTAAAGATGTATACCTTATTTCCGAGAATATGACCTAATGTGACCTATTAGGACATGTAATATGACCTAGAGTGTCTTAAGGGGTCGTGGGTAATGTAAGTCCAATCCTTGATTGTCTTAAGGGGTCGTAGGTAACATAAGAGGTCCTAAGGTATAAATAAGAGTCATGGAGTGTCTTAAGGGGTCGTGGGTAACATAAGAGGTCCTAAGGTATAGATAAGACATCAATGGGTCATATTACCTGTCCTAATTACCTGTCATAACATACATAGATAAGAGTCATGTAGAGTGTCTTAAGGGATCATGGGTAATATAAGTGGTCCTAGACTATCTTAAGGGGTCGTGGGTAACATAAGTGGTCCTAGAGTCATAATTGGTTCTAATTGAGTCTAATTAGACCTCCTAACTGGTTCTAATTGATTCTAATTGAGTCATAATTGGTCCTGGTACTTGATTAGGTCTAGTTAAGTCTAATAGGTCCTAAATTTTGGTCCTAATAGGTCCTAATTGGTCTAGTTACCTGTCTAATTGGTCATAATAGGTCCAGATAGGTTTAGTTAGGTCTATTTGGACCTAATAGGTCCTAAGACATTTAATTGGTCAGACTAATGTTGGTTAAAGACCTAATACCTGTCTAATTGGTCCTAGAATGTCTACTTGGTCCTAATAGGTAGATAGTTAGGTCTATAAGTAGAGAAACAACTTAGACATACCTTATTTCCTAATATGACCTAATGTTCAACCTATTATGGAGTCATGGAGTGTCTTAAGGGGTCGTGGGTAGTTCATAAGAGGTCCTAAGGTATAGATAAGACATCAATCAGGTCATATTAGGTCTGTCCTAATTACCTGTCATAACAGGTCTAGATAGGTTTAGTTAGGTCCATTTGGACCTAATAGATCCTAATACATCTAATTGGTCAGACTAATTTGTTGGTTAAAGACCTAATACCTGTCTAATCAATCCTAATATGTCCTAGTTAGGTCTACTTGGTCCTAATAGGTCTAGTTAGGTATTTAAGTAGAGAAACGACTTAGACATGTACCTTATTTCCTAATATGACCTAATGTGACCTATTAGTCCACCTAGTGGTCCTTGATTGTCTTAAGGGGTCTTGGGTAACATAAAAGGTCCTAAGGGCCCGTCCTAGGTTACATTAATGGATCCTCGTATACATATATAATGGGTCTTCAAGATCTGAATAGGTCATGTGTATATGTCTTAAAATATCATAAGGGATGTATAATGGTCCAATAATATTAATGGGTCGTAGAACATCATAAGTGGTCTAAGTCCAGTCCTAGGACATCCTAAATTTTTTTAATCGGTCTTGGGGGTCCTAAGGTTTTATATTTGTTTTAAGATTTCATAAGAGATCTAGATAAGAGTCCTAGAATGTTAATGGGTTGTAGGTGCAATATAAGCACGGTCCTAGACTACATCTTAAGGGGTCGTGGGTAATAATAAGTCAAGTATATATATGTGTCTTAAGGGGTCGGGGGTAACATAAGAGGTCCTAAGGGGTCCTACGTTTCATTAGTGGATGATCCTTGTATGATAAATTAATTAAATCTAGATGTACATAAATGTGTCCTAAGACAACCTAAGATATGTTAATGGGTCTTGATGATCTGAATGGATCATAGATGCCTTAAAATGTCATAAGGGACATGTATAATGGTCCAACAATGTTAATGGGTCGTAGACGCACGATAAGTGGTTTAAGGTATCTTAGGTTACATTAATTAATACTAGTATGTCTTAAGGGTTCTTGTGGGCAACAATGGGTTCACATATGTATTAACAGAAGCTAAGATAGATGAATGTGTCATAGGATATTTTAATATATAATAATGGTTCGTATGGGTCTTAAGGGGTCCTATGTGTCAAGTAAGATGTCAGGTAATATGTAAATTATAATAAAAGATCCTAAGTGTCTTAATATGTCGTAAAAGAGAAATAAGGGTCCTAAAAACTTATTGTACACAATTTTTTAACGTTTTCTAACATACTACTAGATCATTTTAAAAAATTGAACTACAATTTTCTAAGATTTTCACAAACTAAAAATTATAAATAAAACAAATAGCTAACTTTAATAAGTTTACTAAAAATGCATGTACATACATGAGAGAGAGAGAGAGAGAGAGAGAGAGAGAGAGAGAGAGAGAGAGAGAGAGAGAGAGAGAGAGAGAAATTCCTAATAATTACAATTTTAAACTTAAAATTTAACATTTTCTAACTCGAATCTTAATGTTTTCTAACATTTTTCCTACGATTTCTAACATTTAGATAACATTTTCTAACATTTATACAAATTAAAAATTATTTAAAACAAATAACTAGTTAAAATATATACAAAACATATTATTTACAATAAAAAATGAGAAAAATATGTGTACCTGGTACTGCTAGAAAACTGAGGAGGTCGACGAAGCTTGGGAAGTGCTGGTGTGCTGGCGTGGTGACATAGTTCGTTCCAAGCCCAGGGGTCCACAAACTGCTATAGTGAAAATGATAGGTAGAAAATGAAATCGCCAGAATTTATAAAGAATTCGGCCTTGAATGGCTTCATGCGAAGTACGCACTTCGCACAAAGCCACATAGGGGTCTTCGCACGAAGACCCCTATGTGGTGTCTTTGCACGAAGCTTGTGGAAGACTTTGGGCGAAGTATTGACTTTGCACGAAGATAGGAAAAATTTTTTTGTTGATGATTTGGCGATTTCCTTCGTGCCAAAAAGTGGGACAAAACTTTGTGATGCTACCCCACATCATGCTGACATCATCACTGGTCCATCTGGTCGACCGTAGAACTTTGACTAACCATAACTTTTACATCCAGACTCCGTTTTCGATGAAATGAACGGCATTGGAATCATGGCGATGAGAGCTTTGACTTGATGCCACTTTCAACCAATTTGGAGATGGTCAAAATTTCACATTTTTCTTGGTCAAACCTCAAGTTTGACTATTGACCAAAACTTTGACCATGCATAACTTTTGCATACAAGCTCCTTTTTCGCCCGTTTAAGTTACATTGGGTTCCATTCTCCAAGCTCTTTGTAGTGATGCCATTTTAGGGAGATTTTGAGTAGGTTTAATTTTTGAGGTCTTCAAGATCCACCTGGATCATTCCTCCCCACTAAAGGAACTTTTGGACCTCCAAAAGGTTTTTAATTAAACACCAAGTGAGAAAACCACTTTCCCACCTGTCCAGTATCTATCCACCTTGTTTGTACTCCTGCTTCAACAAAATGTTGTACAATAATTATGAAAACTGCAATCATATTGCTACCCATTTGAATTTTCCCACATCCTTCTGCATTTATTAACCCAGCTACTATCCATGTAAAACTAATTAGCAACATTAACAAATACAAGGATGATAATAAAAATGAGCTAATAATACTCTTAATCCCCCTGATAGGTTTCCACGACAAATCCTCATGTTGCGACATTGATGATCCCTGAAACACATGATAGTTAGGCTTACAAGCAACTACTTCATTTTTATGCCTCAGATCACCTTCTTTTTCCACCTTTGCAGACATGAGAGAAGTTTTCCTCACATACATGAGCCTCTTCATTTGCCCAGTGTTCACCAACGGAGAATCAACTGCAATCTTCTTCCTGTCTTTCTTGGGACGAAGCTCTGGATGAAGCTTCCAGCAACTAGCTTCTTGATGTCCACCTTTTTTTGCAATAAGAGCAATGTATTTTTGACATCCAACCTTTCTTGCCCTTCTCTTTCCTTTTAACTAAAGAGGGGTCTTTATGCAATGTCCCTTTCTTGCTTGACTCCACCTTCCTGTACAAAGCCATTCTTTTCCAACACTTGGCAACACTATGGTTATTCAACCCACAAAATGTGCACAGTTTCCTATACCTTAAAATTTCCATATTTCCAACCTTCTTATAATCAAAAGGAATTTTGGAATAATTAGGCTTATTATACCTTTGATGGTCACCTTTGGTGCATGCATGCCAAGAAGAATATGTTTTCATTCTTCTCTTGGACATCCTGCATATTTCACCATAGCTTGAAGATGATGGACCATTGCCTCTCTCAGATTGTTCTTGAGATGGTTCTTCTTCTAGAGAATTCTTCGCATCCACTACCTTGGAGCATTCTCCTTCACCATACCCCAATCCTGCATAGCGAGGTCTAGATTCCACCTTTATAGGCTCAACCATACCTTATTCATGAATTCCAAGGCCCTTTCCTTTGTAGCCCATCTTGGTCATCAATCTCATTCCAACACTTTGAGAATCACCAAGGGAATAAGAAGAATGAGGATCTTTCACTAAGTCTTCATCTTTGACTTTCTTTGACAAGCTTTCCTTTTCGGACTTCCATTCCTCGTACATTTCTTCAACCTTGGATTTCATCTCCAAGAAGGCCTTACAAAATTCTTTATCAAAGAGAAAAGGAAACTGGTTTTCCTTATGTGAAGACATCTCTTCACTTTGCTTGAATTTGCTCCAACTATTCCACAACCTGCAACTTGTCAGACTAGCTCTGATACAAAACTTGATTTGTAAACACCTTGTTATGAAACACTTAACATTATGTTAAATTCACCAAGATACATATTTGAATAAAGATCGTACTTACGTTGCTTGTGAACGGAGCAAATAATACTTAGAAATGCGAAAAATAACTAAGTAGAAAAAACATGCATCAAAAAGAAGAGAGACAAAGGATTTGATTACGGAGTTCACTAGACTCTGGCTACGTCTCCAGATCTGCAAACACGCAAGATCAATGCCATTATTATGATGCAAAAACTCTTACATCGCCATGGTCTTCCATGGAGTTACAATCTGCTTCAAGGAAGAATTTGCTCAACAGTTCTTCACACTTCCACACTATGCTGACAAGAACTTATTAGCAGCCTACCCAGTCCTTCTATCGCATTATAATGCTAAGCAAAAGAATTGTAACTCTCTCACAATTTTACATGGGCATAAAAGCCATTACAAAAATGACTTAAAAGTCATGACAATTCTCTCAAAGAATTCACTAAGTTTTTATCTCACAACAAGACCACTAAGATTCCTAAATTCTTCATAAGAGAAATTTGTCTGCAAGACTAAATTATCCCTCTCTTCTAAATACTCTCCCTTTTATACGTAATATTTTTCGTATTTGATCAAATAACCAAATAACAAATATTTTAACTACATCCCCAAATTACATAAATCTCCATATAGCTTTAATAATTTCAAGCCACACAATTAAAACTAATGAACCCAAATTACATAACAAATAACCTTTAGTTATGCCTATTTTAACAAACAATTAATGTTTGTTTTATGTTTTCGGGTTAACGTAGCAAATAAATAAAAGCAACCGCATAAACTTCGCAATTTTATTCAATGGTACACTAGCCGCCCACCATTTTAGGGAATGGGAGGTTGGGGGTTCAAACCACCAAAACCTTTTAATAGACTTTAGCATGCGATTTGCAAACAAC
Organism: Chamaecyparis obtusa; assembly: GCA_027943335.1. NCBI lineage: Eukaryota > Viridiplantae > Streptophyta > Pinopsida > Cupressales > Cupressaceae > Chamaecyparis > Chamaecyparis obtusa. Next base: position 854,042 of record BSBK01001436.1, read on the forward strand.
TGAATCACTATGCGATCACGCTTGCCTTAGTGGTTGGGAGAGAAAGTAGCAATTTGGAAGTTTAGAGTTCGAACCTCCAAACAAACTTTCAAAATGTCCAAGCCTTCCTTCATCGCCAATTGGGGACACATGGCATTATATTATTTGTCCATCTTTTTACACGTGTCAATGTGATTGGCCAATTTACCACGTCAGCATGACGTCATCACTGGTCCACTTGGTGGACCGTAGAACTTTGATTGACCATAACTTTTACATCCGGACTTCATTTTTGATGAAACGAACGGCATTGGAATTGTGGCGACAAGACCTTCGACTTGATGCCATTTTCAACCAATTTGTAGATGGTCAAAATTTCACCTTTTTCTTGGTCAAACTTCAAGTTTGACCTCAAGTTTGACTATTGACCAGAAGATAAAATTTCTTTTTTCTAATTAATGGTGATTGAGAAATGTTTGTGCATGAAATATTTTCTTTGCTTCCAAGATTAAGAGAGTCATAATGTTCTTTGAGATACTTTCATACTTGTACATTTCTTGGATGTCGTTCTTATAATAGATTTGTTTGAAAATTAAAAGATGGTTTATAATTCTTATCTTTGTGTGGGAATATCTTAGATAAAATTTAGATGTGTGATGAATCTTTTCGATTTAATGTTTAATTTAGTATCCACAAATATACTATAGTGATGGATAATAGTTGAATGTCTTTTATGCTTTCTGGTAAAAAGCACACTGCCTTCATAATTACAAAGAGAGTTGTACCTTCATATCAAAATTCAGATAAGGACTATTACGATCCACTCAATTATTGTTACGGTCCTTACATCCATGCCAAGATCATCCATCGGCCTTCTTATTCAAAGGTTTGCATTGTAGATAGATAGACTTAAGGAAGAATCAAAAGTCAAATAGTCCAAAGTTGTTCTTATTCCAAATTGGTGCCCGGAAAGCCCCAATGACTATGGAGATTTTTCCTTGCACAGCCGAATGTTTAAATCCTACAACTTTTGGCCAAGAGCATTTGCAAAATCCAGAGGCAAGTAATACCGAAGTCAAGACTCGTAGGTTTGAGATTTACTATTTCAATTATGAAGAGAATTCAGATAATTCCAACGTTTCTAGTAACAAAGAAACCCAATGATGTCATTTGCTTCACAGGCAATCATCTAGTCATGAAATCTGTGAAGCAGAAACAAAAGAATATGCTGACTCCCATACATCACCGAGAAACCCAATGATGTCATTTGCTTCACACAGGCAATCATCTAATTATGAAACAAAAGATACTCTTGCCACTCCGATAGAATTCAAGATATTCATATCCGATGAAATATATCTATAAATAAAGTTTTTGGTGTGCAATTGGCTGTAGGAAGTTTTGGCTTGTTCGTTTTTGTTAAGCTCTGTTCCCCTCCACTCCTCTGCACTGGTTTCCCAAAGATCCACTTTTTGCAAGAAAAAGCAGTCCCCAACCAGAGCCAATTGTTGCCCAATTTCCTACTCCATTCAAAAATTTGCCAATGTCTTGGATTTGTTCAAGTCTCCTTCCATGATTGAACTGATTTGTTATTAAATGGTAATAGTGATGGTTATTTTGGTGTCGGGATCACACATTAGCTCTAATTTTGAATGGAAGCATTGAAGGCATGATTATAATTTTACTCTATAGAAAGCGGCATTTAAAGCTCTAATTTTGGTGTCGGGATCACACATAAGCTCTTTTTTTAGTTGACAAAATGGGGTGTTCGATTTTGGTGTCGGGATCACACATAAGCTCTTTTTTTGGTTGACAAAATGGGGTGAGCAGTAAAGTTGATTCAGTATAAATAATGTACTTGGGGCAGTGGCCTAGTTTCCAAACCAACCCAAAGGCATAATACGGTTCCTAATACTATCTTGGTTGCTGATAGTTGGTGAGGGTTTTACTGCCAACAATGTATCGTAAGGAAGGTGAATCCAAAATCATACTTGGTGCTAGGGAAATTCACAGATTTGTAGCAAATAATTTGGACAGAAATGCGATTGGTTTGGTGTATTATATAATTGTTCCCCTGCGAATAATTCAGGACCGAGTAGCATATGGAACTTATTTTCAGAACCCGACCATCAAATTGTAATAAAGAGAAACAACATTGGAAATGTTTTAAACCCAACACGATTCCTAAATTGTCCAAAGCTTCAACATGCTCAAGAAGCTCAAACATTGTGTGTAGACAACATGCTTTAGAAGGCGGAGCGCCCTGGGTTAATATCAAAACTATTATGCGCCGACTTGATTTGAAATCAACAGAAACACATTAGAAGAGGAAATAGCAGATAATTGTGAGAGCTAAAGATGATGCTCGTACTAAGTCCGAGTTCTGTGGCAGGATTTGTTTAACTCGATAAGGAATTTCAGAGGTAAACATAAACTTTTGGGAACCACAATTATGTCTGTGATAATTGGTAAATCAAAGTTCGAGATGTGCATCAGATCGAATCTCGTTACTGAAAACCTATCACAGAGCAGAGTAAAATAGATGTGTCATTCTACAATACAAAGCGCGTGGGATTATTATACTGAAATTGAAGGGAAAAGTAGAGATGGGATATCAGAGTCGGTTGGCTCAGTCTCAAAGAAAGGTAGAATTGTTTAATAACTGTTTGACAGAGATATTCAGCAATACCAGATAGCTTGGAGCATTTAAAAATTTGACTCCTTACCAAGGATGGTCACAGAAACAAAGATAAATTTGGAAAACAGAACATACTCTGAATACAGACATGATGAGTTGGTAGCGGGACCAGCTTCATAATTACCGAACTATAATGATCTTAAATTTAATAGCTCCTTTCAAAAACCTATTTTAAGTAAAATCAAAAGTCACCATGAAAAAAATATTTACTATTCAGTTATGGAAAGAACGGAACTGGAAGGGAGGATTCTTTTTCGGAGAGGTTGTTGCTTCAGGGGAGGATCTTTCTGTTTTAGAATAGGAGGAAGGGGAGTTTTGTTTAATTCAGAACTTAAATCATAGTATTATTTGAGATACCCAAGCAACCTGGAATGCACTCAAACCTTGTGGATACAAAAATCCTGCCCCCATTCCCAATCTCCAACTTTATCCAGGTAGGGCATCCTTACCCTGAAAAGATTTCGGTGTCCGCTCTTCCTTGGTCAAGTGGCAGACATTCGAACTACAATAAAAAACACCAAACTCCTAAAAACCTAAGTTCAAAGGGCGGCAACATCTTTGATGATTTTAAGTACATGGCTGCTACTGAGTCTGCAGGAGCCAGAGCTACTTCAAAGAGCACATCCAGACAGGGGCCTGAGACTAATGAAATAGAGCAAAGGACTTTTGTAAAGAGAAGATTGGTATTACCTGCTATGGACATAAACTCAGTTTCTAGCCCTACTATGCCCCGAAATAGCCCTGGGTTATTGTGTCCAAGTCTCGGGTTCATTCTGGTCCTATTAGGTCTGAGAGATCAAGTATCTGCTTTACAGGGAGTGACAAAAGCAACGAATTACCAAATATTCTAATAGCAACTTCAAAAATTAATGAACTTTAAATTCTTATTGATGCTTTGCCCTCCCCCTCATGTTTTTGAGCTCAGAAAATAATGAATATCAAGGCAAGCAAGGAAAATAGTTCTTTTTCAGCCGCATAGTATGAGAGGTATTGCTACAAATATGTAAATAGGTTACACTTTTCGCATCAGTCCATCAAGTATATATAATATAGACAACAATATACTTTCTGAAACTTGCATAATGCACAAATATGACTTTGATCTGTTTAAAAGCTCAAACAGCTATAATTTAGCCTCAGGAGAATTTTACATGAAAGGAGACTATCCTGTAAAGACAAAAACTTCTTAATGGAACTTACAAGCATCTAAAATGTAGAACTTTGACTGTCAGAGGCCAATGTTTCTCTGATATTGGTTTGTTGTAGGAGGTCTGATATGGTAGGTGTTAAATTGGAAGCAGCTGCACCTCCCATCAAAGATGTCTTGAGATTTTCCAAGGCCTTGGCTACATCTCTCATGGAAGGTCGTTCTCTTGGTGATTCACTGCTACAAAGCAAACCGACATCAATGCAAGAATGAAGACATCTATTGTCTTCAATGTTTTCATTCACATCTCTCAATAGCCCACTATCAACAATATCTGAAAGTCTGTCTGGAAAAGCTGACCTCACCCACTTTTGCAAGTTCATGTCTCCCACAAACATGTCATCATTTGGCCTCTTCCTTGTAACCATCTCTAACATCAGGATTCCAAAGCTATAAACATCTCCCTTTGTCGAAACATTCCCGTCCAGTCCATACTCTGCAATTAATTTTATTCATGAAATTCTTGAAAAGCTATTAAGAAAAATGATAATGCCAATAATAAAAAAAGCTAGAAAAAATTACCTGGAGCAATATAGCCGATAGATCCTCTGAGTGCAAATGTTGTTGTACTCAGTGAATCTATGGGATTTGTAACAATTAATGGGATATACCAAAATCAGTTACAAGGGCTGTCATATCGGCATCCAGGAGCACATTGCTAGGCTTTAAATCACAGTGAACAAGTTGCATAGGACAATCATGATGTAGATATTCCATGCCATGGGCTACATCTACGACAATGCTCAAACATTCCCTCAATCCAAATTGAGAAGCGTTTTGATCATCTGTTTCAGGGTACAAACGCTTTTCCAAGCTCCCATTAGATGCAAATTGAAGAACCAAACCTTTCAAGTCAGGGAAGTAAAATGCACTGATGATTTTGACAAGGTTGCGATGCCGAATCCTCCCTAGCAGTTTGCATTCTCTGTTAAAGCTCTTATCAGCTTCTTCATTCTGCAAATTAAGTGTCTTTATAGCAACCATCGTTCCATCCCTCAAAATGCCTTTGTAAACTGATCCAGAGTTGCCAACTCCAAGCAAGTTTGACTCATCAAATGCAGCTGTTGCAATGACAAGATCCTGATAGGAAAATTTTGGATAGCCAAGCCTTTGAAAAACAACGTTTGAAGGACGGAATGGTTGTCTTGAAAGTTTGTCTCCATAGTATTCCTATAATGATGGAGCATACAACAAACGCAATTGTTCCACCAACCGATAAGACTATTTTTTTGAGGAGTGGATGTTTTCTATCGGTTTGATTTGGGCATGGAAGCAGTGAATAATTTCTTGGGCCACAGAGGCCAAGGTTTCCCTCAAACAATGTTATAACACTTCTATTTGAAAACAACCTTCCTGGAGGAATCTGCCCTGACAAATTATTGAAAGAAACATTCATGTAGCAAAGCATTTTTAGTCTTTCAAGGGACATTGGTATTGAACCTGATAAAAAATTGGCAGAAAAATCCATCTCCAGGAGATTTTGTAATTTGAAGAGTGAATCTGGTATTGGACCTTCAAAGCTGTTGTGGTACAGATTTAGATGCTCTAATTCCGTGCAGTCTCCTAGACTCTTTGGAATTACCCCAGAAAGTCTATTTCCCGAGATGTCTATGGCTTGAGCCATTACAATACTACTGATCTCCTGTGGCAAGGACCCTTCCAGAGAATTCCATGAAAGATTAAGGTAGAATTGCAGGTTTTTAAGGCTGGCAATTAGTTCACGGGGTATCTTTCCCCCTAGTTTGTTGTAAGACAAGTCAAGGAGCTCCAACTTCTGACATCCCACTAAATCAACGGGGATCTCCCCTGAAAATTTGTTGTGGTGAAGGTAGGGCTATCTTAGCTGCTGGAGGCTGCCAAGAGAATCAGGTATTTTTCCAGAAAGGTTATTGTGAGGAAGACTTAAGAGCCCGAGATGTTGCATTTGACCCAGCTCACTTGGAATCCTACCCTCTAATTTGTTCCCATCCAGATACAGTCTTTCCATCTTGCGGAATCTTTTAAATGAAGACGGAATATTGCCGCTGAAAAGATTATTGCTTAAACTTAAAAATGTTAAGTTTGTCAGATTGGCAATTTGTTGTGGTATGCTTCCTCTTATCATGTTGTTTGATAAATCCATGCAATAGAGATTGGAGGATAGTTGGCCTATGGATGGAAGCAAAGCACCAGTCAGATGGTTAGCCGCTATACATAATTCTTCCAAGTAGGAGCAGTTTGTGAGAGCAGTGAGAAAGGCCAATGTGTTACTGCTGTCACCAACAAGTTGATTGTGGTGTAGGTAAAGCCTGTTGAGGAGGTTCAACTTACCCAGCTCCATTGGAACTGTTCCACTGAGTTGGTTATTACAAGTTGATTGTGGTGTAGGTAAAGCCTGTTGAGGAGGTTCAACTTACCCAGCTCCATTGGAACTGTTCCACTGAGTTGGTTATTACTTAAATAAAGTACTGTTAGATTGGAACAATTACCCAGAGAACTTGGTATGTTTCCACTAAGCTGATTTCCCCATAAACTGAGCAATTTCAAATTAGAGAGCTTGGTACCAATTTCCGATGGAATATGTCCACTAAGCTGGTTTCGAGCTAAACCCAATTTATTCAATTCTGAGAGGTTTCCTAGAGAGCTGGGAATGGTGCCTGATAAGTTATTTTCACTAAGGTAAAGAAGTTGGAGGTGACTGAGCATGCCCAACTCAAAGGGAATGGGGCCATGAAGATTGTTGCGGTACAATCCTAGTTGAGTCAAGGCAGACAGATTTCCTAAAGAGCTGGGAATAGTGCTTGACAAGTGATTTCCCCAAAGGTGAAGAATTTGGAGGCGTGTGAGCATGCCCAATTCAGGGGGAATGGTACCTGACAGATCATTTCCTTCCAATTCCAAACGAGTCAAGGCAGACAGATTTCCTAAAGAGCTGGGAATGGTGCCTGATAATTTATTTCCCCAAAAGTTAAGAATTTGGAGGTGTTTGAGCATGCCCAATTCAGGGGGAATGGTACCTGACAGATCATTTTTTCCCAAGTCCATGGCAGACAGATTTCTGAAAGAGTTGGGAATGGTACCGGTGAGATTGTTTGCTCCCAAATATAGGAACTTCAAACTTGATAGGAGGCTCAGCGTGGCCGGAATGCTGCCAGACAGTTGGTTATAGGAGAGAGTCAGTTCATATAAACGGCGGCAAAGGGACAGAGACGGGGGAATGGTTCCTTGCAATTGATTGTCGTATAGGATAAGTGCCATTAGACCGGAAAGATAGCCGAGTTGAGGTGGAATAGTACCAGTGAGGGCGTTGTGGGAGAGATCGATGGAGTGAAGAGAGGAGAGGTTGGCGAGGAGAGGAGGGATGGAGCCGTGCAAGTTCATTTGGGACAAATCGAGGGCGATGACAGAGCGAAGAGTAGATGGATGGCAAGTAAGGCCGGTCCAATTGCAGAGGGGGCGATGGGGAGTCCAGTCGGGCAGCAAAGAGTTGTTATTGTTAGTAATGGCAGTTCTGAATTGCAAGAGCAGTTGTTGATTATTCAGAGATTCAGTACTGAGAAGGGAGATTGAAAAGATGGAAAGCATGAAAGCGGGAAAGAGCCAAAGAGGAGCCATGGTAGAGCAAACAAGGTCGGCGAGAAGCACAAGAGGCAGTAGAATGGGAGAATAAATGGATGGCGGAGGAGTTGAATGAAGACTCTTGCAACGGCTATACAATCGGATGTATGCCATAACCCTCTTGACAGTACGTACTGCATTGAACATATTTATTATTTCTGTAACACATTTATTGTACATGACTGACAGTGCTGCTATTCTGCCATTTATTAATTTCCTCAACTATATACATGTACAAGGGAAGACTGGCCAGCTAGCTCCGCAGGTAATGGCTAAAAGTGCGAAAATTCACACCTCGTTCCCCGTGTTCTTGCCGTTGCCGTTGCCGTTACCTTCCCCCGTCAGCCCAGTCTACCGCCCGTACTTTTAGCCATTGCCGATACTTTTCTCCCCCATCGTTTTAATTCCGCATTTTTCGTTGAAATAAACAGCCAAGTCTCATCACCGTACCATTTCAGCCAATGCCGCGTTATTTCCTGGGTGTGGGGGATATGCCAAAAGACTTTTCTTTTTCTTCTGTCTAAAACGTTAACCACGAGACTATAGTCATTGAAGTCGTCGAGTCAATGGATTGGATTGGACAGTAGCAGAAAATGCCACCACAAGCAAAGACTAGATATAGTATGCTATTTAAGTTTAAGACATTCAATATATTCATAGCAATAATCAAACTTTTTCAATAAATGATGATTCAACTACTATAAATAACAAAAAGAAAAGATGATTCAAAATAGCAACGAAGAAAGATTGAGATTCCTATAGTATCATTTTTAAGGCATGCATTTCAAGTGGATCAATACAATTGCAAGACTTTAACTTGGAAATGGGTAAGTTTAGACCACATTTTTACTTTTAGCATTGTGGAAAATATATATTTTTTAGAGGTGAGTTAAAATTTAAAATATCTAAGTTTATGTTATAGTAAATTATATACAATTTAATGTTTACTATCTCAAAAAAATATTATACATTAGTTATATGTTATATTATATTTATATTTTAATAATTTTTATTGTAGAATACGATATATAATTATAACATTGTTTAAAAATAAATATACATTAAATAAAATATAGGATATAATTCAAATTTTTTTAAACTACAACTTTAAATAACATCTAATTTTGTTTCAAAGATAATCAACTATTACTATCTTATATTATCATCCTTTAAGACAGACATTTTAAGTGCTCTAAGAAAATTGCAAGACTTCAACTTGGAAATGGATAAACTTAGACCACTTTTCTTTTAGTGTTGTGTAAAAATGTAAAATATATGAGATTCTTAAAAGTGTACAAACATTGAGGACAAGTCATGTTATAGTATATTATATATAATTTAATGTGTACTATCTAAAAGAATATATTATACATTAATTGTATGTAATATTGTATTTATATTTCAATAATTCCTATTATAGAATACAGTATATATTCATAATTATAATTATAGTATTGTATAAAACTAAACTTACTATAGAAAATAAAAGCTATAATACTATTTTTTTGAAACTATGATTTTAAATAACATTTAATTTTATATATATTTTAACTGCACCAATACTATTTGAGACTTTAGTTTGGAAATGAGTAAGCTTAGACCACATTTTTACAACTTTTAGCATTGTGCAAAATTTATTTTTTAGTTCCATGTTAAAATATAAAATATGTGAGATTCTGAAAATTTTAAAAATTTAGGTGCAAGTTTATGTTATAGTATATTATAAATAATTTAATGTCTACTATATAATTTTGTTTCTATTATAAAATATAAAATATAATTAATATTGTTTAAAAGTAAATTACATTATTAAAAAGAAAGATATCATACTATTTTTTTGAAATTGCCATTTAGTTTTGTTTTAAAGATAATCAATTACTATTGATCATTAGAAAGTAAATCTCACACATCCATATATGATTGAATAATAATAATAATAATTTTATATTCATATTAATTAATCTATATTATATTAAAATCTAGTAATATACTTTTTATATATAATAAATATAATTATATTATATACAATTTAAATTAAATTATATTATTAAATATAAGCATAATATCATTTCAAAAAATTGTCAACAATGTCAATAAGAAATAGTTGTCAACAATATCAATAAGAAAAATGGGAACTTTGCAAAAGCAAAAAAAGGTGGTAAGTGGAGACTTTGCACATATTCTAGGGCTATTAATAGGATTACTATTAGATATAGATTTCCTATACCTAGGATTGAGGATTTGATGGATTGTCTTGGAGGGGCTAAGTACTTTACTAGTTGGATCTTAAAAGTGGATACCATCAGATTAGGATAAAGGATGGGGATGAATGGAAAACATCCTTCAAAACCACTGAAGGGTTGTATGAGTGGAAAGTTATGCCATTTGGGCTTACTAATGCCCCTAGCACATTCATGAGGTTGATGAATGAAGTGCTAAAAGACTATACATGCAGATTTGTGGTGGTATATCTTGATGATATACTCATTTTTAGCAAGACAAAAGAGGAACACCTAAAGCATTTGGAGGTTGTGCTCAAAAGAATCCATGAAGAACAATTATCCATTAACTTAGAGAAGTGTGAATTCCTTAAGCAAGAACTTGTGTACTTGGGATTTGTAGTGTCTCAAGGTTCATTGAAGATGGACCCAAGCAAGGTGGAAGCTATCCTAAACTGACCTACACCAACCATAGGGATAGAGGTAAGAATTTTTCATGGGTTAGACCAATTTTATTGAAAATTTATAAGGAATTTCAGTGGTATTTGCGCACCAGTGCTAGACACCATTAAAGGTGGGTTGAAAACCAAGTTCAAGTGGACCTATGAAGTAGGCCAAGCATTTGAGAAGTTGAAACAACAAGTAGCTACCCAACCTATCCTCTTGTTACCAAGTTTTGACAAACTTTTTACATTGGAGTGTGATGCAAGTGGGGTGGAAGTAGGAGTGTTGAGCCAAGAGGATAGGCCTATAGCCTTCTTTAGTGAGAATCTCAATGAAGCTAAAAAGAAGTATTCAACCTATAATTTGGAGTTGTATGCTTTAGTGTAGTCACTTAGGAAGTGGAGGCATTATCTCCTACCTAAGGAGTTTGTGGTTTTCACAAATAACCAAACTTTGAGTTACATCAACACACAAGACAAGTTGATCAATATGCACCTAAAGTGGATGAAATATCTATAAGCCTTCGCATTCACTATTAAGCATAAGAAGGGGCAGATGAATAAGGTGGCAGATGCATTGAGCAGGAGATTGTTGATAGTCAAGGAAGTCCAACTCCAAACCATTGGCATAGAAAGTTTTAAAGACCTTTATAAAGATGATGAAGACTTCTCAGAAGCCTATAAGGTATGTTCTAATTTTTAGAATCACTTTCATAGTCAATTTGCATAATATACATTGTAGAGTGGTATTTTTTTTAAAGGGAATCAACTATGTGTCCCTAAGGGTTAAATGAGGGAAAATCTCATTCAAGAGAAGCACAATGGTGGCCTTAGAGGCCATTTTGGCATTAATGAAACAATGGAGTTAGTTCAAAGATTCTATCATTGGCCTAAGCTACATTAGAATGTGAGAAGGTATGTTAAAACAGTGTGTCATATGTATGAAAGCTAAAGGAGGAGCTAGCAATGCAGAATTGTATCAACCTTTGCCCATTCCCAACAGACCATGGGAATGTATCAGCATGAATTTCATAGTAGGGCTTCCTAAAACCAAGACTGGGTTAGATAACATCTATGTGGTGGTAGATAGGTTTAGTAAAATGAGTTATTTTATCCCTTGCAAAACTACTCATGATGCAAGATACATAGCTCACCTCCTTTTCAAAGAAGTTGTGAGGATACATGGACTTCCCTTGAGCATTGTGTTAGACATGGATGCAAAGTTAATGGGTCATTTTTGGAAGACCTTATGGAGTAGATTGGGTACCAATTTATCTTTTGGATCATCTTACGATCCAAAAATAGATGGTCAAACTGAGGTGATTAACAGAGTGTTGGTTAACTTTCTTAGATGCCTAACCAAGGAGTATGGCCAAACATGGGATCTAGTTCTCCCACAAGAAGAATATGCATATAATGATAGTGTTAACAGGGCAACTGGCAGAAGTCATTTTGAAATAGTGTATGGGATGCACCTAAGGGGAGTTTGTGAACTCAGAGATCTAGGAGCTATGGAATATAGAAGTGGTCATGCAGAAGACTTCTCTCAAACCATGAAAGAGATTCAGGAGCAAGTCAAGAAGACTCTAATAGAAGCTACTCAAAAATTGAAAGCCAAGCTGGATGAGAGGATAAGAGACGTTTAGTTTGAATTAAGATACTATGTGATGGTTCATTTGAACAAATCCAGGTTGTAGAAAGGAGTGCCTACAAAGTTGCAGATGAAGAGAGTGTGGCCATGCAAAATTCTAGCCAAGTATGGGGCTAATGCCTACAAGGATGATCTCCCTTTAGATTTGGGAATCTCACTCGTGTTTAACATAGCAGACCTGGTTAAGTATAAAGGATCATTTTCTTAAGTAGACCATAACAGTCAAGAGATCCTATCAGATGTCAGTCCATTAGCTTTGCCTCCTAAGGCTAAGCCTCAAGCAGAAAGAATCTTGGAGTCTAGAGTAAAGAAGACAACCAGACACAAGGTCTATATGGAGCACTTAGTACAGTGGAAATACCACCCTAAATCTGAAGCTACTTGGGTGGAGGAGAGAAACTTCAACAAGTTGGGTATTGGCATCTCTTTGGTGTCCCCTCATGTTCCTTAGTCTTTGTGTAGAGGGGGAGGATGGTGCAGGAGCACCCATGGGTTGATAGATTCAATCCTTCTTCAATTTGTTGTGTTAGCCCTTAGAGGCATTGTGTAAATTTCATAAGGTCATGTAGACCATAGTGTGTGATTCCAATAGGGAATTAAGGTCAAATTAAGTCCTAAGTCATTAGGATGTTGCATTTTGGGGCTTAAAGTGTTTAAAAGCCTTTTGATTGGGTAGATGAGTTTGATGATGTTATCATGATGTCATCAGGGCTAGGATGTGCTAAGAGTCATGTTATAACCTAGTATGAATTCTAGGATGAGGTTGGAGTAGTGTAAGGTCACATTTACTCTAAATTGTGAAAAAATTGCTAAAAAGATGTAAAAGTTGCTTAGCAACTTTTGCAACTTTTAAAAGTTGCTCGGACAACTTTGTCCAAGTTTGCACAAATGATGTAGAAGTTCCCTAAGTGGAAACCAAAGGCATTGGTTTTCCTATTTAAGACATTTCATGACCTAATCCCAAGGTTGGATGTCAGTTTTACAGATTTTGGTTTGACAAAATACAAGAATGTATGGTTTTGAGTGAATTTTTGTAGTTACAGAGTTGCAGAAGCTTGTTAATGGATTAAATTTAGATCTGTGACCCACAAATGGATTAGAGTAGTGTTTTTCCTTGCTTTTTATGACATTATTTTTGCATTTTGTAGTTCTTTAATTAGCTAGTTGTAAATCTTTGTGTTCTTGATTGCTCACTGGTTCAAACTAGGTAGTTGCTTGAAATGGATACCTAGCTCACTATCCCATCGTTCAATCTATACGACCTCTTGGGGAGAGTGAGTACAATCCATGTACATATAATGTATAGAAGCGTGGGCCCTCAAATGTTGAGGAAGCATTTTTAAAGTCTTCCCCTAGGTGAGCCTGTGATGAGCTCGGCTAGGAAAGACTAGATTGCAGAGTTGATAACTTATAGAGGTGTTCACTAAAGTGCCAATTATCTATTGGGAGTTGAAGATAGAGGTCTTCCCAAGACCTAGTGAAGAGGAGAGGGTCTAGCCATTCCATTTGGGGACCTAACACTTGCAGAAAACCAAGAAGCCAGACAAGACTAAAAAACCACATATTTGGGTTAGGGCATTGTATGGAAGGATGAGACCCTAAGACCTCAAAAATACTTGAGAGGTTGGCCATTGAAGTAAGAATCCAAAGAAAATTTGCAGGGTCCTTTGGGAGTGATCTAGTGAAAAGTCCTATTTTCTCAGAATAGGAGACCTAATAGGGCTACAAGCCATTAGGCCTAATTTGAAGCAAATTGTGAGAATCCATAGGAAAGATGGATCAAGAGGGACTCCATAAACCTCTAATTAGTCAAGTTGCAATGTATATGGACACCTCCTCACCTCTGCAAGAGTTCATGTCAAGATTGGGGGTGGAAAGTCCTTAGATAGGATTAAGGGCTAGAGTGTAGGAAAGCTTGTGAAGCACCAAGACATTAGAAAATCTTGTTAGTTCTTTCTTGGTAGCTGGGTTGGTCAGTTGGCCAGGGGATCAAAGAATCTTGTGAAGATCTTATAGGTCAGTAGGTGTCTAGAGAGAGCACCTTAAGGTCTATTGAAAGACCTAGGCATGAACTTGTGATGGGCTCATCTAACCTCCCTATCAATCTCCTCCTATAACTCCAAAGTATCAAGGTGGTTCACCTAGCCACCAATTCTTTCTTGTAGACTCATCTTGATCACAATCCCCAATACACTGTTTTCCTTAGATTTTGAGGCCTTTTATAGATATTTAGTTCATGTTACGTTCGTGAATCAATTTTCTCTTACCATTTGTAGGAATGTTGATGAGAGATACCATTACTTAGACATTGCTATAATGGAAATGGTACATAAAGTTCAAGACTAAACATCTTCAAAGACTAGCTCATTTTGATCATGCTTGAGGTCACTACAAATTGGGGGATTTGATTTATGATAATGATAGTTCATTCTCACTATTTTAATAGAAGCATTGTGGCTTTCTTTGATTAAGGACAACACAACCAATTTTAAATTGTTTGTTGAGACTATTTTGTTTTATGTAGATGACAACCCTATTGAAATTGATGTATAAAGTCATAATTATGAGATATTTGATATCAATATTAATACATGTAACCTTTATTTTTCCAATGACACTAAAGTTAACTCCCCTTTGCAATCTTTCATGATCAATTGATTTTTCGCTCTACCAAATAGTTTTATTATCTCGAAGGCATTGTATATTTGGAAGGAACTACATACAATGCAAGACAATTGAAATCTCTTACACCATTGATGATTTGTACCATGCAAGATGATTAAAAGTCCTTAAGTCGTTAATGATTTTCTTCATTTGATTCTCATCGTCCTTGTCATCATCGAAGTCTGCAAAACACATTTAACAATCTACATGGGAAAAGTTTTTTAATGCCACTATAGCTTATTCGTGGAAAAAACAATGACTTCAAATTATGCATGAAACATACAATTCCCATCAATGAAAACAAACTTGTGTACAGATCACTCCTACCTCTAATTTATTAAATGACAGATAAAGGGGAGCTTAATTTGTTTGATTTATTTTTTTGCAACCAGTGGCAATCGACTATTTTAAGTGTTGAAAAGCATGGGATACATTTTTCTTGCAAATTGTTCCCATTTTTCTTATTGATATTGTTGACAACTATTTCTTATTGGCATTGTTGACAATTTTTTGAAATAATATTATGCTTATATTTAATAATATAATATAATTTAAATTGTATATAATATAATTATATTTATTATATATAAAAATTATATTACTATATTTCAATATAATATAGATTAATTAATATGAATATAAAATTATTATTAAATTATTCAATCATATATGGATGTGTGAGATTTACTTTCTAATGATCAATAGTAATTGGCAATTTCAAAAAAATAGTATGATATCTTTCTTTTTAATAATGTAATTTACTTTTAAACAATATTAATTATATTTTATATTTTATAATAGAAACAAAATTAGATAGTAGACATTAAATTATTTATAATATACTATAACATAAACTTGCACCTAAATTTTTAAAATTTTCAAAATCTCACATATTTTATATTTTAACATGGAACTAAAAAATAAATTTTGCACAATGTTAAAAGTTGTAAAAATGTGGTCTAAGCTTACTCATTTCCAAACTAAAGTCTCAAATAGTATTGGTCCACTTAAAATATATATAAAATTAAATGTTATTTAAAATCATAGTTTCAAAAAAATAGTATTATAGCTTTTATTTTCTATAGTAAGTTTAGTTTTATACAATACTATAATTATAATTATGAATATATACTGTATTCTATAATAGGAATTATTGAAATATAAATACAATATTACATACAATTAATGTATAATATATTCTTTTAGATAATACACATTAAATTATATATAATATAGTATAACATGACTTTTCCTCAACGTTTTTACACTTTTAAGAATCTCATATATTTTACATTTTTACACAACACTAAAAGAAAAGTGGTCTAAGCTTATCTATTTCCAAGTTAAAGTCTTGCAATTTTCTTAGAACACTTAAAATGTATGTCTTAAAGGATGATAATATAGGATAGTAATAGTTGATTATCTTTGAAACAAAAAATTAGATGTTATTTAAAGTTGTAGTTTAAAAAAATTAGAATTATATCCTATATTTTATTTAATGTATATTTATTTTTAAGCAATGTTATAATTATATATAAAAATTATTAAAATATAAATATAATATAACATATAACTAATGTATAATATTTTTTTGAGATAGTAAACATTAAATTGTATATAATTTACTATAACATAAACTTAGATATTTTAAATTTTAACTCACCTCTAAAAAATATATATTTTCAACAATGCTAAAAGTAAAAATGTGGTCTAAGCTTATCCATTTCCAAGTTAAAGTCTTGCAATTGTATTGATCCACTTGAAATGCATGCCTTAAAGAATGATACTATAGGAATCTCAATCTTTTTTCATTGCTATTTTGAATCATCTTTTCTTTTTGTTGTTTGTACTAGTTGAATCATCATTTATTGAGAAAGTTTGATTATTGCTATGACTATTCAAATTGTATTGAATGTCTTAAACTTAAATAGCATACTATATCTAGTCTTTGCTCGTGGTGGCATTTTCTGCTACTGTCCAATCCATTGACTCGACGACTTCAATGACTATAGTCTCGTGGTTAACGTTTTAGATAGAAGAAAAAGAAAGAGTATGGCAGATGTTTTTTAATTATTCCCGGTCAAATATTTTGATAAACTAAGTGAGTCATGTAATTCAAAAAATTTGATTGTTGTTTTTATGATTTTTTTATCGTGTTTTTCTATTATAATACATTCTAGGGGAGAGAGACCAATAGTTGTGCAGGGTCTAATAGTCATGCCGTCACTAGTGAATATATTATCTAGTCTTCCACTACATTTTTACTATATATTATGATTAAATAATCTAAAAGTAAATTAAAAAAAATTTAAATATTGATAAAAAATAGACCAATACTTCAACACATGAGAACCTATAAATGTAATATTAAAAGAACAAAAACAAGTGAAATAGATAACTTTTTGTCTCAAATAAAATCTCATAGCTATCTATCTTATGTGTACAACTATTGGGGTAGCAATGTACAAGCATTAGAATATTTCATATTAATAATTTGTTTTATCACAAATATAAAATGTGAACACAACCAATCCCCATGAAATGTGTAAGATTGTCAAAAAGTTTTAGTGTTCAACTATTGGTCCCTTTGTGTTCGATATAGGTTGTATTTTATATAATAATATGTTATTTTTATAACAACAAATAATTTTTTTTTGTTGAAGCATTGATACTTTTGTGTTGGATTTAAAAGTTAGATATAACAAATATTTATGATTACTAATAGGTATATGGTCCATTTAAGTTGCATATATGTCATATTTTCTATAGAAATACAATCACCCACTAATAACAAATGATATTTTTAAATTCAACTACTAGAGATTCTTAGATTAAGTTTTGGTCGAATCTCTAAAAAGCCAATTTTTGTACACGTTTAACTAGGTATGCTATTTTAACGAGTTGCATGATGAGCCACACTTTCAAACCTTAGTTATAGCTAGTTAAGTGTCCATTTTACATTTCTAAAAAAAATGAAGGTCTTACGATATTCCATGCAACAGCTACATGTTGACGAAGTTAGCCCTCATGACTATTGGTCCCTCTCCCCTATCTATTTATAAATTTTCCTCAACCAATTTACCAATAAATTGATAGATTGGATAATCAAATGTCCCTTGTAATTTTTTAATGTAAACATGGCAATAATCAAGAAAATAATCAGTCACAAAAGTAAAAATAAATTTATATTCGTCATGTTAAAAACCAACTAGATATAATTGTTTGTCTTTAAAGATAAATGTAAACTATGCATATTACAAGTATCGATAAATATTGACTATTATAATTTCTTTGATACTACAAACAAATAGCTTTTATACCAAATTAATTTGATCAAGTAAAATAGAGAAGGAAAAATTTATTAGTTTTAGTACATGTTGTTCCCTTACATTATACATATATTTAAAAAAGGGAGATATAATATAATGTTAAAAATTAAAAAATATTGTATTATATTGATTTATTTTATATTAAAATATTGTATGGTTATATATGACACACTCAATATATAACTTTTGTAACCTTTTTAACTGTTTGCATGCAATTAAACGCTGGTTCATAGTGACACATACTGGAACATTTAGTTAATTTTTTTAGTATGCTTCAGAAAGGTATTAGCTTCACCTAGTGGGCCTATACTAGAGTCACTTCCACTTGAATAATTATAGGGTTGTTCTTGTGTCTTATGTGTTAATCATGTTAGATTACTACCTCAGGTTACTTGAAGCCAAATGTGGACCTCATCCTTTCAACCATATTTTTTTTAAAACTTTATCTCCTTTTATAGTCTAAAAACTTAAAGAATTAAAATTATTCTTCGATCTACAAGATATGCTAACACCTTTATAATTTTTTATCTCCTAGGTTTACACCACCATCATAGTATCCATAGTCACATAAAATCTTCTAACACATCCATGTCCTAGGTTTTAGAATCACTTGCATCATCATAGCATCCTAATATAAATTCATTTTTTTATTAAGTCTTAGATTTCACTTAA
>BSBK01001436.1:1575000-1645000 GCA_027943335.1 Chamaecyparis obtusa
AATTGTGTGTAAGGAGATCATGGCTAAAACAGTTATGACAGATTCCTATGACATGTAAGAGCTATGTCAGGAAGATTCAATGGCAGGTGAAGACATGTGGAAACTGATAAATTTGAGTAATGTACACTCTTCCCCAATCGTGGGGTTCAGGACATCGGCCCGAAAATTTTTTTAGGGTTCCTATTTTCTCGGAGAATGGTAAAACCCTAATACGGTTATCTTTGGGGGTAGCCCTAAAAAGTGAAGCGCATGATATAAGCATTTTTAGGGTTGTAAAGAGATGTGATGCGAGTGTATTGTTGGAACATTTTATGCTGCTGTGATTTGTCTTCAAGGGTTTGGAAATCTTCTGAAAGAACTTGCATTGCAAGTGTATTGTAAGCTGTAATAGTTTTGATCAATACATTGCGCAGGTTTTGGAGTGCTGGGGTTTTTACTGAAAGGTTTCCCCAGGGTATATCATTGTGTCATTCTCTATTTTTCTATATGTATGGTATGTGGTTGCAATATCTTTGTTAAAGTAGTTAACGAATCTGAAATTGTAAGGATTTAAAAGAATTTGCACAATACTTTCCTATTGAGATTAGCGTAGGAAGTTATTTTCGCACCTGAGTTTCCTTAGAAGTGGTATCAGAGCTTGATCAACTTTTGATCCTAGTTGTTGGGTAGGGTTTTTTTGAGCTGATCTCAAGTTTGAGTGGGAGTTTTTTGCAGAGCATTCTGAATCTTATTTGCAGATTGAGATGGCAAGTTCATCATATGGAAGAATGGAGGTGGAGAAATTTAATGGCACTAATTTTGAGTTGTGGAAACTCAAGATGGAAGACATGTTGGAAGATCGTGACCTATGGGAAGTGACTTCAAATGCTACAAGACCAACAACTATAGCTCAAGTAGATTGGGATATCAAAGACCATAAAGCTAAGGGTCTCATAAGACTCTGTTTAACCGATGTAGTTCTTCTGAATGTTCTAGATGAGAAAACTGCAAATAGTTTGTGGGAAAGACTTGTAGCTATGTATCAGGCCAAATCTCTGGTGAACAAGTTGTTCTTGAGGAAGAATTTGTACTCTCTGTGAATGGAGGAAGGTGGATCCTTAACGGATCATTTAAATGCATTTAATCTATTGGCTACACAGTTGACATCAGCTGGTGTCAAGTTAGAGGAGGAGGATCGTTGCTACACACTTTTGTGTTCTTTACCAGATTCATGGGACCATCTTGTGATGGCTCTTGGAAGCACGTTAGTCACCTTCAAAATGGATGATGTGGTGTCTTTGCTTCTATCAGAGGAGATTTTTGAGAAAGGCTTCTGTTTTGGAAAAAGAAGCCCTTGCTGTTCATGGGAGATCCACTGAAAGAGGGAAGAAAAATGATAATAAGTCTAACAATAAGGGTAGATCCAAATCCTGTAGGAAGTCAAAGACTTCCAATAAGTCCAAGGCAAAATGTTGGAACTGTGATAAATCTGAGCACTTCCGTAAAGACTGCAAAAAGTCGAAGAAGAAGAAGAAAGGTTCAAATTCAGCTTCAGAAAGATCTCAAGAAGATGCTGATGCATTCATCGCAGCTTTGGCAGGCCATGCATCTAATGATGTGTGGTTGGTTGACTCAGGTGCATCTTTTCACATGACCTCTCATCGAAACTGGTTCTCAAAATATGAAGAGTTCGATGGTGGAAAGGTGTACTTGGGTGATGATTCTCACCTAAAGATAGTTGGACACGGAAGGGTCACAATCAAATTTCCTGATGGATGAGTAAAGGGAATCAATGAAGTTATGCACATTCCATGTTTGGCATGAAACCTATTATCTATAAGTATGCTGAATGATGTAGGTGTGTAAGTTGTTTTTTTGAAAGAAGGATGCAAGATGATGAGAGGATCAATAGTGCTTGCAAGGGGTACTAGGAGAGGTACCTTATTTTAGCTAGATGCATGTATTCCTCTATGTAATAGTTCTTCATCCTCACCATCTGAACAAGCAGTGAAGAAGTCTGTGGCTATTGGTTTCAATGGTAGTGCAAACACTTTGGAAGGTAAGCTTCCTACAGAAAAGACAATGTTGTGGCATATGAGATTTGGCCACATTGGTGAAAAGGGTCTCAGAACCCTGAAAAATAAAAATCTTGTTGAGGGGTTAAATGATTGCAATCTCGAGTTCAACTTTTGCGAACACTGTGTCTATGGTAAACAAAATCATGTTCAGTTTTACTCTAGTTCTCACAAATCTTCTGATGTTTTGGATCTTATTCATTCTGATGTATTTGATCCTGTAAAAGTCCCTTCAATCTCCAAGTCTGTATTTTTTGTATCTTTCATAGATGATTACAGCAGAAGGACGTGGATTTATTTCCTTAAAAGTAAGACACAAGTCTTTAGTCGGTTCAAGGAATTTAAAGCTCTTGTAGAGAATCAGAATAGTAAGAAGATTAAGTGTGTGAGAACTAACAATGGTGGTGAGTTTTGCTCAGTAGAGTTTGAACAGTTTTGTAAAGAACAAGGTATCAAGAGGCATAAGACAACTCCTTATACCCCACAACAAAATGGAGTTGCAGAGAGAATGAACAGGACACTGATGGAGAAGGCTAGGAGTATGCTTAGTGGAGCTGGTTTAGAACAAAGGTTTTGGGCCGAAGCTGTGGCCACTGCTTGCTATCTGGTTAACAGATCTCCTACATCAGCCCTTGTTGGTAAGACACCCATGGAGGTGTGGTCTAGTAAGAAGCCTTCAATTAGACATCTTTGTGTTTTTGGTTGTGAAGCTTATGCACATGTTCCAAAGGAGAAAAGATCTAAGTTGGAAAACAAAGCTGTTAAATGTATTTTCATCGGATACAGTGCTGGTGTGAAAGGATACAAGCTTTGGGATCCTGTGACTAGTAAGGTGTTGTATAGTAGAAATGTTATTTTCAGAGAGCTAACATCTTCTCCTATTATGCTACAACCAGATGAAAAAGAAAAGGAAAAAGATGTTGTTCAGTTGCCTCCTACCCCTGAGAAGATTGAACAGAGAGACCATGTTGGGTCTAATGATGAGGAGAGCTCTAACAGCTCTGATAGTTCAGAAGAAGAGGAAGAACAACCTCAACTGCAACCCTTAAGGAGATCCACGAGAGAAAGAAAGCAACCAGAAAGGTTTGGTTATTCTATGTTAGATTCTAGTTGTGCCTTTGCTTTGATTACTAACACTGATGAGCCTAGATCTATGAAAGAGGCTTTGGGCATGAAAGATGTAGGTTGCTGGATTGAGGCTATGGATGATGAGATGGCTTCATTGGAGAAAAAAAAAACTTGGGACTTTGTACCTTTTCCTAAAGGGAGAAAATCTATTGGCTGTAAATGGGTGTTCAA
Source organism: Chamaecyparis obtusa (assembly GCA_027943335.1). Classification (NCBI taxonomy): domain Eukaryota; kingdom Viridiplantae; phylum Streptophyta; class Pinopsida; order Cupressales; family Cupressaceae; genus Chamaecyparis; species Chamaecyparis obtusa. The sequence continues at coordinate 1,578,354 of BSBK01001436.1, forward strand.
GAAGAAATTCTGTGCAGATGGTAGTGTTGAAAGGTACAAAGCTAGATTGGTTGCAAAGGGGTATTCACAGGTAGAGGGAATAGATTATGGTGAAATATTCTCTCCTGTGTCAAAGTTGACAGCCATTAGATTTATGTTATCTCTTGCTGCATCATATGATTTAGAGATAGAACAAATAGATGCGAAGATAGCTTTCCTTCATGGTGATTTGGAGGAAGAGATTTATATGTCACAGCCTGAGAACTACATTGTTAAAGGTAAAGAATCCTTAGTTTGCAGATTAAAGAAATCTCTATATGGTTTGAAGCAATCTCCTAGGATGTGGTACCTTAAGTTTGATGCCTTTGTGTTGTCAATTCAATTTGTAAGATCAAAATCAGATCATTGTGTTTATTTCATAGTTGAAAATGATCACCTTCTTATTGTTGCATTATATGTTGATGATATGTTGCTATTTGGGAAGGGTAAGGGTATGATTTCTGATTTTAAATCTCAGTTGTTAGCACAGTTTGAGATGAAAGATCTTGGGGCAATTAGGTACATCTTGGGTATGGAAATCAGTAGAGATAGGTCTAACAGAAAACTTTGGTTGAGTCAGAGTAAGTATGTGAATTCTGTGTTGGACAGGTTCAGCATGGCAGATTGTAGACCACTATGTGTTCCTATTTCTGTGGGAACAAAGTTATCTATAGATTATTGTCCAAAATCTCCTAGTGAGGTGGAGGACATGAGTAGAGTACCTTATGCTAGTGCAGTTGGTAGTCTTATGTATGCTATGGTCTGTACTAGACCAGACATTGCCCAAGCAGTGGGAGTCCTGAGTCTGTTTATGGCTAACCCTGGACAGGTACATTGGGATGTAGTTAAGCGAGTATTCAGATATTTGAGGGGTACATCAGATTACTCCATATGTTATCATGGTAACTCTTCTGGATCTCCACATTCAGTTTGTATTCGTGGGTTTGTGGATTCAGATTGGGCAGGTGATATTGACAACAAGAGATCCACTAGTGCTTATGTGTACACTATGTTTGGTGGTGCCATTAGTTGGATGAGTAAGCGACAACCTGTGGTTGCTTTGTCCACTATAGAAGCTGAGTACATGGCTGCTACTCATGCTTGTAAAGAAGCCATTTGGCTTAGAAGATTGTGTTCTGATGTTGGTGTTGATGCAAAATAGATTACTATTTGGTGTGACAATCAAAGTGCTATTTGCCTTGCAAAGAATCCAACTTTCCATGCCAGAACAAAGCACATTAATGTGTAGTTTCACTTTGTGAGAGATATGGTGGAAGATGGAAAGGTAAATTTGGAGAAAGTAGATACTGTGAAGAATGTTGCAAATGCATTAATGAAACTAGTGGGCACTGAGAAGTTCAAATGGTGTTCGGAGTCTATGGGCCTTTTGGCCTATAGCGGTTAGTTCCTGTTATGTTCCTGTTGCTCTTACAAAGTGTTCGACAAGTGGGAGAATGTTAGGAATAAGGTGTCTCAACCTTGGATAATTCCTATTCTTATTATTTGTTTTGTAAAATGTATTTCTTGCAAATAATGTTGATGTGTCGGCATCTTGAATTGTGTGTAAGGAGATCATGGCTAAAACGGTTATGATGGATTCCTATGACACGTAAGAGTTATGTTAGGAAGATTCAATGATAGGTGAAGACATGTGGCAACTGATAAATTTGAGTACTGTACACTCTTCCCCAATCGTGGGGTCTAGGGCATCAGCCTAAATTTTTTTTTGGGGTTCCTATTTTCTCGAAGAATGGTAAAACCCTAATACAGTTATCTTTGGGGGTAGCCCTAAAAAGTGAAGGGCATGATATAAGCATTTTTAGGGTTGCAAAGAGATGTGATGCGAGTGTATTGTTGGAACATTTTATGCTGCTGTGATTTGTCTTCAAGGGTTTGGAAATCTTCTGAAAGAACTTGCATTGCAAGTGTATTGTAAGCTATAATAGTTTTGATCAATACATTGTGCAGGTTTTGGAGTGCTGGGGTTTTTACCGAAAGGTTTCCCCAGGGTATATCATTGTGTCATTCTCTATTTTTCTATATGTATGGTATGTGGTTGCAATATCTTTGTTCAAGTAGTTAACGAATTTGAAATTGTAAGGATTTAAAAGAATTTGCACAATACTTTCCTATTGAGATTAGCGTAGGAAGCTGTTTCCGCACCTGAGTTTCCTTACATATATTATATGCATATCAAATCAAGTAAGGATCACATTGTTTGCTAATTTTTACAGTATAATATACTTCTTCTAAATTAATCATTGCATTAAGATTACCCAATCAAAATGATTCTAAAATAGAAAGTAAAAATAGATAATATTCAAATTTCACCATTACATTTATTAATATAAAAAGGTAGCAATAATTTCTTACAATAATAAATATACGAACTTCAAATTTAGGTTTTCTAAAGAAAACATTCTAAGATTTCTTATTATTTCTTGATTTTCTAACATAGTAAACATAACAAGCTACCAGGAAGTTGAAGACCTTGAGAGGAATAAATAATATCAATTCAACCAAAGCCCTTCCAAATGAGTCTGCAGGCATAGGTCCACGAGAGAATGTTGATAATGCTAAACCAATGAATTGACTTGTGACAAGAAAGGTTCCATTCTTTATTCCTTCTAATGTATATTTTGCAACATACTCAGGTTTATCTGCTTGGCTTCGATTATAAAAAGTTGTGGCCTTAATAATATGCAAGACATATTTATCATTTTCCAAGCCACCTATATACATTGGGAATATAAGAACAAAATTAGATTGGATAACTTGAAGAATACATTAACAAAGAAGAAAAAAAAAAGATTAAACACTACTTTTTATATTAAATATTTTTTGATTGAAAATGACACTTTTCTAAAACCTCAAAGAAATATATGTGAATGTACAGTACAAAAAGCTTGTAAAAATATTCTAAGTGGGAACTTTTTATGTGTTAGTGTGTTATATCATGTAAACAAGGATTTAGATATAAAAAAATATATCTTATCTTCCATCTAAAACATATATTTGTTTTGATAATGAATAAGTAATATGATAAAAAAAATTAAAGTAATAGTGAAAAAGATATTGAAACTTTTTCTATAGATGATTTTTTTCCTCATTATTAATTGATTTTATAATTCATCATCATAATGAAGTAAGAAATAAAATTATATTATACTATCTTAAAAGTTGGTGTTAAATATGTTGAACAATTAAATTTAAAAACTAATATTAGATTTTTTAATATATATACTTAACAAAAACTAGAATAGGAAATAGGGGTCATAACAAAAACTTCTCTATTTATATTTAATAAGAAAATTATAAGTTAATTAAATAAAAAATTTAATCAAGGCTACTTACTGTAATCAAGCATGGGGGTTTCCACAAACCCTGGAAAGACTACGCTAACTGAGATGCTATAAGGCATCAATTCAAGCCTTAGAGTTTCTCCAAGTCCCTTTAGAGCATGTTTGGTTGCAGTATACATAGCATTACCATACACAATGTGCTGCATAAAGAACAACACAACTAAGAAAAACATAAATTCTTGAACAAATTAGGAGAAACTTAAATTCTTGAACAACTTGGTAGAGAAGACCTAGTAGTTGAGCATTCTAATTCTGTGCTTCTCGAAATCGTATATTTTAAATCACTACCAATTTTTTACAATAGTGTTCTTCACAAGTTCCCTACTTATAACTATAATTTCATGATCACTTCATCAAATATGACACCATATTATCCGATTTTTGCTAAGGTATACAAAGGGGGGGGGGAAATATGAGACTGATACTTGCGAATAAAAAAATAAATTTTATAAAATGAAGCGTGCATAACAGTCCATGATAAAGTTTGTAAGTAATAAGCATAAAGAAAGTTTTACCCATAACATACTAGGCCTGCCAGAGAACTCATGAGAACAATTGACATGGGTGTTTGGGGACTCCTCTGTTTCATCAATGGAATCCCAACATGCACAGTATTGACAACCCCTGTCAAGTTAGTCTGAATCATGTTATGCAGTTCTTCAATCTTGCACTCATCCAGAACTCCAAGTTTGTCCGCACCTGCATTGCACACCAGCACATCAACAGCCCTCCATTCAAAAGACTCTTTTATTGCCTTTGCCAAAGTTTCATAAACACCCACATCTGCAACCTATTCAAAAACAAAAATCAGATCAGACATCAAGATATCTATGTTTTGAGATAAGCTTAAAATGAAGGAATGAGATAAAACCTTGGTTAATATTTTATGTTTGGTGTCACCATCTTTGGCAAGATTTTGTGCTGCTTTCTCCAATTTAGTGGAGCTTCTGGCCAAAAGTGTGATGAATGCTCCTTGAGAGAGAGCCTCTTTGGCAATGGCAAGCCCAATTCCACTTGACCCAGAGATTGCAGCCATTTTGATCTCATCTTAATCAGAATACTCAAGATTTGATAAGCTGTGTGATGGTTTGATTCCATAAAGAGTTATTTATTTCAATTTTCTCTCCTTGCATTTGGTGGAACCTTTTAATATATTTAAGGCTATGAACGAGTCCAAAGGTATATTCAGAACATGTAGTTTGATCTTTATTAGAAAATGGATGTGAATACCTAACTTGTGGGTTGGATTAAAAGAATGGTGGAGGTTTTAATGGAATACCGAACAGAGTTATTCTCCTGCAGGTGGGAACTCTCTTTCATTGTACTTGGCACTACCTTTTGATAGAGATTGAGGTTTAAAATATTTAATAAGTGTTCTTTATATGAGAAGTATAATTAGTGGATAAGATTGAGGTTTAAAATATTTAATAATTGTTCTTTATATGAGAAGTATAATTAGTGGATAAGATTGAGGTTTAAAATATTTAATAATTATTCTTTATATGAGAAGTATAATTAGTGGATAGACTATATTGTGTGAGGTTTTAATTCAAACCTATAGTCTTGATTGGTCCGAACTCTCTCTCATTGCAGTTGACACCATCTTTTGATAGGGATAAGGTTTAAAATTTCTAATAATTGTCTTTTGAAAAGTATAATTAGTTCAAAGGGTTGTAGTTCAATCGGTTGAGTACAATTGATGATGATGATGGCATTCAAACTCCCAAAGGCGTGTAGCTTAGATGCATACTTACTCGTATAATTGTAATTTGCTATACATGACACAATTTGAACATAATTTTTCCCTAAGAAATTAGAAAAGTTTTAGAAATCCTATGATTCTTCTGCAATTCTTTGAAATAAAAGAGACAATTTTATATAAGTACATTTGTTCTCACCAAACTTAACATACTCTTCTGTAAATTTAATATTAGAAGCTTGGCTACCAGTTTACTTTAAGGGAGTGTGGATGCTGATTAACAAATTGACAAATTGAAAGGAGGTCGACAAATTGACTCAAAAAGTTATATCAAAATCCACAATGAAAATGAATTCTACTTTCACAATAGCAAGACAAATTAACTAACTCATAACTTTCTCATAAACCACGGAATACAAACAATGAAAGAAGGATATCTTAATATGAAAACATGTTGACTATCCACCTCAAACATCCAAGTTTCTTGTATTTCTGCTATGAGTTTCCACGAATAAGGAATAGTATACAAATATATATTGTCTTTTCAGATACATGTCATCCCATGGAATGCAACTATTGCAAGATGTAGAAGCGTAGATAAGGCATGTAAGAATATTACAAAAGAATGTTGAATGATAGAATGCCTTGATTTAATAATATTAAAATGGTTGAAAAGGCTTTAGAAACTTTTAAGTAAATGTAATTCCAAGTTGTGAATTTAGATTCCACAACCTTTGTCAACATTCTTTTGTCTTACTTAAACAGCAGTGTTTGTATTGTTAAAAAAATTTTATGTTAATGTTTGTTTGGAAAATGATTTTTCTAAAGGTATTTCAAGTTTTTGGGATGGGGATAGTAAGGGCGGGGATGAATTTCTAAATAGAACTTTAAAAGAGAAGGATTCATGGATTTTTTATGCTAATGATAGTCAAAGTAAAATTGCCTCTAAAATTCATTGTCAATATGCAAAATTTATAGGGATGTCCTCTAGACGTCCCAGGATGGGGATGCCTAAAAAAAATGGAAACGACTCCCCATATAATGTGGGATTTTTCAAGTCTATCCTTTTGTTTTAAATAAATGTCTTAAATTATTTCACCTAGAGAAATTAATATTTTATAAACACTAAAAATTAAATATATTTTTTATATATTGAATAAATAATAGGGACAATCTCACACATCTGTACTTTGATACCACTTGAGGGCTCACAGTCACACACATTTGTTGAAACTTCAAACAATATTATATTTCTATAGGCTTCCTATCATGGCAATGACACAAACCTGAATAGTAAATAACTAAATTCTATAACAAAACATATTAATGAGAGAAACTATAATAGTGATAGAGAGAACCAACTCAACCATAAACTTCAATCAAATACAATAGAAATCATACATATATTAAGTAGAATAAACAACCAATCAAATCATTTATGTTCCAAAACATATGTCTGGTAAAGCAAGAATTGCCAAATCAAAATGTATAATACTTTAAATACTTATTATTATTTTTTAAAATATATTTAAAATCTTTTGTTGATTCTTAAAGGAATCAGTTTCCCTCCTCTCTTAACTACCTAGTCCTTGTGGAGATTTTTATGCAAACTGTCAACTAATTTAATTTCCTATGCTATGCAACCCCTCTCTCTTCTCTGATGCCCTCTCTTTTTCTTTTATATCTCTCCTCTCCTATTTTCATCGATCCCAACTCTAGGACTGATGCCTCAGTTCACAATACCGTTTATACTTTTGCATTATTTTCTTCTTGGGTTTCTTAGTGTCCATTCATATTCCGTCGTTACAATTTGGGGTGCCTTAACACACATTCCCTCCTAGTCATCTTTTCTTCCCCCTCATTATCTAAACAAACATTACTCTTAACATCACTGTCATTTCCTCTTTTGATTGGCATTCTCCAACCATTCCCCTTCTAACTTCCCTAACTACCACAAAAAATGATTCCACATTGTCTTTAAATAGATAGAACAAAATATTCAAATAGGAAAATTAAAATTTGAATGGAGTTCCTACGTCAAATTCCCCAAGACATGAAAGAACATATTTTCTCCTACACATGGGAGTAACAGGGTGCCAACAAGAAGTTGAGTTCACTTTTTGGCCAAAAAGTGGAACTATTTTTCCTATTTTTCCAAATTTGATCTGTTTGTCCTATAAATTTGAAGCACTTAGATATTGAATCTAAAAAAATGCTAGTAATAGGAATTGTAGTGCTCAGAGCCTACTTTCGTAATATGTAATTTATTTGAATACCCAAATGATATAAATCAATTTTTAATAGGTATTTCTAAAAGAAAAAAAAAAACATTTTAAAAGTCACTTTTTCAAGACCATACCATGCCCATGGACATCGAATATAATTTGACCTAAATGAAATTATTTCTTCGAATCTTTTTAGAAAATAGTATGTAACAAAGTCAAGATTGATGACAATTTTTTTTATTTTTTTTTAATTAATTTTTTATTGGTCATAATTTTTTTCTTTTAAACCCCTTGTGTATTACAAGCATAATTTGACATAAACTTATCATTTAAAAAAAAATTTAATTGTATATAATTATCTATAGTTTGATTTCATATAAAAAAATTAAATGTAGAAATAAAAAATATTAAAATAAGAAGAAAGCCTTTTATTTGAATTTTATGCACTTGTTTGAGAAGAAATTAATTGAAAATTAAAAAATTAATCAAATTAAAAAAAAATTGCATATTTGGAATCTACAGTCTTATTTTTATGGGTTTTTTTGTCATAGTATTTTATAGAAAATGTATTCAGATATTCGTCCAAAATGCATATTTTATCTAAACACTAAGACACCCTCCAAGGTGTCGATCAAACCATATCCAAGGCTATGGTTTGGTTAACCAAGCCTTTTCCCAAAGCAAAAACCAAAGCTATTCCTAGGGTGGTAATTGAAAATTTATACAATGGGGTCACATTTATGGAATGGGGTCAAATTTCGTAGAATGAGATCGCATTCCATTTTCCACATTTATAACATTTTGTAGAATGATATCATGTTTTGTAGAATGGGGTCACATTTTGTAGAACGGGGTCACCTTTTTGATAATGGAGTCACATTCCATTATTTAGAACATTACCTCATTCCAAGTTTTAGGCTCGGGATTCTAAACCTAAATGTGACCCTGTTCTATTTTACTATGACGTTGTTTTGCAGAGCTAATTTTTGGAAAAATGACTAAGTGCAAAAGTTCCCCCATAAGTGGACTCAACTTCAAGTGCACTTACCCAACAACCAAAACTACTTCTCTTCATTCATTTTTTTCTCTTTTTTCTTATATCTATCTGGCTTCACTACCAAATTTTGCCAACTTTGTTGCTCACTTATTTTCTCTTCTCTCATGAGTTTATCCCAACTATTTACCATCCTTCTTGAATATCTTCTTACTCATTCACCAACATAAATGATTGTATAGTAATTTAAGATTTATATATCTTCAAACTCACTCTCCCCATACATCAACATTCCAACATCATAAATATCTATTACATGTGCACTTACTATATCATCTTCTCCTTCTAAAACATCATCCATCAGCATTTCTTCCACAATGGTCCTCACCAAGTCATCTTCCACTTCTTGTAACATTTTCATTTAGTAAACTCCTTTTTTTTTATTTGCAACATCTTATAAAGCATCATCAAACTTTAGGGCATCTTTGAATTCTTCATTACAGTACTAGAAATATCAATACCATCCTCTTCCTTTTTAGATACTATACAAAGTACCTCTTGTGAATATGGCTTCCTCATGTCCTCTTGGTAGACTACTATAACTTTTCTCCTCTTGTTTTCATGCTCTATACTATCTACAGAAGCTTTACTTTCCCTATCTCTAATCACCTTCAGGGTCTTATTATTAACCTTCTTTATTGGGTTTCTCATACTTGAAAACACATATTGGGTAAGTACAAGAATTTAGGTCCCAATTCGAGCGAATTTTTCCTAACTATGGAAATGCCACTAGACTCGTGTACCCATTTTGAAAAAAATCAAAACGTGTTTTAGGCTCGGGCACCTGATCCATAAATTCAAAAAATGGGTACCCATTTTTTCAAAAAACATATATGCATTTTAAAATAGGTACACATTTTTTTCAAAATGCATACACATTTTGAAAAAAATAAAATTAAAGTGTGCCTACAAACTCATTTTTACACACAAAGTTATATTTATGAAACTGGTACACATTTTTTTAACTTGTATGTGTTATTTAAAAGTTGAATTCACTAGCCGCCCTTTGCATTGGGTTTTGAGTTGGGATAGGCTTGGTGGGACCAAGCCTATCCCTTGGATCTACAAATTAATAGCTAAGGCATTGGAACATAGATTTTATGTCTTGCCATAATTTTTTGAAGGTCTTCCAGATCGAATTTTTTGATGAAACAAAAACCCATTGGACTTCTTACTGCTTTGAATTCAAAAATATAATTTTTGGGGGTATTTTATTAATTTTACTATTTTTTTGAATTATTTGTTAATTAAAATAGTACATAAACTTGCAATAGTGAGCTTGTCGAAATGCTTAATTATTAGGATTAACAGGCAAAAATTTAATAGTTACGTGCAAATATAATCAATAATGCACAGGAATAAAGCACACATAAGTGGAACAAGAAGACACAAATATTTAATTTGGTTCACCTAATCTTGGGCTAAGTCCACCATACAGAGAGTCCTGAATGCCTGTTGGGTGGCACTTGTGATGAAGTTTAAGAAAAGTGCAATTTTTAAAAGGATGGTTGAGACAAGGCTAGAGCACTTCCAAGATCTTAAAGAAAAAGAAAAGAGGTACAAGATTACTAACAAAAGGTCAACCAATTAGGGATACTGGTTTGCAGATAGATAACCGTTGATTAGAAGAAGCCAAGAGGAAACATGAGAAACCAAGATCTAAGAATCTAGGAGTAGGATCATATGATAGTCAGTTAGACACAAGATGCAAGACAATGGGAAGATTATCACTATTTTCAAGAATTGTGATCAATTTGAACAAGTTTGACTTCGAATTCATGATGAGTCTCAGTGTTCCTAAATCAAGTTTGAGTTTTTTCAAGAAATAAATAGTGTGATTAAGTGAGAGTTTGCAAAAAATCCACCAAAGGACAAAGAAACTTTGGGAACACAAGAAATTGTGAAGTCTAGCAAGGTATAGCAATGTGTCAAATGTACCAAGTGTATATTCACAATAGTCTTCACGGGTCTTTATCACATTAAAGCACATTAAGAACACTCTACCTAAGGTCAAAGAGGGTAGTGTTCTATCCTTTTCCCACAACTTGATTCTCTTAGCCCCATAATTAAGTGGTTGAATGGCCTTTCCTAGGACTATGCAAGTTATGAATTAAATGGAATAGATCAATGCTTGCAACACATGTCTTTCCGTAATTTCACATTCAAGATTTAACATCCAAGGGAGCACATATGGTGAGTAATCTTGGGGTGATATGGGTAAATCCACTTGGATAAATCCTTTCACAAAGGAATTCACAAGGCTAAAATGGTTGGCCTCTAAAACCTAAGGTGTTTAGTAAGGGTCTTCGTTCATGACTACCCCTTGTAGTTCCACAAGAAGAATTGAGGCCTATAGCCTTACAAGTACCCAAAATGTATAGTCTCACAAGCAAGATTAATACCCCTTGGCCGTATAAAAGTTGGGTGTAATCCCCTTGTAGTCTTGTAAACACGATTGAGACCATGAAGGCCCTACAAGTGCCTTGAAAAATTTACTCTTGCTTAGCAAGATTGAGGCAACTAGGCCCTACACATGAAGAAGTATTTGAAGTAGAAAATAGCCAAGTCTTCCCTCTCTTTAGATTGAAGGAAGCTTTTGATTATAGTGGGATGAAGTTAGCCAGGTTCTCTTGTTTCCCACTTGGTCAGCCGTTCCCAAAAGATTTCTCTATTGGAAGGCCCTCTAAATGTAAATGCAAGAAAGTAAAATGGATAGCTAGTGGAGGTCAAGATTTCTAATTTTCCACAAGGAAAAGAGCATAATCTCCTATTCCATAGTTTCTCCCAAGCACATCAAGAACATGTTCTTTCACCCAAGATTCCTTTTATAAGTAACCAATCAAGTAGGTCAAAATTAAGAATACATTCCTTTTACTACTTAACTAATCTCAAGAATACAAACCTTCTAATTAAGCTAGATGCCTAGAAAACTAAACTTATGAAAACATAATATTGATTTGTGTTTCCAAGGCAACCTGCAGCACAAATAGCTTTAGTAGTCTTGTATGAGCATTCATACTGTGTAGCACAAGTAAACTCCCTTTATAGCTTTACAGTATGATAATTCTCATAGTGTAGTATGATTATTCTCATAGTGTAGTACAAGTAAATTGGCAGTTTAGTACGAGTATTCTCACTATGGTATGAGCATTGTCGCAGTTTTGGAAAATAAGCCAAAAATCTACAAGTAAAGGGATGATTTTTTTAATTCTTTCCCCACTATGGGTGCCAAATATATGTGGTTAAATATTAGTAATGAAATTGGAAAATGACCAACACTCAATAAATGATTAGCTCAAGAATTTAGCTATAGGAGACCATATCAAATTCCCAAAAGTGGTTTATTGCTTTCTAGTTGAAACAATTTTAATCCTTCTTATGATGCTCATCGAATTGGCATGAGGGATTAGTGACTTGACTAATCCAAAATGGAAGATTCAAATGTAATGCAAAACTATAACTAAAACTAGAATGCAAGATTAACAAAACTAGAATGAGATATTTTAAGCTAGAATGAATGCGAACAACTAACTGTATTCTAAAATGAGAATGCAAGAACTATGTTATGAAACAGTGCAAGAAAGAAAACTAGATTAACAATGCAGTATTATGCTAAAAATGGAGTAAACTAAGAATGCAAGAAATATATGAGTGCATATATAATGTGTTAGGGATTTTTCTTGTTGGGTCAAACTTGGCAAGTTATGGGCTTGATTCTCATTTAAAAGGGGCTCCAAGTTTGCAAGAAAAGCCTAATTGATGAGGATTGGATAAGATCCTCCTTCTGCTTTGAGCTCCATAGGACTCAGGTGGGTATTGCCTATGAATAGGTTACTATATTTCAAGTAAGCTCTTGATTAGTGGATTAGGTCTTCATTGTCATGGTATTGTGTTACTCAAATCTACTTCAATGAAAGATGATTCTCTAAACAGTTGAGAACAACCTGTTATAGAATATGACAAAGGAAATTACAAATGTAACAGCATAAACAATGGAAATAAGGACATAAATCCTTTTTTGTATGAGTACAACTCGAGGAAGGTTAACCTCTAGTTTCTCTCTTCAAGGAATCAACAAATGTGAACTGTATCACCTAGATACAGTCCTTTCACAATGTGCACAAACTTAGAAACTGAAATGTACTGGTAATGATTATTTTGTGCTTGATGAAAGAAAGATGATTGTATAACAAACATACAGCCAGTGCCTATTCCATTGGGCAAATGAGTTTGAATATAAATGCACAGGAAGATTTCAAAGAAACATAGTAGGATGCCTTACAAACTACCTACAATCTGGATAGGATGTCTTACAAACTATCCTGTCAATCTTATGGTGTTATCATCAAATCCTAACACATATGTCTTCTCTCTGAAACTATTTATGAAATTTAATCCTCTCCTTGAGAGAAACTCACAAATAATTAGATAGACTACCTGGTAGCTGGTATGTTTTCAAAATGCTTTACAAATCAAAACATACAAGAGCAGAACACAGAGCAAAGAGATAGTAACAAGGTAAGATAGATATTGCAGTGTATTCTATTGAAATGAACTTGTTTATTACATACAAAGCTTCAAAGTTTAGGAACTTAGACATAAAATTGGAAATATGTTATGCAAAGAATTTCAAATGTCATCATTTAGGGACCTGCTCACAATAGAGCAACCATAGGAACCCTCCAGAAAAATAGGAACAAGAACCAAGAACCCTTACAACTGAGAAGAGAAAATAATAAAAAGAAGAAGAAGAAACCCTAAAATCAATACTTGATCAACACCTGTCCACTCTGCAATCTAATCTCATTTGTCTTGTTGCTTCTCTGAAAATATGATCTTCTCAGGCACCTCCAAAATTTGATCGCGGATTTAAAAGCTCTTACTTCTCTCAAAAACTTGATCTGATCTGATTCTAACCAACATCATTGCATCCGTCATCCTCTGGCATTTTTGAAAACATTTTATACTGCCATATTCTGATAAAAAATGAATCTCCCAGGCATTTTCCCGTGAGCAGCTCTGTCATGAAAAATTTCAAAATTATCTCTAATGTTTCAACTTTATGATTTTTAAATCTTTTCAAACCTTTAAAATCTACACATGCCACCAGAACTTGCCACTTGTCACCATTTCATTGGATGCTCAGACAAACTCACTTTTAACCCTAGTCCATCTGGAGATCTGGGGACTACATTAATCTCTAAGTCTCTGAAGCATTTTCTTGACCATGGTTTCTTTTAGAGACTTAGAGAATGTCTTTTAGTCTCTAGGTCTTTGAATGAACATCTGGAGACTTGGAGACTAAGTCTCTAAGTCTCATAATAATTTGGAGACTTGGAGACTAAGTCTCTAAGTCTCTAAATGAATTCTTACCTTTGTGAGACTTCTTTATCTGGAGACTTGGAGACTAAGTCTCTAAGTCTCATAATCATTTCTTTCTTTATGATTTCCTTATGAGATTTGGAGAATGCCTTTACTCTCTAAGTCTCTGAATCTCCATCTGGAGACTTGGAGACTAAGTCTCTAAGTCTCTAAATCATTTGGAGACTTGGAGACTAACCTCATCTAGAGACTTGGAGAGTAATTCTCTAAGTCTCTAAATCATTTGGAGACTTGGAGACTAACCTCATCTAGAAACTTGGAGACTAAGTCTCTAAGTCTCATAATCATTTGGAGACTTGGAGACTAACCTCATCTAGAGACTTGGAGACTAAGTCTCTAAGTCTCATAATCATTTGGAGACTTGGAGATCTCTTGACAAGTGTCCCTTTCTGCAAAATTTCTTCTGGGCCTACTAGCACAAAAACCAAGGCAGCCGCACAAGCCTGGGAAAGCATAGCTTCCAGCACTTTGATTTATTTCATATGTTTGGAGCATTCCATATAAACATTTCAAATTTTGAAATTGGGAGCAATGTGGGATAAATGTTATGAAATTTTTATAGGCAGTTTAGATAGTGTGCACTCAGATGACTATATCTCACAAACCAGGATGAATTTTTAAAATCTCTCTGGTGAGAATGTGGAGAACTAGGTTTGTGCAACATATCAAAAAATGAGCTCAATCCAATGGTTCAATAAAAAGTTATGCCCCCTGCAATATGACTATTTTTTTCTTTTCTGCAAATCCGTGTTTGCAAAATCCATTGATTCATCTTTTCTGAGCAATGGTCTAGCATCCTCCCTTCTTTAAAACATTCCTCCATCACATGCTAGCTTCCCTTTACATGCTCAAAACGTGCCTTCTCACAATTTTTTTTTTAGGAATACTAATTTTGTCTTAGAGAAAACTTTCAATTGGTCACTCCAAATTTGAGCCAAATTTGAGAGTACCAAAATAATGAAAGCAACTAAGAGCTAGGAACTCAAAATAACAAGATTACTCTAAGAATGCAAGAAAATAATATGCAAAAGACTAAGATGATCTAGATGGAACCCTTGAGCTAAGGAAGAGCTTTTGTTTAAAGGAATTGCCTCAAGAATGGAGGGTGGAGATTAAGTGGTAGAAGAATGTCTGATTGGGAGTAAGAGGCAAAAGGAGAGTGAAGGTCGAGATGCAAGATTAGCTAGAGATGAGTGGTGAGGATTAGGAGGCAAAAGTGATGTTAGGTATAATAAGACAAAATAACAATTTTGAAAGCACAAAATTAAATGTTATAGCAATTAAATGAATATGCAAGCTCTAGAAATTAGACCATAGTATAAGCTTGGTATAAGGTTTTGATTTATGATTTAATTATGCAAAAGGGATCTCTAGGTTTACTTTGTACAATTATGTCTAGTAAACATGTCTTTGAGATTTAGGATTTTATCCAAGGCAATTTGATCAAAATTAGGGGCTTACATTCTACTAGACAAATTTTTGGTGATTACAATATCAATACACACACACACACACACAAACATATATATCTGTGTGTGTGTGTGTGTGTGTGTGTGTGTGTGTGTGTGTGTGTGTGTGTGTGTACATATATACATAGATGTATGTGTGTCTATATATATATATATATATATATATATATATATATATATATATATATATATACACACACACACACACACACACACACACACACACACACACACACACACACACACACACACACACACACACACACACACACACACACACACACACACACACACACATGAAAAATATTAAGGACACAAATTTTAGGGATGTAATGTATGTTGGGCTCACCAATAAATGTATAATTGAGTAAAACATCCTAGATACAACCAAACAAGAGAAAAACAATAATTTAACCTCAGCAAGATATTAACTCTAGTTTAAGGAGCTAGAATTCATAAATATACTAAAATGAAATGCTCAAATACTAAAGGAAAGATCAATAAAAAATACTTAGTTAAAAATTTGATAGAGATATTATTGAATCAAGTGTTAGGAATCAACTAATTAATTAGATCCTTTGTAATCCTAAATGAACAATTTTGAATCTACAAACTCTATATTTGATTATGTGGTTCACTCCTATAGATTTAAGTCTAGTGTGTGAATTATAACTAAACAAAAGGATTTAATTATACTAAAGTTGAGTTCTATGATCTTCTCATCATGAGTTTTGTGACCTACAAGATCTTATTGTTGGTATTAAGGGGCACCTTCCTTGAGTTTTCTATGTAAGGATATTCTCCCATTGGTCAAACTATTAGAGTTAAATTTAAATGTTCTTGAACAAGGCTATAAGACAAGAAGAAACCATTCACTTAATTTCTAAGATGATGCAAGGATATGATGTAGCAATTGTGCACTAACTACACTATGGATACATCTTATGTGCTTATATGTTGATATAATCTCCTTGACGACCCTTGTATTTTTTAGGTAATAAAATGAGACTATGGCATGTTCTCAAATATAAAAACCCAGTACACAAGTCAATGTTTTGTGATTTAGTTGGCTCATAATGGCTAGTTAGAGGTAGTCAATTAAGTTGCAATGTAAATTTAAATTTTGAAAGTTCAAGAGTTGCTTTTGCACCCAAATATCGAACCTAGATCAATTGTGTAATTGTGAAAATGACCTAGGATAATCAACATGTCAATATTAGTACCTATATTATATGCATATCAAATCAAGTTAGGATCACATTGTTTGCTAATTTTTACATTATAATATACTTCTTCTAAATTAATCATTACATTAAGATTATCCAATCAAAATGATTCTAAAATAGAAAGTAAAAATAGATAATATTCAAATTTCACCATTACATTTATTAATATAAAAAGATAGCAATAATTTTTACAATAATAAATATATGAATTTCAAATTTAGTTTTTCTAAAGAAAACATTCTAATTTTTATTATTATTTCTCAATTTTATAACATAGTAAACATAACAAGCTGCTAGGAAGTTGAAGAGCCTGCGAGGAATAAATAATATCAATTCAACCAAAGCCCTTCCAAATGAGTCTCGAGGCATAGGTCCACGAGAGAATGTCGATAATGCTAGACCAATGAATTGGCTTGATGTCGATAATGCTAGACCAATGAATTGGCTTGTGACAAGAAAAGTTCCATTCTTTATTCCTTCTAATGTATATTTTGCAACGTACTAAGGTTTATCTGCATGGCTTTGATTATAAAAAGTTATGGCCTTAATAATATGCAAGATATCTTTATCCTTTTCGAAGCCACCAATATAAATTAGGAATATAAGAATAAAATTAAATTGGATAAATTGAAGAATACATTAACAAACAAGAAAAAAAGAGATTAAACAATACTTTTTATATCAGTTATTTTGTGATTGAAAATGACACTTTTCTAAAACCTCAAAGAAATATATGTGAATGCATGAGTACAAAAATCTTGTAAAAATATTCTAAGTGGGAACTTTTTATGTGTTAGTGTGTTATATCATGTAGACAAGGTTTTAGATTAAAAAAACATCTTATCTTCTGATCTAAAACATATATTTGTTTTGATAATGAATAAGTAATATGATAAAAAAATATAAGTACTAATGAAAAAGATATTGAAACTTTTGTTATAGATGATTTTTTACTAATTGTTAATTGATTTTATAATTCATCATCATAATGAAGTAAGAAATAAAATTATATTATGCTATCCTAAAAGTTGATGTTAAATATGTTGAACAATTAAATTTAAAAATTAATATTACATTTTTTTATATATTCTTAGAAATCTCTAATAATTTATTATTAAATCTTAAAAGTCAATTATATATGCACAAGGCATAATCTAGAATAGGAAATAAGGGTCATAACAAAAACTTCTCTATTTATAATTAATTAAAAATTTATAAGTTAAAAAATAAAAATTTAATCAAGGCTACTTATTGTAATCAAGCATGTGGTTTCCACAATCCCTGAAAGACTACACTAATTCAGATGCTATAAGGCATCAATTCAAGCCTTGGAGTTTCTCCAAGTCTCTTTAGAGCATGTTTCATTGCAGTATACATAGCATTACCATACACAATGTTCTACATAAAGAACAACATAACCAAGAAAAACATAAATTCTTGAACAACTTAGGAAAGAGGACCTAGTAGTTGAGCATCCTAATTTCATACTTCTCAAAATGGTATATTTCAAATCGCTACCAATTTTAAATACAATAGAATTCTTGACAAATTCCCTACTTATAACTAGAATTTCATGATCACTTTATCAAATATGATCTCATATTATCCGATCATGTTATCCAGTTCTTCAATCCTACACTCATCCAGAACTCCAAGTTTGTCCGCACCTGCATTGCACACAAGCACATAAACAACCCTCCATTCAAAAGACTCTTTTATTGCCTTTGCCAAAGTTTCATAAACACCCACATCTACAACCTATTCAAAAACAAAAATCAGTTCAAACGTCAAGATTTCTATGTTTTGAGATAAGCTTAAAAATGAAGGAATGAGATAAAACCTTGGCTAATATTTTATGTTTGGTGTCACCATCTTTGGAAAGAATTTGTGTTGCTTTCTCCAATAAGGTTGGTACTTTCATATTTAAGGCTATGAATGAGTCCAAAGGTTGTAGTAGGTGGTAGTTTTAATATCGAGACTGATAAGAATTAAAAAAATGTCTATTGAGAACATGTAGTTTGTGTTAGAAATAGGAAATACTGAGAGGGGGGGGGGTGAATCAGTATTTCACAAACTATTTCTTTTGCCCACTTATGGATATAACATATTACTTTAGTGCATACAAAGATTATCAAGTTGATTAACAAACATAGCAGTAAATAGAAAGAACTCATAACACATGATATGTTCTCGAGGAAACCCTGGCCAAGGGAAAACCCTGGTGGGGATGGTACCCACAAAGATCACTAATCAAAAGTATCCTGTTAGGGATATTGGACCTTGTTAGGAGTCAATTTACAATATATAGTAGATCTGTCCTGGTTAAAGGACTTTAGGCCTTGTTAGAAACCTTAACCCTGTTAGGAGTTAGATTACAAAACCTAATCACCAGCTGAGCTCACTGCCCACACAGGTAATACAAAATGTTTCTGACTGTAATAGGGTACTGCTTACAACTTCGCATCAATAGCCTTTGCTGCTATCACAATATAAAACTATCGCAAGTTATCTTTTCTTTCTTTTTACACATCACATATATTTTTCATTACATTTCAAGTATGCCTAATATATGAGTTATTAGAGCTAATAACTTTACATGGTTGGCTACCAAAATATTTATCCAAGAGTAAACATCTAGGATGTCATCCCTTCATAATGTTAAGTCATTATTTTGACAAGCAAAAATAATCCCTTAACTCTTTCGCTAATACTGTCTCCAAAACTACTCTGTCTGCAAAAATTATCTTCGGTAAACTTTGAATAACTTTGTCCGTACTGCTCCAAACTTTATGCACACTGAGATGGGGTGTCCTCATACTCTGTAGAAGCTTTAGTTAACTATGCAAAAAAAAATATTGCTCCAGTGAATGTCGCCAACTAAATCTTCATCAGGTGCTCTGTCAGGATCACTGTATCCATACTTAGACAATTTCTTCCTTCAACTTGCCATACTTGCATTCCAGATTTTGCGCTCTTAATAGAGATCATATGTTTCCATAATGACAACATCTATGCATCCGCATTAGCCAAATTGCCAACAATATCCCCCTTTGTCATTGGTGGCAACATATGGGAAAATTGGCTAAGTGTGCAAACAAAACTTCAAAGTATTTACACAAAATTATGGCCAAAAGTTATACAACACATATAAAATATTCTAATCCATAGAATATCTCCCCCTATGAGTATCCTTCCTCATAATATATTCAATTTTCTGCTATCTCTCCCCCTTTGACAACAATGACAAAGATAGGGTGTACAAAAATTTCAAAAAAAAACTTTATACCTTGTTATCAGTTATTGCAAAGTCGGTAGGCTTGCAACATAGTCACCAAACTCTGAATTCCATGATTCAAAATCTTTCTCCCATACCTTCCTGATGGATTCAACAACATTGAGTAGAGTACTCAATCCGTATGCTGCTGTCTGACAAGCTTGCAGGGAATTGAAGCTAAACTTCTGAAAAGATGTCTTTGCTGAAAGACACTGCTCAATTTGGTCTTCAACAATTGAGGTCTTGATTGAGATGTGCTCTCTCAAGATGTTAATCCTGAGCATCTTTCTATTCTTCCTTTTTGCTAACATTCTGATTCCATCATTTAACTTCCTTATGTTCTTCTCTACAGACCTTATCTTTACATTTAGGCTTGACAAGGTGTTTGTTTTAGCTGTAATTGCATCTATCTTCTCTCTGATCTTCTTATCTTCTTCAGCTGTAAGGATTTCTGATTTTGTGCATTGTATATACAAACTCTTTCCTATCTCAAAATGTTTCCTCAAATTCTTTATGCATACATCCAAACTACCAATATCATTTCGAGTATTTACACTTAAATTTTGTTGCATTTCTACGTCAAAGTCTTCCTGAACTTTTATTCTAGCAATATCCTTTAAGTTAGAAAATTCAGAGTCAAAAGAGTTTATTACTGTTTTAGCTTTCTCAAGTGGATCTGATTCAGATACCTTAGTGCTGATCAAACTCTCAAGTTTCTCTGTCAAAACTCTAACTTTGCCTTCAAGGTCCTTCACCTTCTTATTCTTTCCAATAATTTTATTAAGAGATGTGATGAACTCAAGCTGATCATCATCTTCAAATTCTTTTCCAAGGTCTTCAAAAATTGAACCAATTTGTCTCTTCTTACTATCAGGTGCACTAGGGGTAGTGACCTCTATCAAAATTTTTTTACCTTTAATTGTTTGTACTGTTGGAACTGATTCTGATACTGCTAGTGCTTCTATTGTCTCTGTATCCTTTTCTGATTCTGTAATCTTCTCTTGCTCTTCTAAAGCCAAATTGTCAACAATGTTTCCTAGATCATGAAATACTACATCGTCTGACTCTAGTGTCACTTTGGTTCCTTCAATGTCCATTGATTCTTTGCCAATATTGATATGTGAAGAAGATGGAACTTCTTCAATACCAACTTCCTCTGCATGTGGTTCCTCTGATTGCTTCTGCTGAGGGTCTGATTCAACATGCTTTTCTGCAACTATATCTACAAGAACTTGCATTACTGCTTCCTCTCTCTCTTTTTGTACTTCCTCCTTTTTGCCTCCCATTATAAGGATTGTTCTTCTCTTAGTTCTCAATAAAGTTCCAAGAGACTTCAAGAATCTCTTCAAATGATCTTCATCCTCAACTTCATAGAACTGTCTGATTACATGTTCTCTCATCTTTATGTCCTCTTCTTGTGCTCTCTGTTTTCTATTCACAAGTCTGTTATACAAATCTTCTGGGATCTTACCATGAATAGTGCTAAGTTTCTTATCTGTCACAATCATATGTGTAATCATTGCATTTTCAAAATTCAATCTGTCAAATGATCCATATAGATCATAGAATTTATTCAACTTAGTGAAGTCTCCATGCTTCAATATATCTTCATTAACTCTTTCAATTCTTGGTTTCCAAGTTTTCTTCTTGATTGAAACTACATCATCATCTTTAATTACTGCTGCATTTCTAGGTACAGATGGTACAATTACTTTCTGTCTCTTGCCGGGTCCTGTTGCACTCACTTTTACTCATTTGCTAGGAATAGGAGAAAAAGATTTATCTCCTTCATCTTTTTCAGGTACTTCAAATTTTACCTTTACTGCAATAGGATCAACAGGATCTGCACTAGATGTCTTAGGTGAAATTACAAGATTTTCACTTTGCTTCAAGGCTTCTGCAGTCTTCTTAGCTATGTCAAACTCATGACTTGACATACCTGATTCTTTTAGTATTTTCTTCATAGTAGATTCAACTCTCTTACTATATTGCTTCTTTTCTTTCAAACTTATTGCAGAGTTGAAATTCTCTTCATAGTTTCCAAACCTATTTGCATGACCATCCAACTCACACTTTAACAATCTATTCACATATCCTACTATTTCTGCTTCAGATATTTCATAGCCAAGAGGGTCTATGAATTCCATTCTAGGCTCAACTACTTCAATGTAGGTGAAATAAGTGTCTACCATAAAACAAATGTCATCTTTATGCTTTTCAACTAAGGATTGAGGAATCCTTGATTTGTTCTTAACAATATTCTGAAAAGTCTTCAATACAAGCTTGACACTGTCATTAACTTTATCAAAAAGGTGCTTCATGTAGACTGAGTTTATTCTTTCCATTGTGTTCACATTGTCACTCCAATCAACTGTGTAAAGAAATCTTCTCAAAATATGGAAAAACATATAGGTTATCAGAGATGAAAACCTAAACTATGTGTACTTAGCCTTCTTAATCTTTTCTAAGTTCTCAAATAACTGAATTTTCAAAATTTCACATAGGTCTACTTGTTTCTTCTCAATACACATAAGATAAGCTACATGAACCATTCCTGCAGCCATGTCATCTTCCCTTGAACTACCACAGAATTTAGTTGTTAGGATCTTACAAAGGTACCTAACATCATCTTGCTTAATCTTACTTATCACAATTCCTCTACCATTATAACTAGATCTAGTGTTGTCTAAAACAATCTTTCTCATGTTCTTTTCATTTAGTGGAATCTCTCCAACTTTAGATAATCTAGTAACATCATGAGGTTGACAGTTATATCAATAACTCTATCCTCCATCCAGAATTTCCCATTGTGGATTCTACTTAAAATGATCTTGGTACATTCCTCATCATTAAATTCATACTTCATGGAATATTTGATAATTTCATTGTTCTCTAGGTGCCCATAAGCTGGTTTAACTGACATGTCTTGATTGTACAATTTCTTGTAATCATCACTAAAATCTGCATCTCCCAAAGTTTCAAACTTGCAACCTAAATATCCTTTAACATTCTCAATGTGCAATACTCCGTCTGGTACGGATGATAGTGCTAGACTGTTATCAATTTCAGTTGGTTCTACTGGTTCTTTCTTAATCTTAGGTCTATTCTTATCCTTAACATTATGAACCATAGAAATATCCATCTTATCAATTGATTAAAGATCAAAAAATACCTCAACTTTGCAAATCTAGGGTTTCGGTATGATCGTCGCTGCAAACTGCTTCCAAACTTCTTCAAATCATCCTCAATTTTCTTATTCTTCTTTCAAATCTCTTTTCAATCACTTTGTAATCATGATAAATTTGATTTTGACCTTATAACACTTCACATTAACTCGATCTGACATCGCATTCATTCATTTTGCCGCTAAAACCTCAAAAAGTTGATTCTGCAAACCTGCAACCATAAAACTTTCTATGACCTCGCAAAACACAATATTTTCTTTTGTGCACTTAACCATAGCATTAGTACAACATAATAAATCTATATCTAACTACGCAAAACTTAACTCATTCAAATTCCTAATCTACACTAATCCTAAGTCCTAAACTATAGAAATTTACATAATTTAAGTACTTAAAGAAGGGTCAGGTAAAGATTCATCCTTACCATTAGTTACATTACCTTCCTAACTACTTTCAGTGCTGACTATACCTCCTTGATCTATGCCTTTATCAAATTTTACTTCATCTTTAATGCTACAACAACCTTTCTCTTTGTTTCCTACATTCTCATTCCTTCTTGCATTGTTCCTAGGGTTAGGGTTATGATGATAACCTCCATTGTTCATTCTGCAAAATCTTGCTAAGTGTCCAAACTTGTTGCATAACTGACAAATGATTCCATTGTTTCCAAATCTCTATCCTTGCTAGTTAATCTGTGACCTGCAATTTCTAGCAATATGTCCTACTTTGTTGCATCTAAAACATACTACCACTTTTCTTTGATTCATTTCTTCAATAGATTTCTTATCTGCATTGTTAGTATTCCCAATCATTCTATCATAATTATTCAAAATTACTTTAGGTCTTCTACATTCGTTAGCTCTATGTCCAAAACTATGACAATTATAACAATGTCCATTAAGAGGTTTAAATTGCTTACCTGTGCAATCTCTCTTCATGTGCCCAATAGTATTACAAGAAAAACATCTACCTTTGAATTATCTTTGCATACCTTTAGATGATTCTTCCTGTTTTGATTCTTCTTGCTTTGATTCTTCTTTCTCTCTAGGTGGTTCTTCTTTAGGTGGATCTTCCAATGTGTTCTCATCTAGCTTTATTTCCTCCACACTTTCAGATGTCTTCAGATCTAGCTTCTTACTTTCATGGATTGTTCTAAACATACTAAATCCAAATCCAGTCCTATCAAAGAATGGTTCTTCAAAAGAAATTTGTTTTCCAGTCTTATCACTATTTGAATATAGCCTTTCAAGTTGTTGTTTAGATTGAGTTAATTCACCTTTCACAATTTTATTATACTTCTCAAGTTCCACATACTGTACTTTTACTTTTTTAGATTCGGATGTTTCCTTTTCAAGTCTTGACCTCAAATCTTCATTCTCAATTTTCAATTTTTCATTATCAGATCTCAAATTTCCATCTTTCATACTAAGCTTCAGATTTACTATCTTCAACTCATGCTTAAGGATCTCATTTTCTTTTTCTAATTCATCACAATCTTCAACAAGCATATCAGATTTCTTTTCAGATTTCAGATCTTCAATCTTACCTTTTAATTTGTCAATAGCATTCTTTGCATCTTCATATTTTCTTCTTAAGGAGTTTCTTTCATCAGTATGCATATCAATCTATTCAAGAGCTTCTTCAAGATTCTTCTGAAGTTGATCCATATCCATAGAGATCTTACTCAAGCTGCTAAGCTTTCCTTGGATGTTCCTTCTCTGAGTAACTGTGCTCCGATGCCAATTGTTAGAAATAGGAAATACTGAGAGGGGGGGCATGAATCAGTATTTCACAAAATTTTTCTTTTGCCCACTTATGGATATAACAGATTAATTTAGTGCATACAAAGATTATCAAGCTAATTAACAAACATAGCAGTAAATAGAAAGAACTCATAACACATGATATGTTCTCAAGGAAACCCTGGCCAAGGGAAAACCCCGGTGGGGATGGTACCCACAAAGATCACTAATCAAAAGTATCCTGTTAGGGATATTGGACCCTGTTAGGAGTCAATTTACAATATATAGTAGATCTGTCCTGGTTAAAGGACTTTAGGCCTTGTTAGAAGCCTTAACCCTATTAGGAGTTAGATTACAAAACCTGATCACCAGCTGAGCTCATTGCCCAAATAGGTAATACAAAATGTTTCTGACTATAATATGGTACTGCTTACAACTTCACATCAATAGCCTTTGCTGCTATCACAATATACAACTATCACAAGTTATCTTTTCTTTCTTTTTACACATCACATATATTTTTCATTACATTTCAAGTATGCCTAATATATGAGTTATTAGAGCTAATAACTTTACATGGTCGGCTACCAAAATCTTTATCCAAGAGTAAACATCTAGGATGTCATCCCTTCATAATGTTAAGTCATTATTTTGACAAGCAAAAATAATCCCTTAACTCTTTCGCTAATACTGTCTCCAAAACTGCTCTGTCTGCAAAAACTATCTTCGGTAAACTTTGAATAACTTTGTCCGTACTACTCCAAACTTTATGCACACTGAGATGGGGTATCCTCATACTCTGTAGAAGCTTCAGTTAACTGCGCAAACAAAAATATTGCTCCAGTGAATGTCACCAACTAAATCTTCATCGGGTGCTCTGTCAGGATCACTATATCCATACTTAGACAATTTCTTCCTTCAACTTGCCATACTTGCATTCCAGATTCTGCGCTCTTAATAGAGATCATATGTTGCCATAATGACAACATCTATGCATCCACATTAGCTAAATTGCCAACAGTTTTATCTTTATTAGAAAATGGATGTGAATACCTAACTTGTGGATTGAATTAAAGAAGAAAAGAGGAGATTTTAATGGAATACGGAACAAAGTTATTCTCTTGCAGGTGGGAACTCTCTTTCATTGCTCTTCACACCAGCTTTTGATAGAGATTGAGGTTTAAAATATTTAGTAATTTTCTTCTATATGAGAAGTATAATTAGTGGATAGACTATATTGTGTGAGGTTTTAATTCAAGCCTATAGTCTTGATTGGTTCTAACTCTCTCTCATTGCAGTTGGCAGTACCTTTCGATAGGGATGAGGTTTAAATTTTTTAATAATTATCTTTTGAAAAGTATAATTAGTTTAAAGGGTTGTAGTTCAATCAGTCAAGTACAATTGATGATGATGATGACTTTCAAACTCTCAAAGATGTGTAGCTTATATATATACTTGCTCATATAATTGTAATTTTCTATACATGACATAATTTGAACATAATTTTTTCCTTAGAAATTAAAAAAAGTTTAAAAATCCTATGATACTTCGACCCAATTCTTTTACAATTCTTTGAAAATAAAAGGAACAATTTTGTATAAGTACATTTGTTACCACCAAACTTACATACTCTTTGTAAAATAAAAGGGACAAATTACTCTTTGTAAATTTAATATTAGAAGCTTGGCTACTAGTTTACTTTAAGGGACTCTGTATGCTGATTAACAAATTGACAAATTGAAAGGAGGTTGACAAATTAACTCAAAATATTGCATCAAAATCCACAATGAAAATGAATTCTACTTTCACAACAGCAAGACAAATTAACAGCGTTACAAAATTTTAACAAAGTAGTAAATAGACTCCTAACTTTCTCAGAAACCACAAACAATGAAAGAAGGATATCTTAATATGCAAACATGTTGACTGATATCTTAGAATGCCTTGATTTCATAATATTAAAATGGTTGAAAAGGCTTTAGAAACTTTAAGTAAATTCAATTCCAAGTTGTGAATTCAGATTCCACAACCTTTATCAACATCCTTTTGTCTTACTTAAACATTGGTGTTTGTGTTGTTAAAAACATTCTCTGTTAATGTTTGTTTGGAATATGATTTTTCTAAAGGTATTTCAAGTTTTTTTTGGGATGGGGATAGTAAGGGCGGGGATGACTTTCTAAAGCACATATATATACATTATAGAACTTTAAAATACAAGGTTTCGTAGAATTTTTATGCTAAATTTGCATGATATTTTGACATTCAAAGTGAAATTGCCTCTAAAATTCATTGCCAATATGTAGAATTTATAGGGATGTCCCCTAGGTGTCCCAGGATGTGGATGCCTGAAAAAAATGGAAACTATTTCCCATGTAACATGGGATTTTTTAAAGACGGAGAAAATTGATCCACATGGTTCCCAAGTGCAGAATGTTAAAGACACAGTTCAACTGATGGAGGCCCTTGAAAGCAATGTGGCTGTCATGCTCAGGAGCTTGGCATAAATGTTCATGGTGCTCTTCCTTTTGGCTATGCTTTATTTTCTCTATTTTTTTCTTGTTCGGTCCTGTGGTGGCCTGTCCTAGCTACTCTGTTGTATTTTTCTTTGCTTGGTTCTATTGACTTTCTTTAGACTTTAAACTGTTGTGGGTTTCAGGGTCCCTGTAAAACCTATTTTAATTAATCAAAACATGGGATTTTTTAACTCTATCCTTTTCTTTTAAATAAATGTATTAAATTATTTTCCCTAGAGAAATTAATATTTTATAAATACTAAAAATTAAATCTATTTTGTGTATATTGAATAAATAATAGGGACAATCTCACACATATGTATGTTGATACCACGTGAGGTCTCACACTCACACATTTGTTGAAACTTCAAACAATAATAGATTTATATAGGCTTCCTATCATGGCAATGACATGAGCCTGAATAGTAAATAACTAAATTCTATAAGAAAACATATTAGTAAGAGACACTATAATAGTAATAGAGAGAACCAACTCAACCATAAATCTCCTATGCTATGCAACCCCTCTCTCTTCTCTGATGCCTTCTCTTTTCTTTTTCTTTTCTCTCCTCTCCTATTTTCATCAATCCCAACTCTATAACTCACATTGTTTTTGAATAGATAGAACAAAATATAAAAATTAAAATCCGAATGGTGTTCCTGCATTATATTCCCCAAGACATGAAAGAACACATTTTCTCCTACACATGGGAGTAACAGGGTGCCAACAAGAATTTTTGTCCACTTTTTGGCCAAAAAGTGGAACTACTTTTCCAAATTTGACTTGTTTACATCTTATAAATTTGAAGCACTTAGATATTGAATCTAAAAAAATGTTAGTAATAGGAATTGTAGTGCTTAGAGTCTACTTTTGTAATATGTAATTTATTTGAATACCCAAATGATATAAATCAATTTTCAATAGGTATTATTGGAAAAAATATATTTTAACAGTCACTTTTTCAGGATAGTACCATGCTCGTGTACGTAAAATATAATTTGACCTAAATGAAATTATTTCTCTTAATCTTTTTAGAAAATAGTATGTAACACAGACAAGATTGATGACAATTTTTTTATAATATTTTTTCATTAATTTTTTATTGGTGATAATTATTTTTTTAAACCCCTTGTGTACTACAAGCGTAATTTGACATAAACTTATCATTTTTAATTTTTTTTAATTGTATATAATTATCTATAGTTTGATTTCATATAATTTTTTTAAAAGAAATGTAGAAATAAAAAATATTAAAATAAGCAAAAACCTTGTTATTTGAAGTTTATGCACTTGTTTTAGGAGAAATTAATTAAAAAATAAAAATTTATATCAAATTTTAAAATAAATTACATATTTGGAATCTACATAGTCTCATTTTTAATGGGTTTTTTTGTCATAATATTTTATAGAAAATGTATTCAGATATTTGTCCAAAATGTATATTTTGTCTAAACACTAAGATAGCCTCCAAGGTGTCAATCGAACCAGATCCAATGCTATGTTTTAGTTAACAAAGTCTTTTCCAAAACCAAAAACCAAAGCTATTCCCAGGGTGGTAGTTCAAAATTTATACAAAGGGGTCACATTTATGGAATGGAGTTATGTTTTATAAAATGAGGTCGTATTCCATTTTTCACATTTATAACATTGTGTAGAATGATGTCATGTTTCATAGAATGGGGTCACGTTTTGTAGAATGGGGTCACATTTTTTAGAATGGAGTCACATTCCATGTTTTAGGACATTACCTCATTCCAAGTTTTAGGCTCAGGATTCTAAACCTAAATGTGATCCTGTTCTATTTTTGTGTGACCCCGTTTCGCAAAGTTGATTTTTGGAAAAATGACTAAGTGAAAAAGTTCCCCCATAAGTGGACTCAACTTCTTACACTTACCCAACAACCCAAACTACTTCTCTTCATTCATTTCTTTCTCTTTTTCTGATATCTCTCTAGCTTCACTATAAAATTTTGCCAACTTTGTTGCTCACTTCTTTTCTCTTCTCTCGTGAGGTTATCCCAACTATTTACCATCCTTCTCAAATCTCTTCTTACTCATTCACCGACATAAGTGATTGTATGGTAATTTAAGATTTATATGTCTTAAAACTCACTCCCCTCATACATCAACATTCCAACATCATAAATATATATTACATGTGCACTTACTATTTCATCTTCTCCTTCCAAAACTTCATCCATCAACATTTCTTCCACAATGGTCCTCACCAAGTCATCTTCCACTTCTTGTAACATTTTCATTTTGTAAACTCCTTTTTTTTATTTGCAACATCTTCTAAAGCATCATCAAACTTTAGCACATCTTTGAATTCTTCATTATAGTACTGAAAATATCAACATCATTCTCTTCATTTTTAGATACTATACAAAGTACCTCTTATGCATATGGCTTCCTCATGTCCTCTTGGTAGATTGGTATAACTTTTATCCTCTTGTTTTCATGTTCTATACTATCTACAGGAGATTTACTTTCCCTCTCTCTAATCACCTTCAAGGTCTTATTATTGACCTTCTTTTTCAAGTTTTTCATACTTGAAAACACACACTGGGTAAGTGCAAGAATTTAGGTCCCAATTCAAGAAAAGTTTTCCAGACTATGGAAATGCCAATAGAAACACATACCCATTTTGAAAAAAATGGGTATGTGTTTTAGGCTCAAGCACCTGATCCAAAAATTCAAAAAATTGGTACCCATTTTTTCACAAAATGTGTAAGCATTTTAAAATAGGTAGACATTTTTTTCAAAATGCATGTACGCATTTTGAAAAAATATAAATATTTTTTAAAATTGTGCCTACAAACTCATTTTTACTTAGAGTTATTATATTTATGAAACTGGTACACATTTTTTAACCTGTATGCGTTATTTAAAAGTTGAATTCACTAGTTGCCCTTTGCATTGGGTTTTGAGTTGGGATAGGCTTGTTGGGACCAAGCCTATGCCTTGGATCTACAAATTAATGGCTAAGGCATTGGAACATAGATTTTATGCCTTGCCATAAGTTTTTGAAGGTCTTCTTGATTGAATTTTTTGATGAAACGAAAATCAATTGGACTTCTTACTACTTTGAACTCAAAAAATATAATTTTTGGGTGCATTTCATTAATTTTACTATTTATTATTATTTATTAATCAAACTAGTACATAAACTTGCAATAGTGAGATTTTCCAAATGTTTAATAACTTTTTGTTTTTACATTTTTTATAAAAAAAACTAAATGACATCAATCTACACACAATTCTCTTAAATATTTAAAAAAAATTTGAAAAAATGATAAGTTTTGGTCAATTTATGCTGGTCATACACTAGAGGTTTCTGAGATACTTTACTATCAATAAAAAATAATATATTCAATAAAAAATAAGAAAAAATGTGTTCATCAATATTTTGCCTCTTAGGTATCTTTCATCAAAATGATTTACAAAAACTCTTTTATTTAGGTCTACATGTGGTGGTTGTGCATGCGTGTGGTATGGTCCTGAAATGGACATTTTGAAAAAGTGGTTTGTACAAATGCCTACTAAAAAGAAACTTTTAGCATCTGGGTATTGAATAAATTACATATTTGAAAAGTAGACTTCGAACAATTCATTTATTATTATTGAATTATTTTGAGATATATTGAAAAAATTGATGTCAAAAATTAACCAATTGAGGTAAAATTTGAAAAACACAGAAAACACTTCCCCTTTTTGCCAAAAAGTGAGACTCAACTTCTTGCATCCACCCTACTTAAACATGCAATTAGAAAATAAAATAAGAGACCAACATGTCCTCATGAGTGCCTCCTTCATGGACACCATCCTTTCCTCCTTGTTTCTTCATGTACTTCTCTGAAATGTTCTTTCTTATTTTCTTTCATATTCCCCATAATGAGAACCTCTTTCACCTCTTTAGGTATGCATCTCACTTGTAACAACTTTGTATTGCTCAAACCCCTTGGGATTTTCCTCATACTCTCTTCCTTTTCTCGTAAGGCGTCCATCATTTGCCTTGTATAGGTCATTTCACCTCCTTTCTAATTGGACAACACTATACGTAATCTTAGCTTCTTTCCTTAAGCTACCTTTTCATCAATTTCTCAAAATCATTTCTCATCTCTTTTATTTCTCTTGCAAATTTTGCATCTTGTCCTACCATATTGTCTTTCTTCTTGTCTCTTCTTTTTATACTTTCTTTCTTTTCTTGCTGGTGCATATTTCTTTCTTCTCTCCTATCTTTTTGATACCTCACCTAGCGCTTTTCTCATTTCTCTCTATCAAGTCTTTTGGTACCCAGGTTCTTCTCATAAACTTGTCAATCTGCAACACACATCTTTCCAAGATTATATAAACAAAACTAATTTCTATACTCAAACCCTTGAAACTCTCAACTTCCTCTTCCTAAACCTTTTAGGCTCAGATTCCAAATGATGGGGACAATCTTAGGCATCCATACTTTGATACCACTATTGAGGGCTCACACTCACACACATAAAACTATCACACTCACACACATAAAACTATAACCTCAAACAAAAATAGATTTCTATAGGCTTCCTATCATGGTAGTGACAGGAACCTGATCAGTAAATAACTAAATTATACAATAGAACATATTAATGCCACAAACTCTAAAAGAGATATAGAGAACCAAATTAACCTAAAACTTCAATCAAGGACCAAAGTTCTATAGATATAAATTATAACAAACAACCAATTGAATCATCTAGTAAAGCGTCAATTCCCAAATCAAAATATAAGACTTTAAATACTTATTATTTTTAGAAAAAATTGTCTAAAATCTTTCATTCAGCAAGGAATTGGTTTACCCCCTTTCTCAACTACCTAGTCCTTATGGAGATGGTTTTGTTAACTGTGAAGATACTATCTTACTCTCCTTTGCAATCCTCTCTCTTCCTATCATAGAGGGTCCACTCTTCTCTTTCTCTGCTATGCAGTCCCACTCTCTCTTTTGTGATGCCCTCTTTTTTCCTTTTTATATCTCCTCTCCTATTTTCATCGATCCCATGTCTAGAGCTGATGCCTTAGTTCACAATAGCATTCATATTTCTTATCTCCCTCAAGAAATCTACTTCACTAATTGTAAGCTTTCTTGAAAACATTAAACCAAATTTTCTTATGTGGCCTATTAAGAAGAGTTTTTGAAAACTGTCATCCTGGGGAAATTTATATTCATGAGATATGAAAGAGACACTTGATTTCTTTGTTTGCTTCCATTAGTATTCCTTTTGCATACCTTTTGGTCTTTGTAGTTTCCAAATTATTGGTGTAAGAAAATTGTATGTATTGGCATCAATTTAATGTTTAATTATGAAAAGGAGAAAGAAATTTTGACATCTTAAACCTAGTTTGGATCATTAGGACAAGTTTTCCCATGGGTTCTCTATGATATGCAGTACCAAAAAGAATTGTTTGACATTTTAAAACAAGGAGGTTGCCTTGGCCTCTCTTCAATATAATGAATGAGAAGGAAGTTTGAATCACAAGAAAAAGTTCCTTTTGGTATTACAAATAAAGAGCAAAACAAAGGTACATAATTTGAGGAGTTTGTGCTCCATTAGTTCAAGATATCAACCTTGAAGATACATTATAATACTATCATAATTCCATAAACAAAAACACTATTGCCTCATACACCATAGTATTGGAAATAATTTTTTTGCTTATTTAGATCTAGTCTTTCATGCTTTGGGGATTTCTTGATCTATTGTTCTTATTTATATATTCCTCATAAGTTTGTCTCTTCCATGTGGGAAGAAATGAGCAGATTTGATCTTTGTTCTATACATTGTCACGAGTCCCTCTTTGAGTACAATCACAAACCTGTCTTATAGAATGTCGTCATTGTTGATGCTTGCAAGTTCACTCTTGAACTCAACAAGGCACCTTTTTTATCTTGAAGAAATT
Source organism: Chamaecyparis obtusa (assembly GCA_027943335.1). NCBI lineage: Eukaryota > Viridiplantae > Streptophyta > Pinopsida > Cupressales > Cupressaceae > Chamaecyparis > Chamaecyparis obtusa. The sequence goes on from BSBK01001436.1 coordinate 1,611,434, forward strand.
CTTCATTTCTCTTCTCCTACATAGTCCACAAAATCTCATTAGTCAAAATAATTCAAAACACATTAAGAACAAGAACAAGTTTTTCCATTTTATATATAATGTTGAGGTTGATTTGGCTTCTCTTCTACATAATGCATATAGTACAAGAAGAAAAACAAATATAAAAGATGGATGAAGTTAGATACTAAAAGAAGTAGTGGTTGGGCATGAATCATTTTTCCAAACAAAAATAATCTTGAATGGATGGTAAACTTGGTGAATAATATTATGTTTTAATACCTTAATCTTTTGTCCTTTACACTAGTAATTGGTGTTGTTGATTTGTTCACATTTTATTTAGCTTCATGGAATATATGAGAGTAATATGTAGGTTTCAACTTGAAAAATAATTTTTTAGTGTTAGATTCATTTTAAAGATAATTTCTATTAATTTCTAGAAGTTTAAATCAACATCGTGACAACTTCTAACATATGCTAATATAGATCTAAAAAAAACTACTAAACTAAAAGTATATCTCACCCATTTTACACAGGTATTAAATTCTACTATAATCTATGTTAAATTATAGCTTTATCACTTCTTTTATCAAAGAAATCATTATTTCTAATTGCAAAGGAAAGTAGTCTAGACATTTTTAAATTTGTTAATATCACATAGTTTCATTGTGGGTTCTTCCTTCTTGAAGAGGTTTTTGCAAATTTATTTTACCATGGCTAACATTAACTTTCTGCTTGCATGATATTTCATAAACCATAAAGCTTACAAGTAAATATTCAAGAGAGTGTTACCAACAACTACTATAATTCCTCTAAAAGTTAAGGAAGATTTATTCTTAATTTTTGTTTATAAGAAGAGACATCCACTAATAATTAACACTTGACCTTTTTTATTCAATTGTATTAAATTTGTTTTATGTCATCAGTCAAGCCCTATTTTTTTTTGTAACAAAATTATATCTATAAGAGTTCATATCTGGCTACCTAATCTACATAAAGTGTCACTCTCATATAATTTTTTTTAAAAATGAAATGTAATAGTATGTCCTCATCCATTTACGGAATTAAATTTCTATCCTAAATCCCATTCTCTTTATTGTTGAGAAATCCCATAATTTCTTTCATATTCCTTTAATTTTTTTCACTCACAAGTTTGTAGAGCTTTTAACTTAATAAGATAGTAAGTTGATTTCATTCTTTAAAAAAAATAATCTATGTAAATGGACTTAATACTGATTACTTATAATATGGATAACTTAAAAAGGAATAAATTACTTTTAGAAGAAATGCTTGTATCTTTCTATTAAAGTTTTGAAATGTATAACAATTGATTGTTGAGTTGTAATATTTTTTTTCATATTTATATTGAGCTCCATATGTTTTTAAAATTAAACAAAAATAAAACATTGGTATTATCCCTTACAAAAATATAGCCCAAGCACATAAAATCCACATACCAAAATGAAAATTTACAACAAGGTCAAGAACAAACCATTAACAACACACTAGCAACACAATTAGTAACCCACATCAAGAGAGGGTAGACAACTCACCCACATTGTGGTCCTCGAAGGAGAGGGAGTGACTAAAGAGCATTTTTTCCTTCTCCAATAGACAACCCTCCAAGTGATACTATCACTAGGGTCCCCACTACAAGAGGGAGGAGGTGGTGGAACCCTCTTTATGAGACTATAATCACAAGGAGTGGAGTAGATCAGGAGTATCAATTGGAGGAGGGTCCACATGACCAAAGGGGGTCACACTAGCATTAAGAGGTGGAGTTGGGTACACTGAGTTAGAGGAGACCAAATCAACAATAGGAGAATAAAATTGAGGGTAGTCATCATCAACTTGCCAAGAGTCATCAAAGGAAGAATTAGAGGCTAAGATGGTCAAATGATTATCATTAGAATATTTCTACCAAGTGGTGGCATATTTATGACATGAGAGAGAACATTTTTTAGCCAAATGGCCAGTAGAAAAGCATTGTTGATATTAAAAGAGGATACCCTCATAGTCCAATTATTGTCCATTACCTATCCTCAACCATAAGAACCACATCCCCCAAAAGGGTTGTGGAGATGTCAATGTTAACCAAAATGAAAGGAAAGGTAGAGAGGTGATAGCGGTCATGGCCTCATCCACCTTTAAGAATTGACAAATACAGTTGTTGATGGCCCCAAAACAATAATTCTCCCAAAAATAGATGGGAAGATAGGGGAGACGAGCCCACACTAGACACAAACTAAGTGGCTCAGTAAGAGGGTTAAAGGATTTTTTCTAGAGTTTAGATAAGAGAGAGTGAGTCCCCCAAACCCATAGTTTTCTCAACATCGAATATTGAAATATTCAAACAAGAAAAAAACAACAAAGAAAAGGCCCTTTGCACAAGGGAAAAACTCAATGTTACTAGAAACTAAGGATCTCCAAGAATCTATCACCTAATGATGAAGATCTAGAAGAAAATGCCCGAAACAAGTAAATCCAAAAACCAACCCATAACATTTTTATAAATGTACATTATCCACCACATCCAAGTCACACACCACCACAGGGGGTGTCTTGGCATATGTAAGAGGTTGATATTTCTCTTTTGAAGGAATAGTTGCATTATATTTGGAAATAGGAGCAAAGATCCATCTACCAACAATAGAGTGAGGTATTTTTGGGGCACCCCCTCATTCACAACCTTAGCAGACCTAGATCCAAGTCTCTTAAGAATATTGTCTAGTGAGCACCACACTAGTAGAAACCCTTCCACCAGAAGTTCCAACAACATCAATTCAATAACCCCTGAATCATTCATTGCCAAAGTAGCACCCAACAAAGATCCCAGCCAAAGGACAAAGGGGTCTAGGCAAGAGCCAGAGATGAAAAATGTTGGTATCTCCTGGTACTCTTGTAAGCCCTCATCAACACCCACAACTACTTTAGGAGATGCAAATGCTAGTGTTATTGTAGAAGTGGCAACACAAATTGGGTTGTTAAAAAATGATCAAGTGGGAAGAAACATTGGCAATGCCATTGGAGCCATCTTAAAATTGATCTCCATATGTTGTTAGATAAATAGGAATGAATTAAATCCAAGTTTTGAATGCAAAAAAAAAAATTAATTGGAATATGAGGAAGGAACTTAATGTATCTTCAAAAAGATCCTCATTACTTTTGAGAAGAGAATATAAAATGAAATTGAAGCCAACAAGGCCAAGATTCCTTTTTTTCATTGACAATCCTTGTAACTCAAATAACGTGTCTATAAAAAGCAATCTAAAGGCCTAAAATTTAATAAACTATTAATTAAAATTTTCTACATTATTTCAAATGTATTTTTCAAATTCTAGATAAGTTCATTATGTAATTTTTCTTTCTTCATTGGGGTGAAAATTGTGTTCAATTTATTTTTTACTCTCGGTATTATAGGTTGATCCTTCCAATCACAAATACAATGAGAAGAACAACATATATAAAAAGACGACGAACTAATGCTAAGAAGGCATTGGATAATCTTAATATGATTGATAAGAAAAAAGAAAAAAATACATGCTAGGGCTTAACAAACCTAAGACCTAAAAACATTAGACAACAAGATAATATTGTACAAAAGGTTGAACTCAAGTTAAATACCCTCACAATATAAATACACACATGTTATATGCACTCCCAAAAGCACAAATATTTGACTATAAGTAAAATATAGTATTTGTGGAAATACAATAAAGGTTATGATATTGATTTGTGGGAGTATGACTACGACATGTATACTAATATAATGGTTGAAATGTTATCCTTCTCAAGAATTGATAGATATAATATTTTTAGGTCAAATATCAATGTCACAAATTATTAATTTTAGGTTGAGTATCAATGTCATATGGGTGTGTAGTTTCAACATAAGACTTAAATGAGTGACATTACTTTTTATCAACCTCTTAAATGCTCATAATGTCATCTCAACAAAACCATCATGTATATATTCTAAATGGTCTGCGACATGATATTAGGTGGAGACATTTCATTCAAAGTCATTAAAACTTTGGGGAAAATGTCACTTATCTTACAACCATCTACAAATTTAGAACTGACAATTATAGAAGATTTAAATGATTTCTTAGCCACATTTACTAACAATATGATTGTATATAAAAAGACAAAATCAAAGTGGCAATTAAATAGAATATGTATGTATTATTTATATACAAAAAAATGTAACAAATTGTATATAGTATTTCAAAATTGTATACATAAAAAGTACTATTTTATACATAAGCTATTGTTAATTTAATTAATGTATTTTGTACACATCAAATTATACACTCTAACATATTAACTTATTTATAATTTTCTATCGGCATAATCATTTATCTTGTGCAAGTGCCAAGTGAGAAGTGATACTAGGTAAACAAGATATTATATGCCCATTACACTTTTACCTATTGATATCCAACCAACTAAACCTCATGATATATAAGAATAAATTTTTTTCCAAGTAAGCCCTTCTTTTTAGTTTGCTGTTTAGATATCCACTTCTAATCAAATGATTTTTCATTCATTCAAAAATGATTTATGGTATCTATTGATTATTAGACCACTCTATTTAACTATTATACTTTTCACATATTAGACAGCAATTAGAAATTCTTATCTAAAAAAGAAAAGAAAAAAGTGATAAATAATTATCATACATATACAATAAGATAACTCTTGTTAATGAACGAACTAATGTAAGGAAAGGTGGTGCCCACTGAGAGAGTTCCCACCTGCAACAGAATAACTCTGTTTGCTTATCCATTCTGCAAGTTAGGTGTTCACACGTTTTCTAATAAAGATCAAATCACCATGACTGCAATGCATTCTTCTCAATAGACGTTTCTTTCATTCTTGCTGGTCTCGATATTAATACAAGTACCAATATTAATGAAATTACTACCTTCATAATGGTGTCTTAACGAATTCATCAACCCGAGTAATGGTGACAGATGCAGGAGAAAGAAATAAATAACTGCATGGAGTTCGACCATCAAAAACTCCAACTCATCAACCCAAGTATTATTACCAGTATTCCAAGGAAGATGAGATCAGCATGGCTGCAATCTCTGGAGGGAAAGCATGTTCTGATAACAGGTGGGTCAAGTGGGATTGGGCTTGCCATTGCCAGAGAAGCTCTCTCTCAAGGAGCATTCGTCACACTTTTGGCCAGAAGCTCCACTAAACTGGAGAAAGCAGCACAAAATCTTGCCAAAGATGGTGATACCAAACATAAAATACTAACCAAGGTTTATCTCATTCCTTCATTTCAAGCTTATCTCAAGACTTAAAAATCTTGAGATCTGATCTGATTTTTGTTTTTGAATAGGTTGCAGATGTGTGTGCGTATGAAACTTTGGCAAAGGCAATAAAGGAGTCTTTTCAATGGAGGGCTGTTGATGTGCTGGTTTGCAATGCAGCTGCTGCCAAAATTGCACTTATGGATGAGAGCAGGATTGAAGATCTGCATGCCATGATTCAAACTAATTTGACAGGGGTCGTCAATACTTTGCATGTGGGGATTCCATTGATGAAGCAGAGGAGTGCTCAAACACCCATGTCAATTGTTCTTATGAGTTCTCTGATAGGCCTGGTATGTTATGGGTGAAACTTTTTGTTTGCTTTTTACTTATAAGCTTCATCTTGGACTGATTTGCACGCTTCATTTTATGAATTGTGCATTTCAGTTCAAAGCTATCTATGCCAAGCAAGCATGTGTTTTAAGGATTTTAACCTTTGTACCATGGTACTTGATTTCTATTATCATATACAAACAAGTTATTAACTTATCTTATAAATAGATCTAGTCTCTGAACATGTTTAAATAGTTGTTATAGTATGTATCGATTCAATGTCTAATCATTTTAACAATATTTTATTAGAAATTGTGATTTTCAAGTTATTAGTATGGATGTTGACTATCTATAATTGAATGAAATGTATTCTTTAGATCTCAAAAGCTACAAATCATGTGATGCACAAGTATCTAGCTCTTTTGTTTTTCCCTTTTAGATACCTCAGCAAGCAAACAATGTGTTCATATGGCACCATATTTGATGATGTGACCTTCAAACCATAGTTATAAGTAGTGGACTTGTCAAGTGACCACCTATAAAATTGACATGGATTTGAAAGTTTCCACATATGATTTTGAGAAGTGTAAAATTAGGATGCTCAACTACTCGGTCCTCTCTCCTAGATTGTTCAAACATTTATGTTTTTCTTGGTTGTGTTGTTCTTTATGCAGTATACTTTGTATGGTAACGCTGTATATACTGCAACCAAACATGCTCTCAAGGGACTTGGAGAAACTCTCAAGCTTGAATTAATGCCTTATAATATTCGAATTAGCATAATCTTTCCAAGATATGTGGAAACCCCTATGCTTGATTACTGTAAGTAGCCTTAATTTTATCTTAATGAAATCAAGCTTTGATTTTTATTATCTTGTAAATTTAAAATTAAATATAAATAGACAATTTTTGTTATGACCACTATTTCCTATTCTAGATCATGCTTGATTTCTGAGAATTGTGTGTATATAATTGATTTTTTAGGTTTAATAATAAATTATTAGAAATTTTTAATTTTATATTTAAATGAACGTAATATTTATTTTAAAATTCAATTGTATCATATTTCTAGCATTAGCATATAGGATAACATTATATAATTTTATTTCTTACTTTATTATGATGATGAATTATATGTTTGTGTGAAAAAATATTCTAAAATAAAAATTATAATATTATTTCAAACTACTACTTTTATTTTTTTTATTTTATTACTTAGTCATCATCAAAACATGTGTTTTAGATTGTAAGATAAGATCTTCTTAATTTAAATCCTTATCTAAATAACATAATAGACTAACATCTAAAATGTTCCCACTTGAATATTCTTTAAGTTATCTTGATCTTGTTTTATTTTTATGTTCTCAATTTATATAGGTGGCATGGCAGATGACAAAGATATCTTGCAGATTATTAAGGCCACAACTTTCTATAATCGAAGTCAAGCAGAGAAGCCTGAACATGTTGCAAAATATACATTAGAAGGAATAAAGAATGGAACCTTTCTTGTCACTGGCCAATTCATTGGTCTGGCCTTATCGACATTCTCTCGTGGACCTATGCCCGCAGACTCATTTGGAAGAGCTTTGGTTGAATTGATATTATTTATTCCTATTAGACTTTTTAGCCTCTTAGCATCTTTTTATGTCTATTACACTATAAAACGTAGAAGTAATAAGAAATGTTAGAATATTTTGAGAAGAAGAAAAACTAAATTATATATAAATTTTATGTATTTGTTATTGTAAAAATAATATTGCTACCTTTTTAAATTATAAATAAATGTAATGGTAAAAGTTGAAAGTTATTTATTTTTTATTTTTATTTAGAATCATTTTCATTGGGTATTCTTAATGCAATGTTTAGTGTATAAGAAGTATATTAAAGTTTAGAAATTGGAAAGCAATGTGATCCTTACTCGATTTGATCTACACATGTATTCTAGGCACAAATCTTGACTCATTGATTATCCTAGTTCATTTTCACGATCATAAAATTAATTTTCGGGTTACAAAAGTAAGATTTGAACTTTCAAAACTCAAATTTATATTTTGGTCCTCATTGGCTTCCTCCAACTAGCCATTATGAGCCAACCAAAGCACAAAATTATTGACTTGTGTAATAGGTTATTATATTTGAGAACACACCTTAGTCTATTTTCATTGTCTAAACAATCAAAGGATCATTAAGGAGAGCATCTCAACATGATCACACAAGATATATCCATGGTATAGTTAGTTCACCATCATTACACCATCTCCTTGCATCACCTTAGAAATGAAGTGTTCATGGTTTCTTATTGTCTTCTATCCTTGTTCCAAAATATTTAAAGTGAAACACAAGGGCTTGACCAAGGAAGAATATCCTTACATAGTAAACTCTTGAAAGGTGTTGTTGAATACCAACAATAAGCTCTTGTAGGTCATAAAAATCATGATGATAAGATCATAGAACTTTACTAAATAGTATAATTAAAATACCTATGGTTCATATTCATACACTAGGTGTACATCCATAGAAGTGAATCATAGAATCAAAAATAGATTTTGGAGATTCAAAAGTATTCATTTAGTATTACAATATGGATCTAATAAATTAATGAGTTGATTCCTAATACTTGGCACAATAATATCTCTATCAAATTTTAAATCAAATATTTTTATTGATTTTCTTTACTATTTGAACATTTAATTTAGTATATTTATGAATTATAATTCCTTAAACTAGGGTTAAACTAGAGTTAATTTCTTGATGATGTTAAATTGTTATTATTCTCTTATTTGTTTGTATCTAAGATGTGTTACTTTGTTATACATTTGTTGGTGAGCCTAACTTATATTACATCCTTAGGAATTTTTTCCTTTTAACATTTTAATCATTTTTTAATATATATCTTTCATTTGGATTTGATTAGGTTTTAGATACCCATCTATAATATTCCTTGTCACATTTTAAAAAGGTTTTAATAGTACTATATCATACAATGTCCCTTTAATATTTACCATACTTATCTGTGGGCCTTACTTTAAGGGTGTCATCATTGAATTATAATTTGTTAGCAAGTTTGAAGCTTTCTCTTAATAAAATACTCCTATATATAAACACCATATCACTCATTTTCATATTGTTTAAGGTGTGAGAGTTACGTTAATCAAGAAATCCTATTTCCTAAAGATGTAAAAGTAATGTCTTGTTAATGACTCGTCAAAAATATTCATAGGGTCATGTTTAAATATGAAAATAATGGACCCACGAATGTTTTCTATGGAAAGATGGGGCTTTTTTATTTTCCTTTTGAAGTGGATATAATTATAGGCTACATATGAATAAGAAAGTGTGATCATCAATTCTTCCTATATCAAGTGGTTTGTATTCCTATGAGAATGGTAATTAGTTTGAGCTTCTTCCCTCAAAATTGTACTAGTATTCTTAAATTTCCTTTATACTATATCAATAACTTCTTTAGATGAAATATGTCATAAAGAATTACCCCAATTTCCTTGTAGTGTGATCTTGGTAGACAACAATAATGATATTATTCCTATTTGAAATGCACACCTAGATATATATAGTTACCAAAAAAAATGGGGTTTGGGTACACTTTGAAATGTAGGTTAAAAAGTGCAGCGTGTTTCAAATTATCCAATTTCTTATAAAATATGGTGTGTGAAATCTAAAGAATGTACTTAAAAGGTCAAATGTTAAGAAATAAATTGCAAAATAGAAGAATAATACTAAATATATTCTATATACTTGATAATAACGTGTCATTTTGAGGGAGTATCATCCTAATGAGCTTGATGGAGAAACCTCCTAGACACACGCACACACACACACACACACATGTATGTGTGTGTTTGTATGTATGTATGTATGTATGCATGTACATATATGTATGTAAATATATATATGTACATATATATACATATATACTTTCATATATGTATGTATGTACATATACATATAAATACACATGCAAATATATATGTATGTATGTATGTATGCATATGATTTAGATATGATTTCTCAATTGAATCGATGTGTTTTCAAATGATGGGGGTAAGATTGATTTTATACCTCTCCCTAGCATTTCAGGTTTGAAATTTTAAAGAAATCAAACATGGGAGAAGTTTTACCATTCATGCAAACTAAATGTTGAAACATTTGAATTTAGGCCCTGCTTATCAGAACAAGGTCACCTTGGAAGACTCTTTTTAGGACTACATGACCTCAGGTGTGTGTGTGTGTGTGTATACCTACACACATATACATACATACATTCGTACATTCATATATATGTGTAAGTATGTACACACACACACACACACACACATGAGTGTCACTACTACATTTGGGGCGAAATTTCAATAGACACTTCCAACGGGTAAATTTTTTTTAATGAATTTGTTATTTTTTTAAAAAAAATAGGCCCTGATGATGTCGGTATTCTGATGGGTTTTAAAATGACCATCGAAATTCTGATAGTTTCCGATAGACATAAAAAAAAAAGTGAAGCGCCAAATTATTTTTATTTCAATTGGCATAGGAAAGGAGTGGGAGAAAACGAGTTGGGTGAATGTGAGAGAAGGTATGTGATTTCTTCATCTTATGAGCCTCTGGCATCATATTCGACTGCAAATTTCATATGCATTGCATTTTATTTGATCATGAATGCTCTCTGAAATGACCGCATTCTACTAGTATCATGCCCTAGCTGGTGCTTTATCTCTATTATTTGATGTTACTAGTGTCATGCCCTAGCCTATGCTTTAACTCCATTATTTGATGTTATTGGTTCTTGTGCTCAAGGATAACCATTTTTTTGAAATGTTGACTGTGGTTATCAAATGGACAGCCTGTGAGCTTCTAGCTAGGCATCATTTGTATTGATAGCTTAGGGCATCAAATGTATTGGTATATCATTGATAGTTGAGACTTTGTTAAAATGAAATAGGACAAAGAATGATTTTGAGTTAGTTTCTCTATTTTGATCCCTAAGTTGCTTACAACCCTAGGTTAGTATATGCAGATTTATGAATGCAATTGCAGGATACATAACAGTCAATAATTTACAAGAAATCCATGCATCCAATTTGAAAAGAAATTAATACAAATAAATAGGGTCCTCGAATGGCCCAGTCATCTAGACCTTGACTGTCCCCTCAACCAGTGACCCTTCAAAATTGGGTTATCATGCAATCAGTGAGTGATCCTTCATTCTCCTAGTCTGCCCTACATCCAAACATATTGGAAATACACAATACAATGATAAAAAGCCTTTCACAATCCCCCTTCCCTCAAGGAACACTATCAACATCTAGACCTTGACTGTCCCCTCAACCAGTGACCCTTCAAAACTGGGTTATGATGCAATTAGTGAGTGATCCTTCATTCTCCTAGTCTGCCCTACATCCAAACATATTGGACATACACAATACAATGATAAAAAGTATTTCACAATCCCCCTTCCCTCAAGGAACACTATCAACATCCGAACCTTGATTGTCCCCTCAACCAGTGACCCTTCAAAACTGAGTTATCATGCAATCAGTGAGTGATCCTTCATTCTCCTATTCTGCCCTGCATCCAAACATATTATAAATACACAATACAATGATAAAAAGTCTTGTACAATCCCCCTTCCCTCAACAAACACTATCAACATCCAGACCTTGACTGTCCCCTCAACCAATGACCCTTCAAAATTGGGTTATCATGTATGACTCTCATAAACTCCAGATTTCATGACCAATAAAGATGTCTTTTGTCTTAGGCCTAATGCCATAGACTCCTACACTTTTTTCTTCTACAAATCCACATAATCATTTTTACCAAAAGAAATAATGTTGTTCATTTCATCAACATTACTAGGAAGTTGTGTAAAAGTGAAAGTTTCACCATTCTTATGCACAATATACACATTTTCAAAACCATAATGAATTGTCCTTCTAGATGCTTGCCATGGCCTTCCCAAAATTATATGACAACATGTCATAGGGACTATATCACACAAAAATCTATCAACATACCCTCCAATGGAAAAATAAACAGAAGCGTGTTCCTTTATTACAATGTTTTTTTAATTATTCATCCAAGATTCCTTATATGGTCTATCAAGTGGAAAAAATTTCAAATTCAATTTTTTTACCATTTCATAAGATACAAAATTATCAAAAGAACTACAATCTATTATCTCAAAATAATTGTATGATTGATGTCCCACTTCTCGACAAGTAAACCACTTACCTGTGAAGATACCACTACCTTCTCCTGAACCAGATCTACCTCATCCTCTTTGTCCTTGCCTTGCATCCACAATTTGTTCCTTACCTTTGTCAGCATTTTTCTGACCTTGTGCCTCATTAAATTTTCCACCTCTACCTTGGTTTGAACTTCCTCCACTATTCTCTTGTCTCTCTTGTATTCTTCTTATATTTTCCTCAACCTTCTTGGCTATTTTGTAACATTATTCCATAGATCTAGGGGTAGAAAGACTAAGTTCATCTTGTATATTAAACCTTAGTCCCCCAATGTATCTTGCAAGTTTCTCCTCAACATATTCCTCATGTTGTACTCTAATAGCCAGCTTATAGAATTCCTCAATGTACTTCTTCATATCCATGTCTTTTTGTTTAAGACCTTGCATCTTCTTGTACAACTACACCCTATAGTCATTGGGAAATTTTTTGCCTTCATCTTCTCCATCATACTATACCATGATGTAATCTTGGGCTTCTCATTCTTCCATCTTTTAGCTTGATCAATCAGTGAGTGATCCTTCATTATCCTGGTCTTCCCTACATCCAAACATATTGGAAATACACAATACAATGATAAAAAGTCTTTCAAAATCCCCCTTCCCTCAAGGATCACTATCAACATTTGGACCTTGACTGTCCCTAGCCTCAACTAGTGACCCTTCAAAACCAGGTTATCATGTAATCAATGAGTGATCCTTCATTTTCCTATTCTACCCTACATCCAAAGATATTGGAAATACACAATACAATGATAACAAGTCTTTTACAATCCCCCTTCCCTCAATGAATATTATCAACATCTGAACCTTGACTGTCCCCTCAACCAGTGACCCTTCAAAACTGGGTTATCATGCAATTAGTGAGTGATCCTTCATTCTCCTAGTCTGCCCTGCATCCAAATATATTGGAAATACACAATACAATGATAACGCATGGAAATCCTTTAATGAATCTCAGTCACTGGTAATGCATGGATAGTCAAACCAGTAGTCTCCAAAGCATTCAATAAGTGAATATGAATGTTTGAAAACTTTCCTCTCAACTTCCCCAACCACTCCTAATCGGTTAGAGGGATATTTCTAGAATCTCCACTATTCCTATCCTTACCAAAAATTCTTAAACATACTTTATCTGATATGATAATAACATGCTAAACTGAACCAATGGCATGTTCTTCATGTGGTACAAGGAAGATTTCTATCAAATCTTCCTTCGTGCAAGCTGAGCGTGAGAGAAGGTATGTGATTTCTTCATCTTTGATTGGTATCTTTGACGAGAAATGTCTTTCAAGCCTCTAGCATCATATTCAACTACAAATTTCAAGTGCGTTGCATTTTATTTGATCATGAATGCTCACTGAAATGACTGCATTCTATTGGTGTCGTGCCCTAGCCCATGCTTTATCTCCATTATTTGATATTATTGGTGCTTGTCCTCAAGGATATCAATTCACTATTTTGAAATATTTGGATTCACATTTGTTGATATTACAATTCATATTATGTTTAAGAAGTTTTAGTTTCTAAACACTCAACTAATCCCTCTAATCGATTAGGAGTGGTTGGGGAAGTTGAGAGGAAAGTTTTCAAACATTCATATTCACTTATTGAATGCTTTGGAGACTATTGGTTTGACTATCCATGTGTTAATGTTTAGAAGAGATCAATAAAGTATTTAAAGACATTCTTACATGTTTGGAGAGGTTTGAGAGGCACTTATCATGACTATACCCTCACAAACAAGAGCATAGACTGGTTTTACTAAGTTTCCTTTCTCTAATTTGAGGTTTCCTTTCTCTACTGCAGGGGTACAGTCTGAGGGTTCATTGATAAAATGATCCTTTGAATGGTTACTATAAATATGAATTATTTGATATAGCATATTTCTCATTTTACTTGAAGTTTGGAATAACTTGTGCAAGGGTGAAAGTACTTTTGATCGTTTTGGTCATGACTATTCCTCTACACAGTCAGGAAATGTAATTGTCTAGTGATTATATGTAATGTTGAATGGATTAAATGCCTTATTCTTGGTAGAAGTGAATGGAAGGAATATTTTTGGTGTTAAGTTTCTTTTATTATTGAATTCAATGGTTTCCAAGATGTGTTGAGGAGTTTGCTCCTTGTTTAATGTTAACCGTTCCTGCACAATCCACTCATACAACACTGAAATGTTGTGTGATTGAGAATTTCATACAACTGGTCCTTTGGCATGTATTAAACAAAATAGAATTTTTAGCATATTATTATCATTCTATTTCTTTTTTGTAAACATGTCATTGGTTCAGTTTTGTAAAAAAAAAATTATGTTAAATTTTTTTACAAAATAGATTACAAAATACTCTTCAAAACAAAGGAAAAACTTAGCAAATTCAGTCTAACTCATTGTAGATGAAGGAACAGTCATGCTAATAGTTCCTCTAAGTCTTCCAAAAAAATTATTGAACTCCCCTAAAGTCCTATTGGATCCCCAAATTGCTTAATCCAATCAACTTACATCAGGATCATGAGAAACTTCAAAGGATTAAAAACATTACTTGGGACAGTCATTGGTTTTACTAGTCAAAATGTAAGGAACAAAATTTTTAAGTGGTCACAATACATTCAACAATGAAATGAATCCCCGGAGATTGCTTACTATTCCATCCTTGAATTTAGAAACTAAAAGAATAAGTAAAGAAGCCTTTCAACAATGCATAACACAATGGACTTGCAGATTTAAACTTCTATTTTTATTGAATCTCTATTCCTTTCGTACACTCCAAGCTTAAGTCTGTCATACAATGACTTCCAAAGGTTACATATAACTCCATCACAACTTCCCAAACCATGAAGAACATAGGTGAAGAACTTGATGGTTTCATGCTTTAATCTTTAAGAACTTGATCAAGAACATAGGTTTTAATGAAATATCAATTTGATTTACAAAGTTTATGTTCTTTACAAATTTGAAAGGCTCTAATACTTACTAGGGAAAATGTGGATGTGCAACCTTATTCTTTTACTACTAAGTCTCTAATTTTTGGGCATATTGATTATAAGTACTTGACATATATCACAAATTTTGCTAATTAAGGTTGGCGGGATGATTACGCCTATCTTGAAAAAAGATTGTCAAATCATTATGCTTTCAAATCAATTACCTATCGACATATCCCTTGCGAGGGAGAGAAGCCAAACACATAAAGAACATGCACATAAAGACGACAACTGAAAAACTTAAATGGAATACACCAAGAAGTACCAAATGATGAATGCTCAATTGTTGTAATGGAAAAGCATTAGAACCGTCCATTTGTAGAACTTGATTTTCTAGTCTAAATGATTTTTCTATAGTCGTAATGATTTTTCTAGAACTTGATTTTCTAGTCTTAATGATTTTTCTATAATCCTAATGATTTTTCTATAGTCTTAATGATTTTTCTTTCGTCCTAATGATTTTTCTACAGTCTTAATGATTTTTCTTTCATCCTAATGTTTGTTGCTATTGATAAATTAGGCCTTGAATTTGAATTTTTGTTCACTATTTTATTTTAGCTTAATATTTCATTCATTTTTCATATACACAGAGACTACACATGTTGATAAAAAATGAGCTATTTGATTAAGGTTAACTATTCATGATTGTAAATAGTCAATATTTCTGATGGTACTCCTTGGTGTATTCCATTTTAAAATAATAATGTTTCTATGGCTATGATAAATGTCCCTTTGTGTTGAGAATATTAGAGTTGAAAAAATGGTTGCAAAAAAATCATCCTTCTTCCACCAACATTATAGTCAATGTACAAGTAACGAGTCATTCCATTCAAGAAAGACCATGTCTAACAATATCAACCTAGAACAAAATAAGGATTATGCAGAATTTTGTGATTGAATCTTCTATTAGAGCCACTTCATATGCACAGGTGATGAACATGCATATTTTTCTGAGTGCTATTGGGAGCTTACCTAGAAACACATGTACTATTGTGAAAATCACCACAAATATATTTGTTGTTGGGTCTAGCTCCCAGTATTGCTTGGTCAAATATGCATGTTTTTCACCTATGCATATACCTTCTATGATCAACTCTTATATGCACAAGTGATGAACATTCAGATTTTCCTAAGCAGTACTTTGAGTAGTCCTCCAACACATGTAATATTGTGAAAATCATCACAAGTCCATTTGTTGGAGGGCTACTCATAGTACACATGTTTGGAGGATTGAAGGAAACAAGAGAATTTGAAGAGTCACGAGTCTTAATATTGTACTTAATATAGCCAAGCTTCATTCAATGGTACAGTCAAACATGAAACAAACCATTCTTAAACCAGATTAAACTAGTAAACCAAAGGAAATACTGATTATAAGTAAACTAGTAAACCAAAGGACATGCTTTTACTACTAAGTCTCTATTTGTTGGGCATACTGATTATAAGTACTTGACATATATCACAAATGTTGCTAATTAAGGTTGGTGGGATGATTACGCCTATCTTGAAAAAATACTATCAAATCCTTATCCTTTGAATGGTTACTATGAATATGAATAATTTGATATAGCATATTTCTCACTTTACTTGAAGTTTGGAATAGCTTGTGCAAGGGTGAAAATACTTTTGATCATTTTGGTCGTGACTGTTCCCCTACACAGTCAGCAAATATAACTATCTAATGATTATATGTAATGTTGAATGGATTAAATATTTTATTCTTGGTAGAAGTGAATGGAAGGAATAGTGCTGGTGTTAGGTTTAATTTATTATTGATTTCAATGGTTTCCAAGATGTGTTGAGGAGTTTTCTCCTTTTTTAATGTTAACTGTTCCTGCACAATCCACTCATACAACAGTGAAATGCTATGTGATTGACAATTTCATACAACTGGTCCTTTGGCGTGTATTAAACAGAATAGAATTTTTAGCATATTATTATCATTCTATTTCTTTGTTGTAATCATGCCATTGGTTTAGCATATTATTATCATTCTATTTCTTTGTTGTAAACATTCCATTGGTTCAGTTTTGTAAATTTATTTTCGTGTTAATTTTTTTGTCTATTTTTTCCATTTGATAACCACAGTCAACATTTCAAAACAATGAATAACATCAAATAATGGAGATAAAGCATGCACTAGGGCACGACACTAGAAGATTAAAACTAAACCAATGGCATGTTTACAACAAAGAAATAGTATGATAATAATATGTTGAAAATTCATATTCTGTTTAATACATGCCAAAGGACCAATCCCAACAATTCTTAAACAATAAAGTATGTTTAAGAATTGTTGGGAGTAGTTTTCAAATATTCATATTCACTTACTGAATGCTTTGGGACTAGTGGTTTGACTGTCCATGCATTACCACTGACCGAGATTCATTAAAGGATACAAAACCCTTCATTTTGGGTTATTGTGTGTGGATTCAAATGTAGGTTTGATTTGGTTAATGTTTAGAAGAGATCAATAAACTATTTAAAGACAATCTTACATGTTTGGAGAGGTTTGAGAGGCACTTATCATGACTCTACCCTCACAAATAGTGGCATAGAATGGTTTTACTAAGTTTCTTTTCTCTATTTTGAGGTTCTCATTGCTAAAGTGGACAAAGACTATGTTAGGCTAATAAAATATGGGGATTCTCTTTACCACTGCAAATCTTTGAAGGTTGCTGCACTTTGATAGATGTGGATGTGCAACCTTATTCTTTTACTACTAAGTCTTTGTTTGTTGGGCATACTTATTATAAGTACTTGACATATATCACAAATGTTGCTAATTAAGGTTGGCGGGATGATTATACCTATCCTGAAAAAGAACTATCAAATCTTTATGCTTTCAAATCAATTACCTATTGGTGTATCCCTTGTGAGGGAGAGAAGCCAAACACGTAAAGAACATGCACATAAACATGACAACTGAAAAACTTAAATGAAATACCATAAGAAGTACCAAATGATGAATGCTCAATTGTTGTAATGGCAAAGCACCATAATCGTCCATTTGTAGAGCTTGATTTTCCAGTCTAAATGATTTTTCTATAGCCGTAATGATTTTTCTAGAACTTGATTTTCTAGTCTTAATGATTTTTCTTTCATCGTAATGTTTGTTGCTCTTGATAAATTAGGCCTTGAATTTGAATTTTTGTTCATTATTTTATTTCAGCTTGATATATATTTTATTCATTTTTCATATACACAAAGACTACACATGCTGATAAAAAAATGATCTATTTGATTTAGGTTAACTATTCATGATTGTAAATGGTCAATATTTCTGATGGTACTCCTTGGTGTATTCCATTTTAAAACAATCATGTTTTTATGGCTATGATAAATGTCCCTTTGTGTTGAGAAAATTAGAGTTAAAAAATTGGTTGTTCAGTGTCTGTGTATCTGTAGGTTGCAAACAAATCATCCTTCTTCCACCAACATTCTAGTCAATGTACAAGTAACGAGTCATTCCATTCAAAAAAGACCATGTTTGACAATATCAACCCAAAACAAAATAAGGAGTATGCAGAATTTTGTGATCGTATCTACCATTAGAGTCACTTCATATGCACAGTTGATGAACATGCATATTTTCTTGAGTGCTACTAGGAGCTTACCTAGCAACACATGTATTATTTTGAAAATCACCACAAATCTCTTTGTTGTTGGGTCTAGCTCCCAGTATTGCTTGGTCAAATATGCATGTTTTTCACCTGTGCATATACCTTCTATGATCAACTCTTATATGCACAGGTGCTGAACATTCAGATTGGCCTAAGTAGTACTATGAGCTTTCCTTCCAACACATGTACTATTTTGAAAATCATCACAAGTCCATTTGTTGGAGGAAATCTCACAATACACATGTTTCGAGGTCTAAAGGAAACAAGAGAATTTGAAGAGTCACAAGTCTTAAGATTGTGGTATATTTTGGAAAATGAAGAGTGGAAAGAAGATGATATTCCTTAGATCATGGATGGACACAATTTTGTAGACTTTATTGATCTAGATATCTTGCAGAGGCTTGAAGAACTAGAGAGGGAAGAAGGGCTTAGAATGGCAGCTGAGGGTGATGAGGATGATGAGATGGGGGAAGTGGAGTTGAATCCTAATGAAAAGGAAGCTCTGGCTGCAATTAGGAAGAAGAAGAAGATGCTTATCATCGAACACAAGTTGAAGAAGAGTACTACAAAGAGCATGCCTACCATACCAAGGAAGTTTGACAAGAACAAGGAATATGGCTTAAACAGAATGGGAAGACATCTTTCTAGCCTAGGCTTGGATCCTTTGAAGTTTGGTGATTGTGGATAAAATATATAGATCTGTCTAGTGATGCAAAATTAACTTTTTTAAGCCTTACCCTTGTTGTTTCAAATATATCATTTGGGTACACACAGAGGGCATAGAAATTAGGGTATGCATAGTTCATTTATGGGATTTTTCTTGGAAAGCTAATTTCTCATCTGTCATCTACATTATTATGAAGCTAATTACCAAAGGATCTAGGCCTAGGCTAGAAATATGTCTTCTCAAACACATAAAAATATGCACATAAACACTATAGCTGAGAAACATAAATGTAGATTTCACAATAGCTGAGAAGCATAATTGTAGGCATCATGGTCATAATTTTTTGGAGACAACGTAATTGAGTTGTATACCCAACCAATGGAGAGAAACTTCTGCACCTCCAATTCCAAATTGAATACATTTGTGTTGGAGGACCTTGTATTCATGAGCAATAGATGTAGTCAACTTGGAATCGGAGGTGCATGAGTTACTCTCCATCATCTGGGTATACAACATAATTGATTTGTATACCCAAATGACCCAAAGCAACTACTGCTCCTCTGGTTCTAGAGGAGTAGTGGTTGCTTTACATCGTCTGGGCATACCACTCAATTATGTTGTCTTCAAAAACTTGTGACCATGATGCCTACATTTATGTTTCTCAGCTATTATGTCCCAGGACCCCATATGACCCTTTACGACCCCTAAGAATACACATCTTAGAGGTCATACAATGTCATAAAGGGTCATAAGAGGCTCCTAAGAGGGGCCAAATGAGCTTCCACCTTCACGTGGCTGGCCCTGTTAAGTAGAGAATGTTAAACTATTCTCAAAACAAAGAAAAGCTCAATAATTTAAGATCTCAGTCCACGGAGATGGTGAAAAATGACGGGGATTAATGCTGGAGAGTTTTTAGATACTAAGAAGACGTATATGTAGTGGAGGCTAGAAGGGATTTTTTTGGAGATTTGCTAGATGTGGAGATTTTCTAGAGAGGGTTTCCAAATTGAGTACCAGTGTAGAGATGATAATTCAGTACTGCATCTATAAAACCTTCTCAAATATCCCTTTTTTGGCCTCCACTCATACCTCTTCTCAGAATCTAGAAACTTTGGATACTATTTCTCATCCATCCATGAAATGTGCTAGTGATCATATAAAATTACTTTTGTGAGACTGGGATCAATTATGAGAAGGTAAACAACAAGATAATTTTATTGTATCTTTCATTTCTTTTATCCATTCATATTTTCTGCTTTCTCTTATATTGGATACTGTGCAGTGTACATAAAGGCAAGGCGGTGATTATTCTCAACGATCGACAGGTATAAGTCTTCCAGCCCTTACCTAGTAGCTAGGACTAAAGATAGAAGAGCTAAAGAGACCATCATAGTTGGTCTTTGTCCTTGGTCCATATACTGACAAAATATTTAACCTTTCATTAGCTCATCAAATGCAGTGATTTGAAAGAATTTAATGGATGATATTTTCATGTATAACGTATATTATTTTAGTTTGACAGTGAATGAATTTATCTACTTCACACACTTGTATACATCAAGCACAACCATAAAGAAGCATCCCCTCCCATGGCTTGAGTAATGTAGGCCATGGGAGGAAATGCTTCTTTATGGCTGTTCTCGTAGTATACAAGTGCGTGCAGTCAATAAATTTGTGCAACATCAACTTAAATAACATAAGTTATCATGAAAATATTCTATTAAATTATTTCAAATCCTTTCATTTGATGAGCTAACGAAATGTAAAATGTTTTGCCAGTATATGGATCAAAGACAAAGACCAATTATGATGGTCTCTTGAGCTTTGTTATTTTTACTATGCTAATCCGTCGGTTTTTCAACATGTAGTAATCCTTTTCTAATAGAAGAGCTATTCATCTGATGGCTACTTGTGTCAGACCTTGATTCCTTATCATCGAACATTCCATAGGTAACCGTCATTGCCATCACATTCTGATAGATGGGTTCAATAGGATGGCTATATCTCTGATAGGTACTCCTGTCGGAAATCTATTGACTATTTGTCGCCTTTCCGACTGACAAAATTTTGTAAGAAGAATATTTTGACAAATCAGTCACATAGTAAAATTTCTATTTATGTGGCCAATTCTGACGGGTAAGGATGTTGGAATACCAATAGTTACCGCTTCTATCACAATTTGCAATGCAAAAATGCTGATGGACAGATGTGTCACAGTTTTGACAAATTGTCATTGAAAATCTGACAAATGACTGTTGAAATTTGGCCTTAAATGTACTAGTGTGTGTGTCTATGTATATATACCTACACACATATGCATGTACATACATACATATGTATGTATGCATGCATGCATGCATGCATGTATGTATGTATACATATACATATATTTGTATATGTGTGTAGGTATATGAATAGGTATACATATACACATGTATACACACACACACACATATATATACATATATACATACATACATACACACACACATGTGTGTGTGTATGTATATGCATAGGTATACATATACACATATACATACACACATAGAAATATGTGTGTGTATGTATGTTGGCTAACAAATTTGTCGCTTATTAAATTTTATAAATACTAACACTATCTCCTATAAAGAAACAAATCTTTAGGCAACAATTGCATAAACATTGATTATGTTTCCCTCTGAATTTTAAATAAGGTACAACTCCCTCTTTGGATAGTCAATGAATCATCCCTAACTATCACACATCCATGCTTTTAACCAGAAAGCAAATAAGGCTACATGCATTCATTTATCAATATAAAATGAATACATAAATTAAATGGACATATCATAACAACCATAAAATCATATTTTTCTACACATAATCATACTCAGAAACATTTACCAATTATCAATAATCTACATGTCAATGTATATCATTCCATATAAGCTTGAAATGAAATCAATCTACTAGGTAGAATTAATCATCCACAAAGAAATAAGATCACTCCACAAATTTAGATAGAGAAATTTAAACTTATCCATAGATCAAATATGTTTCCATTCAAAGACAAAAATATGTTTCAAACTTATATTTTGAAACACACATCCCCTAAAATATATTCTGTCAAAAATTTTATCTTTTCTAAAAGCCAAAAATTTTGAACCCTTCACATATCTCTTTTTTCCATATATATAGAACCATCTAAACTATGATTAACTAAAAATAATGAGGTTCAAAGCTGACCTCAGGGTAAAATTTAAGTAAGTTTTATAACTGAATCCATTTCAAGATAAACATCCAAGAGTTTAGAGATATTTCAAATAGAACTAAATAAAACTAGGAAGTGGGAATGGGCTCCTATTTTGCGGACTGGATGATGTCTAAGGAAGCACCATGCAATGCTTTCCACTCCTTGTAAACACTAAATAATTCCTAGATTATTGGGATATTGGGGTTCTTGGTGTGAAGGATCTGTAACTTCCACGCGTATTTCTCCCATTTGAGTTTGGAAACCCTATCTGCATGCCTCGGTAGCCGATCAACACATAGGTACACTAGGGCTTCCACTCTAACCACTTTATTAAAGTCAATAGTGGTCAGATTTTTCTCCTTCTTCACTTGCCTGACCTTATTCTTGAAGGCTTTCACAACAATGTCCATATTGTGCTCCATTGTACCATTATGCCATGTTAGGAATAATAGTCCACAATACAACTAAGAGGGGGGGGGGGTTGAATCAGTTGTATGATAGAATATTAAACTTTAAACTTTAAGCTGATCAACATCAAATCCAATGAACACAATGAATGCCAACATAATAACACAATATTTTGGTTACGAGGAAACCCTGTTAAAGGTAAAAACCCTGGTGGGAATTAGCACCCACTAATGATGTACTGAGAGTATAATAGTCCTGTTAGAAGATATAGCCCTCTTAGGAGCTTATTGAAACATTACAGTACATAGTCCTTGGTAGAGGATAGACCCTATTAGGATTCAAGAACAATAGAGGGCTCACTTCCCAAAGAAGGTTAAATCCACCTTCAGAACTCACTAGTTTGCAATAGGTGTATATGAAGAAATACACAATCTTTGAACTGTTTACCAGCAACTGTCTTTGATTTATCAATTCCAATGAAGTCCACCAGTAACCCTCTACTCTACATGCAGTAGACACAAGTTCACAACCTTCACAACCTCCTTATTTCACATATATTCCATCCATATCTTTTCCAAAGAAAAGACCTTTCATTTATACCTTATTACAATTTACCAAGATCAGGTCGGCCCATAAAGCTTTCCTACTTACATTTAATTACATAAACCCTTGGTAAGATACACATGGTATCTATAATAATTATACAATGATTACATTACAACAATTAGGGATTGACATCCTTGATTTATGCTTGCCAAACAAAACACACGCTTCATTCCCTGAGTCAGCTTCAGAATAAGCCATCGCTAGAGCACATGCCACAAATGACATCACCAATCAATCTGTACCTTGTGCTGACCAATGAGCATGCATCATTACCTCTTCCATCATCCTTCAAGTTTGCATACCTTGAATCCAATCCCTCTGAAAGATATATCAAAATCTCAGAGACTAATTCTGTTAATTCTTACTATCACTGTCCAGTGACTAGTCTTTACCAGAACAGTTGTAACTCTCTTAATATGCACAACTTAATGATGTGATCTTAGATATAAGATCACAACATCCTCCTAAGCTCTCATCTAACTTTGCAGCATCTTAAACATCTGTACACCATTCGTACACTATGATTACCAGTCAGGTTCCTTCATAGAAGCATATGTTGACATTAGTGACAAAACACAAATGACAACAGTATGAGTGCCCATTCAATAACATAGTGATTAAACATATTAAATGTCTCAATCACCACCCATGCATTAGCAATATCCAACAATGTCCCCCTTTGGCATTGATGTCAACATATGGGAAAATATTATCCCAAAGTTATATCAATCCAAAGTCCTTCAATTGAACAATCTCCTCAAATAGTAGATATTTTCTCATAGCAACACTCCCCCCTTGATAGAAATGGAAAAGGGTGCAATGAGCCTTCAACTGCCTTCACATATAAAATTTCTTGTATGATCACTCCCCCTGAGGAGTAGATCCCTACATCCAGTCCAGGAAATGATAAGGCTCTGAATATTTATGGACTGATGCATCTCTGCATCATTTAGTTCTGACTAGGAGGGGCCTGAACCCCTAGCATACCTCTGAGATATTCAAAGGTATCTTTTGGTAGTGGCTTTGTGAAGATGTCTGCAATCTTCTCTTTTGTATTGATATATTCTAATTTGATTTCTTTTTTTTCCATCTTGTCTCTCAAGAAGTGATACTTGATAGAAATATGTTTAGTTTTGGAATGCATCATTGAATTCTTTGACATGTTTATTGTATTGGTGTTGTGACAATGAATAACCACAGGTTCTTTAAAATTTATTCCAATGTCTGTCAGCATTTGTTTCATCCAAATAATCTGAGTGTAGTTTATAGTAGTAGCAACATACTCTAATTTAGCAGTAGATTGTGGTATACAATCTTGTTTCTTACTTATCCAAGAAACCAACTTTTTCCCAAGGAAAAATTCACCACCACTGGTACTTTTTTTGTCATCAATGTTTCCTACCCCATCAGCATCAGTATAGGCATGACGTTTGAAGCTATCATTCTTGTCATACCATAAACCATAGTCTATGGTTCCTCTAAGATACATCAGTATCCTTTTCACAATAGCTAGATGTGTCTCTTTAGGTTCTACCTAATATCTAGCCACAATTCCAATAGCATTAGCAATATCTAGTCTGGTATGAGTTAGATATTGTAGCCCTCCAACCATTGATCTATACAAAGTCTAAAAAAGACATTTTGATTCATCATCAATTGTTAGCTCGTTTCTAGTCACCATAGGTGTTCCTACTGGTTTACAATCTTCCATACTGAATTTCTTAAGCAATTCTTTGAGATACTTGGTTTGAGAAATGAAAATACCATTCTCATTCTAAGTTATTTGTAGTCCAAGGAAGAATTTCATTTTAGCTATCATGGACATCTCAAATTCACTTTCCATGTCTTTAGCAAAATTTTTACATAGATCATTATTACCTCCAAAGATAATATCATCCACAAATACTTCTATTATCAGGATTCCATCTTCAGTAGTTCTTAAATAAAAATTACTGTTACCATTACCTTTTTTGAATCCAAGTCCAAGTAGATACTTGTCCAACCTTACATACCAAGCCCCAAGAGCTTGCTGCAACCCATACAGGGCTTTCTTCAATTTTCACACCATGTCTTTGTCTTCACATAGAGGAAATCCATCTGGTTGTTGTATGTATACTTCTTCAAGATCTCCATTTAGAAATGCAGATTTAACATCCATCTGATACACTTTGAAGTTTTTGTGGTTTTTGTGTGCAGCATAAGATAGGAATAATATTATTGCCCCTATTATAGAAATAGGAGTAAATGTTTCTTCAAATTCTATGCCTTCTTGCTGTGAGAATCCCTTACACACTAGCCTTGCTTTGTTCCTTACAACTATTCCTTCTTCATCCATTTTGTTTCTAAAGACCCATTTTGTTCCTATAACATTTTTTTTTGGTCTTGGAACCATTTCCCAAGTATTATTTTTCTATATCTAATCCAATTCTTCTTTCATGGCATTTATCCAAGATTCATCTTTAAAGGCTTCATCTATAGTTTTTGGCTCAACTTGAGAAATGAAACAAATTTCTTCTCTAGCTTTAGATCTAGTTAACGCTCCCTAACTAGTATTGCCAATAATTTGATTTTTAGGATGGTTATTTTTTACATACCTTGGAGTTTTAGGAGTTTTAGTGGTCTTGCTTGTATCATCATCACAAGCCTCTTTTTCACTTCTCAACAAGGTCTTCTTCTTCGGTAGCAGTAGGGGTTTCTTTCAATTTTGATATCTAACTATTGTCATACATTCTTTCTTGTATCTAAAATTTCTCATCTATTCTGACATTGTTACTTACAACCATCTTCCTTAATCTTAGATTGAAACATTTGTATGCCTTGCTTTTAATAGAGTAACCAAGGAATATACCTTCATCACTTCTAGCATCAAATTTCCTTGTGCCATCTTTGATTTGAATTCTATTTAATGTGTACACTACTTTTCCAATAGCCTCTCTCCAGTGTACATGAGATACATTTCCTTCAATCAGTATTGTCCTATCAGCATCAAGTATATTTCTATTTCTTCGCTCTGCTATCCCATTCTGTTCTAGCGTCCTAGGAGCAGATGTTTGTCTTTTTATCCCATGCTCTTCACAGTATGAATTGAATAAATCTGATGTAAACTATCCACCTGTGTCTGATCTTAAACACTTAATTTTCAGTCCTAATTCATTCTCTACTTTTGCTTTAAACAACTTGAATTTGTCAAATGCTTCTGATTTCTCTCTCAAATAAGTAACCCACATCATTATAGAAAAGTAGAAAATACCTTTCACCATAGTATGACTTTGTTCTTATAGGTCCACATAGATTTGTATGTACCAGAACCAACTTTCCTTTTGATGTAAATGTTTTTCTTTTATGACCACTTTTAGTTTGCTTTCCCATAACACATTCTCTACATACATTGTTAGAAGGTTTCACAATCTTCGGTAGATGTCCTACTACATTAGCCATACTTTCCTTCATAATGTTATCAAAGTTAACATGACAAAATCTTCTATGCCATAACCAACTATCATCTACCTTCGCAACAAAACAAGAGGCTCCAAATGTGTTTAGTTCAAATACATTACCTCTAGATCTTGAACCGGTAGCAATTAGTTTTCCTTGCTTCTCATAAAGCATTTACCATTAACAAAACTTAATTGAAAGTTTTTATCCATTAAATGTCCAACACTCAACAAGTTATGTTTCATTCCTTCAACAAGTAGTACATTGTCTGTATTAGTCTTTCCATCCAGAGTGATGGATCCTACTCCTATGAAATATTTTGGGAGATTGTCCCCAAACCTTACAACACCTCCATCATAATTTACTAATTTAACAAACTTTTTCTTATCACCAGTCACGTGATGAGAACATCCACTGTCAATTATCCATTTAGTTTTCTTGTCAACATGAGATACTAAGGCTTTTTCCTCATGAACTAGTTCATCTTTAATAGAAATAAATCCAATCTCTTCATTTTCTAAATCATCATCATTAGAGATTCCTTCACTAGCATAATAACATTCTTTGTCTCTTCTAATCTTTGCATAATCAGGTTTGTACTTAGGAATTCTTGTAGGACATCTAGAAGCAAAATGACCTATCTTATTGCATGAAAAACATTTCAAAGGTAATTTGCCTTCAAATTTTCCCTTACCTCTTTTCTCTCTTCTAGCTATCAGTGCAACAAGTTCTTCCATCTTCTTTTCTTCTTCCATTATCTTCTCCCATTCCTCAGCATACTCACCAAGCTCTTCTTTCAGGTCTTCTTTTCTTTTGCTCTGAAGTGCAGATACTTTCTTGTGTGTGGATGCTCTAAATGTAGATTCAACTTTAGGAATAGATTCTCCTAATTCCATAGCTTCAAAGCTAGTTAACTTTGCAATCAACATCTCTTTGCTAAAGTTTGGAGTCAGGGGTATAGTTTCTTGAATTGACATTGCCTTGACTTTGTAAGTAGGAGTTAGAGATCTTAGAATATTTATAATAAATTCATCTTCATCATAAGTGCCTCCATAATTTCTGATTCCAACTATAGCTTCTGTAACCCTTTGAACATAGGCTCTAATGCTTTCATCTTCATTCATTTGCAGCTTCTCCATCTTGGTCTTTCAGTTTTGCAATTTCTCTTGTTTGGTATACTTGTCTCCTTCATAGAGTGCATCTAGTCTATTCCAAATATCATGTTCTGAATCTAGATCTTTAATTTCAGTAAACTCACCCTTAGATAGTGCACTGATCAATGCTTCTCTTACAACCGTGTTGCATGAAAATAACTTCTTTTCATCTTCATCAGCTATTTCCAAGTCATTCTCAGCTTTCAGAGATTCCTTCTTCTTCACAATCATCTAGTAGTCTATGCCCATGCATAGTAGATGTGTTCGCATCTTATTCTTCCAACTGTCAAAATTTTTAGTATCAAACTTAGGACTTTCCTTCCTATGGAATTCCATTTCCAAGATCACCTCAAGCTATTAAGATTTCTCTCTAAGGACCACAAGCTCTGATGCCAATTGTTAGGAATAACAGTCCACAATACAACTAAGAGGGGCAGGTGAATCAGTTGTATGAAACAATATTAAACTTTAAGCTCATCAATATCAGATCCATTGAACACAATGAATGCCAACACAATAACACAATATTTTGGTTACGAGGAAACCTTGTTAAAGGTAAAAACCTTGGTGGGAATTAGCACCCACTAATGATGTACTGAGAGTATAGTAATCCTTGTTAGAGGATATAGCCCTGTTAGGAGCTTATTGAAACATTACAGTACATAGTCCTTGTTAGAGGATAGACCCTATTAGGATTCAAGAACAATAAAGGGCTCACTACCCAAAGAAGGTTAAATCCACCTTCAGAACTCACTAGTTTGCAATAGGTTTATATGAAGAAATACAAAATCTTTGAACTATTTACCAACAATTATGTTTGCTTGATCAATTCCAATGAAGTCCACCAGTAATCCTCTGCTCTACATGCAATAAACACAAGTTCACAACCTTCACAACCTCATTATTTCACATATATTCCATCCATATATTTTCCAAAGAAAAGACCTTTCATTTATACCTTATTACAATTTACCAAAATCAGGTCAACCCATAAGGCTTTCCTACTTACAAATAATTACATAAGCCCTTGCTAAGATACACACAGTATCTATAAAAATTATACAATGATTACATTACAACAATTAGGGACCGACATCCTTGATTTATGCTTTCCAAACAAAACACACGCTTCATTTCCCGAGTCAGCTTTAGAATAAGCCATTGCCAGAGCACACAACACAAATGATGTCACCAATCACTCTATACCTTGCATTGACCAATGAGCATCTATCAGTACTTCTTCCATCATCCTTCAAGTTCCCATACCTTGAATCCAATCCCTTTGAAAGATATATCAAAATCTCAGAGACTAACTCTGTCAATTCTTACTGTCACAGTCCAATGACCAGTCTTTACCAGAATAGTTGTAACTCTCTTAATATGCACAACTTATTGATGCGATCTCAAATATAAGATCACAACATCCTCCTAATCTCTCATCTAACTTTGTAGCATCTGAAACATCCGTACACCATTTGTACATTGTGATTACCAGTATGGTTCCTTCATAGAAGCATATGTTGACATCAGTGACAAAAAACAAATGACAAAAGTATGAGTGCCCATTTAGTAACATAGTGATTAAACATATTAAATTTCTCAATCACTACCCGTGCATTAGCAATATCCAATATGCCAAACATAGGTCACATCAATGCACCACATATCATTGTCAAGGCACTAGTTGAGGACCAATAATTCCTTCTCTACCATTTAAACTCACCAAGGACATCTTTAAGAACATAATTCCTCCACTCTATATTTTTATTTAGTGTAAACAACAGGCATTTATCCACATGTTTCAAAGGTTTGTCTGATAAGAATTTAGTAACCCCATACTTTTGAACCTCATAGATCTATAGGGAAGTGACCGTCCACTTTGTCTCCTTACTTTACCAAACCTAATCTTGTGTTTGCAGTTTACCAATCAATGTGGTAGTGTTGTCATATACACTTTTAGAATCTAAAATGAATTTTCTACCATCCTGAAGCACTCCATCCACCCATTCATCAAAGACCTCAACCAGAATTTTCTCACTCTGGATCTGACTGAGCAGATTCTAGCTAGCAGGAGAAGTAGGGTCAAATGACTATAGAGCTTTGGAAAGGGGTCGTAGGCTCATACTACTAAAAGAATCAATGTAATCAGTTGTTTCTCTTATGGTTTGTTTCATTTCTCTCTTATCCTTGTTGTCTTTCCAAGATCTAGACAACATTTGCATGGTTGAGACCTTGAAGTGGTGCTTGTCTTCTTATCTATCAGCAACACCGAGGTCTACCTTTTCTATAGTGTAATCCTTGGTTGTAGGACTCTACACCTCCTCCTCTATTTTTGGTTTGGCCACTTCAGTCACCCAATTACCCATCTTGGAGTCGATGTTGACTCTGGAAGTAGTTTGCAGCTTCTTGAGCTTAGGGGTCTTAGTAGTGTACTTATTTACAATATCTCCATAGGGATAAAGATTAGAAATATGTTGAATTTGTTTCTCATAGAAGCCATTAGCCACTAAGGAGTAGTGTATGTTGTAACTTTAGCAGTACTGGGCTTGTCAGGAGTTTGAGTGACCATCAAAGTTGAACTATCTAAGTCAAAGAAATTATCCTTTAATTGACCTAGGTCCATTGGTGATGGGCATGTACACCATTCCCCTTTCCCCTATTCTTCTTCTCCTCCTCACTCTAACTCCACTGTTGTATCACTGCTAGTCTCTTGCTTCCTTCTAGCTTTCATTCTTGGTCTAGTTACCTGTACTATGGAACATGTAATTTTAGAACTTGTGGACCATTTTCTGGTGATAGACCACTTGGATATAGACCTTCTTTTACCTGCATCACAAGTTCAAGCATCATCATTAGAATTCATAGCTAGAGGAGGGGATTTAGGAGTCCCTTCAGAGACTTTGATTCGATAATCTTGGACTTTCATTTCCTTCCATTCTCTAAGCCAATTCTTAGCCCTCTTTATTATGCTGAGAGTGCTCAATTGTATGTCATCTTTCTCCATTTCAATCTAGTTCACTTCAGGTGGAGGATGTTTTTTATCTCTTTGAACTTTGGATCAATCACATTTGTATCATCTTCTTGAACTCCTTTAATGTCCATTTTCGACCCCATGGCTACAATTTTTTGCAATTGGAGTTTTCTTCAATGTTTTCTCCTTATTTCCATTTCATCAAGATAGTGTTCCTAGAAATGCTCAAGATGAGGCAAGTGTAAGATCTTATCACCTATCTTTAAATATTGTCTAGAAAAACCCTTATTGTCAAAACTTTGTCTAGCTTTATAATACTTAAATAAAATCTCTTCATATCATATCATATGATCAACACATCAAAGAAGGTTCTGCATAAATAAAGGACCAGTTCAAGGGCAAAATGATTCTCCCACTCTTCTTTTGGTAGATATTTCTTAATAACTTGCATCAATTTCTACACAACTCAGCCAACATAAAGTAGTCTAAGGAGTACCTAGGTAATTTCACTGCCTCACCTTCATAACCTCCCACTCAGATATATGTAAAATGAGGGTATTGAATATAATAGCTTCCATAGATTCTCACTAGTTGTTTTTCTTCATCTGTCATCCTCTTTTCCAACATGTCTATTATTGCAAATAATAACCTACTAGTAAAGACATTATTCATCTTTTTTTATAATCTTCTACTACTCTTTCCCTTTGCAAGAGAGGGTAATATTCATAGATTTTGACACCCTCAAACCATGGTTTATGGTGAATTCCCACCCACTCTCTAATACAAGCCATAAAATATGTGAGGTACGACACCATATAGAAATCCTTTTTACCTAGGCATGCTATGTTTAGTTGATCTTGCATGGCTTTAGCTATTACTTCTCCCCAGTCTATATAATGGGTTTCCTCCAAGATAATCTACATAAATAAGTGCATCCACTCTGCAAAGAGGTATGCTTGAGAGGCTCCTTTTACCCTATGCAATAACACTACCAAATCCCTCACATGAGGTTTCATGTTCTCCCAGGTGAGAGGTTTTGGCAACCTAGAACTACCCTTTTGAAGCTTGAGAAACCAATTTCTAGCTAGTAAACTCTTATTTTTATTTGCAAACTCATTAAACTTAGCAATAGAAAGGGAAGGAGTAAATTTAGAACAAGTCTCCCTCCCATGTATTTTGAATACATACACAATGGTTTCCCTATTTATTGATAACATGATTCTCCCATCATCCTTTCAAAAGAATTGGTGTCTGACATCATACCTATTAACACATTCTTTGATGCGTTCTGGACATAAAATGGCAAAAGGAAACACAACATCTTCAACAAGGTCGCTCTCTATTATTTCTTTCATAAAGGGTTCTTCTTCCTAATTCATCAATCTATCTTTAAAATCTTCTAGGTCAAAATGTATGAGGGTTTTATCTCCTAATATAGGGGTTTCACAAACTAAGCTAGTTAAATTATAAAAAATATGAAAAGAAGACTTCATGGTCACAATTTTATTTTAACTCAATTGGGAGATAAATTTCTTAAAACATCACAACCATTGTAAATTATTGACAAGAGAAAGTTTCTAAAACTGACCTTACAAGCTGAAAGTACTTGCAATCTATGTGCATGTAAAACCAACTTTACCTCCACTTCCTCACCTCAAATTAGCAACTGTAATTAATTAATTCATCTTTGTCATTCAAAACACTAATAGTAGATGAAATATTGGAAATTAATTATACTATATCTTAACTCATGTTGATTGATTACAATGTGACATCTTTGTGATGTGAAATTTAAATACCCATCACGTCATGACATAATCTTACCTTCCAATGATTACATCTACTCCTATCAAATCATCAGTTTATAATTACCCCAAGGTCATGAGAAGATTCCTCTTAAATAGAAGATGCCTTTATAAAATCATTGTAAAAAGTACCCCTTTACAAAGCTTATGTACCACCTCATACCAAATGAACTCACTTGAACCTTTTAAAAAGTAGTTCATCCACGTTCATACTTTCCTCCAATAAATTTGTGTATTTTGAAATAGAAAAATAACAAAGATCATGCCAACATGAGCTGATGTGACCAGTTGGTTGGGCTAGAAGTATTTCACTTTTAAACCTTATTGAACTGAAATGAACCTTAATGAAGATGGTTCAACCTAGTTCATCCCAAATCAAAGGAGTTCACCGATTTCAAATGAGTTTGGGGATTTATATCATAGACTTGATATTTTTAAAAGGATGACAAGCACTAAGTGAGGGGTTCACATATATTAAATATATAAACTTTACAAGCCACTAAGAACCCATTTTTCAAACAAATCAACTTTAATGAACCCCGTTGAAGTAGTTTGAACCATGAAAAAATCCTAAGAGAAAAACCTTGTTGGGATAGGAAAGATATAGTATTGAGAGGGGAGGGGTGAATCAGTACCCTCAAAAATTGTATCACTTAACAATCTGCAATAGTAGTGCTTAACTAACCAACTGGGTCCATTATTTTTAACATACATTAAAATAACTTGTAAATGTAAAATTCATGAAAACAAAACAATATAACATACATGAAATTGTTAACTCGTGACTCAAGTATTTTGGTTACGTAAAAACCCTTGTTAGAAGGTAAAAACTAC